>OY856410.1:928434334-929034334 GCA_963693085.1 Alisma plantago-aquatica | reverse complement strand
GAGTATGAGGCTATATATCAAAGAAGCTTGCCATTAACAAATATAATAAAAAGGATTTGCATGTAAGATAGTTATATATATATATATATATATATATATATATATATATATATATATATATATATATATATATATATATATATGCAATTTACACGTGTTGCCCCAAAAGTAAGTTTTGATGGTGGATGTGTAGCATGGTTATGGCCAATAACCCAAATATATGTGCGTGGTTGAGTGGTTTGTTTTGTTCCTATTTTATCTCAATTTTCATACTGAGCCTCTACCTTCTTTTTCCCAATGTAAAAGTATTATTCTTCCTACCTTTCTTCCCCTCGAATCAAATTTGAGGTTTCTCATTACCATATAATAAGTTTAATAGCAATGGGATAGTTTCTTTTCTTTCAACGACGAACATGAAGATCAGTGTCAAGCGAGCCGACCATTTCATGTGACAAGCCGACTGACTGAAGTGTGGCGACAGACCCCAAACATCGGATAATGATTAATGCAGAAGAAAACATTAGCAACGAATTAACAAAAATCACTAAAAATTAAAACCATTTACAAAGAGATCCATTTCCAGGAAACACTTATAACAAGAACGAAAATATTATATACACATTTTGGTCCACAAAGTACATACTATGTACCTTCTCTTCTTGAGGATTACATACGTCAGTTGCTCTGTTAAATCTACACATAAGCAACATAGGACCTCGAGGCATTCAATGCCAAAATCTCAAACCGATCATAAAAGCACTAACTACTGACTCCAAGGACCTGAGAGTACAGAGACGACACTTAGGACTCTTATCTACAAGACATGACAATCAGTATCTCCACCTCAGGTGTCACTGCTGTCCCTGATGCTACTATCCTTCCCATGTTGTAGGGTTTCTACCTCCTCATCCTCGTCCACCAAAAAAGGTTGGATCCCATAGGGGTGAGAGAATTGAAAATGTCCCAGCGAGAGATATAACTCTCTGCCAGAAACATTATTATTGCAGGTAAACATTCATAAACTGAGCAGAGGAATCTCTATTAAGCAGTAGGATTTAGTCATTATTAAGCAGAATAGAGCAATATCGTCTTTTAACGCATTACAGCTATAAATGATAAAGCAATGGATCATCTATCCATTTTAATAAGGAATATGAAGACCGTGTATAACATCTATTCATTTAGGATACAATAAGCAATGTAACATCAACCAATGATTTCTGTAATTTGTCCTTAAACAAATATGCTACACGGCTGATTACATTTTACAATCATTCTTATGCCCTGAGGAAGTGAGCGTACTGCTAAAATCCAACCTTTGGTTGCGAAACCCAAAGTTGGTGCCATACAAGATCAAAGGAAGAGCCGAACTCCTCAATCTCATCCGTCTCAGTCAGTGCGAGACCACAAGCAGGACCACAGTCTCTTGCTTAAGTGAACTCAGTCACAGGGTTAGCTCCCATAGGCTACCCATCCTCTAGCCCGCCTTGGTACATGTCTCGACGCTAGTAAATCTGAGTCACGGGCCAATTCACCATGCTCTCTGAGCCATGGACGCATTCATTCTCCATCACACTGAGCCATGGGCCTATTCACCGCGCTCTTAAACATATCTTGAGTCTACAACCAAAGTTGCACTCTAATCCTCCTATTTTCGGCTAGGAGAAACCCCCACATATTCAACAATATACGCTCCGGATTAACCAGCAGGAGAATTCATTTTACCATCACCAGCTACTGACGATGATGGATCTATGGCCAGGACTCTACATGATAATATTCCACTTGATTATTTAAGTACATTACCATATTATTTTAGCATCAGTCAAGTTTCAAACAAGAAATATTATGACAAATGCTACAAAGAAACAATACTACTATTAAGTACTTTTCAAAACTTATAAAACATTGGGATCTCAATCCCTTATCTCATTACTGTAAGTTCACATCCCTCAACAATACCATAATTATGTTTGTTGGATCTGGGTATTCAAACCCTTAGTTCATCACTGAACATGGTTACCATTATCATGTAACTATTACCTTCAGATCATCTGACCATGGTATTCATGATACTTGTTACACAAGCATCTCACATAGCTCACCAGGCTTATTCAACTTCTTATCACCTCTCACTAGGCAACAAATAAAATAATGGCTCACAAGGCCCATTAACATGATAACTCATACCTGGTTATGCTCATCATCTCATGATACCTGCATGGTTAGTATGCTTTATAAAAACCATATCAATAACACATCAACATTATGAAATAAAAGAATAACAACACTATTCCCTCATTAGGGTTAGGATTTCCCATATTTATCAATTAGGGTTTCACATAACATCGCCCTATATTAGGGTTTCACATAACATCACCCTATATTAGGGTTTCACATCTTTATCAATTAGGGTTTCACATAACCTCACCCTATATTAGGGTTTCACATAACATCACCCTATATTAGGGTTTCACATAACATCACCCTATATTAGGGTTTCACATAACATCACCCTATATTAAGGTTTCACATCTTTATCAAATAGGGTTTCACATAACCTCACCCTATATTAGGGTTTCACATCTTTATCAATTAGGGTTTCACATAACCTCACCCTATATTAGGGTTTCACATAACATCACCCTATATTAGGGTTTCATGATTACCTCATTAGTACAAGTACCCTAAATCAATGCTTCCACATATCTTAGAGCACATAGCATTATATAAGTATTAAATTATACTTATCATTGTTCCATTTACTAGGAACACACATCACCATCATACCTTATTAGGTTGACTTAACCTTTCACTATGTATATACACCTATGCTTCTCATAGTGTATTGAATTTATTACTTTCATGGGCATCAAGCGATAATCACTCTAATTATACTAATAACCTAAGTGATTTAAAAGTACTTCCATTAAAATCAACCTTGGAATACTCTTCAACCACTTATGAGGTTATTAGTACTTACATGGTTTGAACCAATTAGGTCTTCAAACGGTCTTGGACCAATTGACCCTTCAAACGGTCTTGAGGTCACTTGACCTCCAAACGGTCTTGAGGTCACTTGACCTCCAAATGGTCTTGATCTTTATCTTCAAATGGTTTGAGACCGTTTAGACCTTCAAACGGTCTTGGTCTCTAAACCTCAAATGGTTTGAAGACTGTTAGACCTTAAACGGTCTTGATCTAAAACCTCAAATGGTCTTGAACCAATTAAACCTTCAAACGATCTTGGACCAAACCTCCAAATGGTCTGAAGACCGTTAGACCTTAAACGGTCTTGGTCCCTAACACCTCAAATGGTTTGAAGACCGTTTGGTCAAATCAAAGTTGAAACTGATTGAACCTAAATTAGGGTTTTGACATCAATTGATCTAGGGTTTTGAAGGCAATTGAACCAGGGTTCTGAAATCAATTGTATTTGATTATTTTAAGTCGTTAGGTCATGAGATCAATTGATTCTTGAATCCATTAAAACCGTTTGGTCTCCAACGGTTTTGAAACCGTTTGACCTCTATCAGTTTTGAAACCGATTGATCACCAAACAGTTTGAAAACCGTTTGGTCTCTAACGGTTTGAAAACTATTTGGTCTCTAACGGTTTGAAACCGATTGGTCACCAAAATAGAAACCGTTTGCTTTTGATTTTTCTTGAAGCATGTGCTAAGATGATGTCATCATCATCAAGCTTCAGACCTCCAAATACTACTGTAATATATATGAAAAGTTCATCAATTGTTCAAGAAGAAAACAAAGGATCAACATATGATGAGAAATTGAAATCAATAATAACATTGATGGGTTCAAGTTATTGATGAATGCATATTCATTACTCATTTTTGCTTCATTTAGAATAATTAATTAGGACTTTTTTTGTTAATTTTAGCTAATTAAAATATAAATAGCACTTTCATCTTCTTGATATACTTTTCCTGAATTCTTATGATATTTTTCTTAATTTTCAGGAATTATCTAAGTAATTAAATCGAGAAAATAAAAGATGAAGATATGAGGCTTTCAAATATTCTCGCATTGCCTGAGATACTCGTCACCAAAATAGTCATATCTTTTGCGTCTAAAGGAGGAATTTCAAGATAAAGTATGGAATGAAAAGAGAATTTTATTGGCTCTAAAAAAGACATATTTTGTGGTAATTTTGGTGTTTATTTGGCAGCACAATTAACCAATAAAGTAGCATTACGTTTACCCACATAGTCTGATTTCAGTATATACCTTTTATCAAAATTGGTTTAACTCCCACATCCCAAGGCGGAATTTATTGTGCAAGTATGCGTTGGAAAGATAATTCAATTATATACAGGAAAAATATATTTTCGGGCCGCTTCCGAATTTTTTACTTGCCCAAAAATACGATCGAAACTGCTGTTGCGGAAAATTAATGCAAAAGGAATGCAAAACAATTAATTGTTTCCTCTATTGATTAGATCTAGAAAGTTAGCAGCCATCGGTGGCCATTTCTTTTGCCCTAAACCTAATGTATACCCCCCTCCTTCTCCTATAAAAGGAGGGTCACTTCCTCCTCTTTGGGCATTTTGGATTTCTCTTTGTATTGAGATTATGAAGCATTTGTTCTTGTAATCATCTTCTTATTCTGCAATAAAGTAGATTTTATTTCAAGAATTGTTCTTTCATACTTGGTTCTTGTCTCTTCATTCCACTTTAGGTTTAATCTTCTTTACTCCATTCTTTAATTCTGGAGCAAGGAACTAAGAACTACACCATTTTATTGTCTCTAGCATAAGGATTAACCTCCTGATTTTGAGCTAGACTATGGCTTCAGTACTTTCTTCCTCCTTCTCCCCCCTCTCCATGAGTGAGTAATTTTCTATCGAGGCAAGGGGAATAATCCCTTAGCCATGACTTTATCGATTTTTCCTAAAAAATGACTTTAGATGGCTTTTGGGTTTGATAACTAATTGATCTATCAAAGTAATTAATTGATTTGATCAAAAGTTAATCCGAATGGATATGACCGTGGAAGTTCGGATTCAGAACAACAAACCCAATCACATAGGAGTTTTGAAACGACCGTGGATCTTCTTCTTTTAGGATGATGAACTAAGAAGCATGAGCACCAGGACCAATGGGCTCATGCGGAGTCTATCTTTAGTGGATTTTTATTAATTCACTTGCCTTCATCGAATCCGTCATTTTTAAGATTAGTTTATTTTTCTTTGACTAAAGGTGGTGAAAACCCCTAACGCCTCGATTTCCATCTCTTGATTTAATCACCGCATACTTTTGCTTTCTTTAATTCCTAGTCGTTTCATTCATATAGTTTTTCTTGTGCTAACAATAATCTTAAATTTCCTTGTGCATTTTTATTCTTTTTAAGTACATTTTCTTTCTTGTATTAGTGTAATCAATCAAACCCCCGACTTGACTTTTACTTTCTATTCCAAATCTAAAAAAAATACCAAAAACAAATAACAAGTTCTTCAAACTTTGGGTTCTAAGAAAAATCTCTAAAAGTTGTCCTGTGGGATCGACGCTTCTACACTACCCTTAAAACCGGAAGTAAAAAAGGTTTAAACTCTAGGATTAACCATCTTAGTGATTGTAAGTGTTAAGCGACGCATTAACAATTTGGCGCCATTGCCGGGGACAACGAATTGTTTTCTCGAACCCCC
The DNA here is from genome assembly GCA_963693085.1 of Alisma plantago-aquatica. Classification (NCBI taxonomy): domain Eukaryota; kingdom Viridiplantae; phylum Streptophyta; class Magnoliopsida; order Alismatales; family Alismataceae; genus Alisma; species Alisma plantago-aquatica. The sequence continues at coordinate 929,028,669 of OY856410.1, read as the reverse complement.
AAAAAATATTTGGAAAACTTTTTATTTTATTTTTTTATGCCTTCCGAGTAACATTCCGGAAGTGCTATTCCTCCTTCTGTCGAGTTTCCATTCCGACAGTCCGTTTTTTCTGTACACGATTAACTGCTTCATTTGTTCATGCGACGCTCGCCGAATGCCAATTCTACGATGTGATTTTTTTTATCTGGAACCAGAGAGGCTAAGGATGATTTTAATAGATGATGATGACGATGATTATATCATCTTCAATCAAGTAGAACCAACTCCAGTACCTAAATCTCCAACAATCACTTCCATTGTGGATGTTAATCTAGTTGATTCTAATGGCCAATCTACTTCATTGGAACCCTTTCTCTATAATGAACCGCCACCCTTAGAAGAAGTCCAATGTGATATAGTTGAGATTCCACACAACCTTGATCAGGAGATGGATAGGTGTTTTAAAGAAATTCAGGATGACGTAAATGAAGAACTTTGTTTAGCTAGGGCCGCAGCTGTATGGGGCCCTGGCTATCCATATAAGTCAGAAAATGAGTTGATGGAGGCCTATGTTGATAAATTCATGAATCAAGAATCTTTTAACAAAAAGGTTAAAGACTGGTGGGCTCAAAGAACGTCCCAACAACCTAAGACTCCACCACCCTTCTCGGTTGTAGGCCCATATTTGGATGTTTGCAATAATCATCCCATCTTGGTTGAGCCTATTGTGACCAATGTACCATCACCTCCCCAACATGCACTGATGGATTCTTTTGAAAGGCTTCATCATCAAGAGCACTATGACCTCACTCAACCACCTCTTTTTCCACATCTAGTTGAACCTGATGAGGTGATTCTACCACTGCAAGAACCTTACATTACACTGTTATATTGTGAGGTGATCCCTTCTGAGCCCATTGAGTTGGGCACATGTCCTATAAAGGAATCAGATCTCCCCTTCAGCATAGAAAATGATCCAATTGATTCCATAGACATCCATGTTGATGAGATCTTTTATGAAGAAGAGATGGAGAACTCCCCAATATAGATGGAACAACCTAGATTGATCATTTTTGATAATTATGATGACAATTATGCCATTTGTGAGTCTTCCACACCAAATCCACTAGCTTCCATTTATGGGGTAAAGGATCCAGACGCACCTTGTTGCATAATCCACCAAGAAGACATACATCCCCATATGATTGTTTACTCGACTAACAAACCAGTTACCCTCTTCACCACATGTAGATCCAGGCGGCAAAAAGATACTCGAGCCATATTCTCTGTCCGATCTTCCACATATGACACTACATTTGTTACCCAACTGGAACCTGCCAATCCCCCCAATCCACATTCATCTCCAACACTACTTTCACTGTTGAAGGAAGATATGTGGATCCTACTCGAAGGACTACGAGGTGATACACAACATCATTCAGAAAACCTTTTTAGACTTCCGCGACTACCCATCCATTGGGTGTACCATGAAGCTCCTCTATTCAAAACTCCAACCATCATCGACATTCCCTTCAGATGGACATATTTTGAGCTACCAGGACCTCCTGGTGAACCCAACAAATTTCTTCCCTCCATCTCGGGTTTGGGTTTTACTCGGGATGAGCAAAAATCTAAGTCTGGGGTGGAGGTGGGTGGTATGATTCTATTCCACCCCTTATCTTTTTATTCTTGCATTATTTCCACTTTCCTTTTTTTGGTTTTGCATATAGTTGCTTTGTTCATGGCCTTTATCTAGTCGACCATATTTTTATTTCTTTTGTTGCAAAATGGCCTTTATCTAGTTGACCTTGATACGATCATTTGTCAAAATACTCCCCTTAATGATGTAACTGCCTTGCAACTAAAATTTTGAAACTTTCATGACTAGAAATCCCCCTGTCACTTAGGACCTCAAATAATAATCACTCCTTGGAAAAGATGGCAAGCTATAGAGGACTGATAGGATTCAAGAGTGATGTTTTCTTATCATGTACAACTTGTATAAATTTTCTTGATTTTTCGCATGATTCGATAATAGTTGAACCAATGCATGGTACTCTAAAAAAAGATGGAAAAAAAGTTGCACAAGAACAACCTCTTCTACTCTTCTTCCACCACTTCCAAATCTTTCCATTCGTCAAAAAGAAAAAAGCCAATAATGCCCAAAAGGCTAAGTTTGGGGTGGCACCCCTTCCCCCTATTCCGCTTCTTTCATACCCACACAATTGGGTGTATCACCAAAAATCAAAGAAAAAAATGCGGTCAATGTAACTGCATGTCAACTAAATAAAAAGGTCTCGAGTCGAATAGAGGAGAGACTGTCCTTCTTCCATACCTCCTTCACTCCAATTTTTTGCCCAGGGGAAAACTACAAAAACCCCAACCATCCAAATCAGCCCTGTTCTTGTGTAAAACTTAAAAAAAAATTGGAGTACTAAATACAAAGGTGAAATGAAAATCTTTTTTATTGCAGGTCTTGAATAAATACAAGTTGTGAAGTAGGAAATATAAAAGTCACTTTTCGTGAATTCAGGAAGTCAGGGCCGCTTGGTCATATTTTGGTGGAAGGAATCAAGTGGTTGTTAGGAGAGTGACGATGATAGGTTGAGAGTATGTCTTGAAAGTATTTCTTGATTTTAATGTTGTTCGGGATGAGCAAAGTTTAAGTTTGGGGTATTTTGATGAATGCATATTCATCTCTCATTTTTGCTTCAAGAATAATTAATTAGCACTTTTTTGTTAATTTTAGCTAATTCAAAAATAAATAGCACTTTCATCTTCTTGATATAATTTTCGTGAATTCTTATGATATTTTTCTTAATTTTCAGGAATTATCTAAGTAATTAAATCGAGAAAATAAAAGATGAAGATATGAGACTTTCAAATATTCCCGCAGTGCCTGAGATACTCGTCACCAAAATAGCCATATCTTTTGCATCTAAAGGCAGAATTTCAAGATAAAGTATGGAATGAAAAGAGAATTTTATTGGCTATAAAAGACATATTTTGCGGTAATTTTGGTGTTTATTTGACTGTGCAATTAACCAATAAAAGTAGCATTACGTCTTCGCGCAGAGTCTGATTTCAGTATATACCTTTTATCAAAATTGATATAACTCCCACATCCCAAGGCGGAATTTATTATGCAAGTATGCGTTGGAAAGATAATTCAATTATATACAGGAAAAGTATATTTAGGGCTGCTTACAAATTATAGACTTTCCCGAAAATAAGATCGAAACCGCTGTTGTGGAAAATTAATGCAAAAGGAATGCAAGACAATCAATTGTTTCCTCTATTGATTAGATCTAGAAAGTTAGCAGCCATCAGCGGCCATTTATTTTGCCCTAAACCTAATGTATACCCCCTCCTTCTCCTATAAAAGGAGGGGCACTTCCTCCTCTTTGGGCATCTTGGATTTCTCTTTGTATTGGGATTCTGAAGCATTTGTTCTTGTAATCATCTTCTTATTCTGCAATAAAGTAGATTTTATTTCAAGCATTGTTCTTTCATACTTGGTTCTTGTCTCTTCATTATGCTTTAGGTTTAATCTTCTTTACTCCGTTCTTTAATTCTGGAGCAAGGAACTAAGAACTAAGCCATTTTATTGTCTCTAGCATAAGGATTAACCTCCTGATTTTGAGCTAGACTATGGCTTCAGTACTTTCTTCCCCCGTCTCCCCCCTCTCCATGAGTGAGTAGTTTTCTATCGAGGCAAGGGGAATAACCCCTTAGCCATGCCTTTATCGAATTTTCCTAAAAAATGACTCTAGATGGCTTTTGGGTTTGATAACTAATTGATCTATCAAAGTAATTAATTGATTTGATCAAAAGTTAATCCAGATGGATATGACCGTGGAAGTTCGAATTATAAAAAACAAACCCAATCACATAGGAGTTTTGAAACGACCGTGGATCTTCTTCTTTTAGGATGATGAATTAAGAAGTATGAGCACCAGGACCAATGGGATCATGTGGAGTCTATCTTTAGTAGATTTTTATTAATTCACTTGTCTTCATCGAATCCGTCATTTTTAAATATTAGTTTATTTTTCCTTGACTAAAGGTGGTGAAAACCCCTAACGCCTCGATTTCCATCTCTTGATTTAATCACCACATACTTTTTCTTTCTTTAATTCCTAGTCCTTTCATTTATATAGTTTTTCTTGTGCTAACAATAATCTTAAATTTCCTTGTGCATTTTTATTCTTGTTAAGTACATTTTCTTTCTTGCATTAGTGTAATCAATCAAACCCCCAAATTGACTTTTACTTTCTGTTCCAAATCTAAAAAAAATACCAAAAACAAATAACAAGTTCTTTAAACTTTGGGTTCTAAGAACAATCTCTATAAGTTGTCCTGTGGAATCGGCCCTTCTATACTACCCTTAAAACCGGAAGTAAAAAAGGTTTAAACTCTAGGATTAACCATCTTAGTGATTGTAAGTGCTAAGCGACGCATTAACAGTTATATAACCCACCTTAAAAGTAGCTTAAAAGCTTCAAGATCCACGTCTCTAATGGTGAAAGAAGCTCCTTCAACTATCCAAGGCTCGTTTCCAACTCTTTGGATGCAAACGATAGCCAAGGTTGAGTATTGGATAGAAAAGAGAAGAAAATCAATGTTGAAAACCGATTTCAACCATCAATTCAAGGTTAAAGATGATCATGGAGCTTACCTTCAGCTTGGGGAACGTTTTCCTCCTGATCCTAAGCTTCTTGGTCGTCGGCCAAAGCAAGGAAAAAAAGTGGTTTACAAAATAGCCTTTCAAGTAAGGAGAAAATTGAGTATATGTAATCGATTTTCTAGGAGAGAGAAAGTAGGAGAAAATCCATCCACTTTCTTGCCACATGCCCCCTCCCTTACTTGCCTTCAAATACATCTTCCTTGCCCTCACTTTCCTTGCATTTATCCTTGAATTAAAAGCAACTACTTAAGCACCTTAATTAATATAATAATAGTATCCATTTTTAGTGGACATTACTTTTTAATTAACAAATGTGAGTGGGTTTCTTCACCCACTTAGGATATTTCGGTGCCACTCAAGGCATTTGGACGTCCTTTCACTACATGATTTCTCCCATAAAATTTTTAGTTGATGGGCACTTCAATTAATATATTTATTTTTGTTACAAAATAAATTAGGGTTTCAATTATGCTTAAATCTTGATTATTTTATTATCAAGATTATCTCTCCTCAAAAGTAGTTCAAACAAGATGCTCCTTTCTTTTTATTTTCTCTAAATGATACCAAGAAATAGTAGCGACATAATAGAGGTGGTATTTTACATATTCAACCCTAGATTTTTGGTAATTTGCAAATTACACCAAAACTAGCATTCAATACACACGCATTACTCAAACAAGCTCCTTCTTGGAACTTAGGCTTGTGGAAGCCATACCTCAGCATCATTCTCATTCTTATGATGCTATAACACTTTGAGGAACATTCATAATGTAACATTTGCAAGGTACCCCCCCCCCCCCGAAATTGGGCAAATTGCACTTTAGTCCCAAAATAGGTAACATATTATTTCAACATTATTCAAATAGGACCAAAATTGAATCATAAGCTCTCCTTTAGTCTTAGTTACTTTTCAAAGGATAAAGACAAGAATCTAAATGACTTACTTAAGCAAAACTTCTAGGGTTAAGGCATAACCCAGGTCAGGGATGTTACATTTATCCACCCCTAACAGGGATTTTGTCCCTAAAATCATCAAGAGAAAAGAGAAGGGTACTTCCTCCTCATCTCTTCCTCCAGCTCCCATGTAGCTTCTTCAACTCCACGATGATTCCAATGAACTTTCAAAAGAACTATATCTTTCTCTTTCAACTTTTTGATTCTCCTCTCAAGAATCAACACTAGTCCCTCTACATAGGATATATCTTCATTTAACTCTACCTCCACATGTTGCAATACTAACTCCGTATCAGGGTGACACTTTCTCAGCATAGATATATGGAATACTGGATGCAATCTATGTAGTTAAGGTGGCAACTCCAACGTATAGTCTACCTTTCCAATCTGTTAAATGATTGAATAAGGCATCATAAATCTAGGAGCTAACTTACCCTTCTTTCCAAATTTAAGAACGCTTTCCAAGGTGAGACTTTGAGATATACTCTATCTCCAACTTGGAATTCTAAAGGTCTTCACCGTTTATCAGCGTATGACTTCTGTCTATCCTATACAACCTTTAACTATTGTTGTGTTACTTTAATCTTTTCAGTTGTCTATTACACTAATTCAGGACCCAAAAGTTGGTATTCTCCTGTTTCATACCAGCACAATGGAGATCTACAACGTCTACCATATAATGCTTCATATGGTGCCATATCAATACTGTGTTGATAACTATTGTTGTAAGAAAATTCTATTAAGCTCAAGTGTATATCCCAATTTCCTACAAATTGAAGGACACATGCTCTAAGCAAATCCTCCAAAGTTTGTATAGTCCTCTCAGATTTTCCATCTGTCTGTGGGTGAAAAGTGGTACTAAACCTTAACTGCATACCCAAAGCTTTATGTAGTCGTTCCCAAAAATGACTAGTGAACTGAGGACCTCTATAAAAAACAATTATAGCTGGAACCCCGTGTAAACACACTATTTCATCTATATAGATCTGTGAAAGTTTCTCAACACTATAGGTTGTTTTAACAGGAAGAAAATGTGATGACTTAGTCAACCTATCAACTATCATCCAAATGGAATCATGACTTTTGGCTGTTCTGGGTAAACCAACCACAAAGTCCATGGTTACGTGATCCCATTTCCACTGTGGTATAGGTAAGGGTTGCATTGTTCCTACAGGCTTCTGATGTTCAGCTTTAACCTACTTACATACTGGACACTACATAGCAAATTCAATTACATATTTCTTCAAACCAGGCCACCAATACATATCTTTCAAGTTATGATACATTTTGGTGCTCCCTGGATGCATTACATACATAGATGAATGAGCTTCCTCCATGACTAACTTCCTTAAGTCATTGGCATCAGGTACTACCATCCTACCATGGTAACAGACTACCTCATCATCTGACTCATGAAAACCGTCCCGTTTCTCACTACCATACTCTGACATGATCTGTTGAATCACATCATCAGCTTGTTGTACCTCTTTGATTTATTGTTTTAGAGTAGGTTTTATGTGCATGTCAGCTAACAGTCCAGCTAACAAGGATACTTTAAGCTGTACATTGTCTTGCCTCAAAGAGACAAACATGTCTCGTTTAAAGCACACTAAGAGTTCAACTGTGGTTTGTCCATGGCTGGTGATAATGATTTTCTACTTAGTACATCAACCACTACATTAGCCTTTCCTGTATGATAATCAATTGTACAATCGTAGTCCTTGATTAATTTCATCCAGCGGCATTGTCTCATGTTCAACTCATGTTGTGAAAAGATGTATTTTAGGTTCTTATGGTCTATGAAAATCTGGAATGTCTCTCCATAAAGATAATGTCTCCAGATCTTCAACGCATGAACCACTGTAGCTAATTCTAGATCATGTATCGGATAATTTTCCTCGTGTTTCTTAAGCTGTCAAGAAGCAAAAGAAATCACTTGATTATCCTGCATCAACACACATCCTAGACTGTTCTTAAAAGCATCACAGAAAACAATATACCCCTTTCCCTGCTCAGGTAACACTAACATAGGTGCACTGGTCAACCTTTCTTTCAATGACTGGAAAGAATGCTGACACTTGTCATTCTAGACAAAAGGAACCTCCTTCCTGGTCAACTTGGTTAGGGGTAATGGTACATAACTGAAGTTCTTAATGAACCTCCTATAGTAGCCTGCCAGTCCTAGAAAATTGCGTATCTCCGTTGGTGTCTTTGGCTGTTCCCACTCCAAGATAGATTCTACCTTTTTAGGATCAATACGGATACCTGAGGAAGATATTATGTGTCCAAGAAAAGTCACTTCTGATAACCAGAACTCACACTTACTGAATTTGGCATATAGTTTATGCTCTCTCAGTAAAGTTAGGGCCTAACAAAGGTGCTGCTCATGTTGTCGAACATCTCTACTGTAAATAAGGATGTCATCTATAAAGACTACTATGAATTGATCAAGGAATGGTCAGAAGATTCTGTTCATGAGTTCCATGAATGCAACTGGTGCATTAGTTAGTCCAAACGACATAACTATGAACTCATAGTGACCATACCTTGTCCTGAAGGCTGATTTAGGTATGTCACTCTCCTTGATGTGTAACTGATGGTATCCTGACCTCATATCTATTTTAGAGAAGATAGTTGCACCACGTAACTGGTCAAACATGTCATCTATCCTTGGCATAGGATATTTATTCTTGATGGTTACTTTGTTTAGCTATCTATAATCGATGCATAATCGTATAGACCCGTCTTTCTTTTTAACAAAAAGAACCGGAACACCCCATGGTGAAGTACTCAGTCGAATGAAACCCTTTTCAAGCAATTTATGTTACTGTTTCTTGAGTTCTGCCATCTCAGTAGGTACCATTCTATAAGGTGTTTGAGCTATAGGTTGTGTACCTGGGATTAGATTAATCTCGAAATCAATCTCCCGGGGTAGAGGAACACCTGGAAGTTCCTCACGAAACACATCCTCAAACTCCCTAACAATAGAAACTTCAGAAAGACTAGGACTCTCTACTCAGGTATCTACCACATGTACCAAGAATGTGGAGCATCCTTGTTTCAACAACTTCTCAGCTACCATAGCCGACACTAGATAGGTTGGAAGAATCTTTCTGTCCCCCTAAAAGATCCATGTATCACCATTGTCTGTGAACATAGCCTGCTTAGAACCGCAACCCAAGACAACCTTATACTTTTATAGGGTGTCCATTCCAAGGATTATGTTGAACCCATGCATCTCAAGTGGTATAATATCCACCTGAATGCTATGTTTAGAAAAAGAAAGAACATAGGGAGAACACACCTCCCGCAACACTGCAGATCCAACTAATGGAGTTTCTAATAACAAATTATCTGCTCTATGACTGACAGTCATATTGCAGTCATGAATGACTTCTCGAGTGAGAAAGGAATGCGTAGCAACCGGATCAATCAAAATAGATACAAAGCAGGATGAAGACATACCAGAATGAAATAATTCCATCTGACATGTCACGACTCGTGGGTTAACTACTACTTCTGGCTGATTCATAGCATAGAATCTTCTTGTTGCTGGTTGTCGACCACTCACACTGTTGTAAGATGTAGATGAGCCAGCTTGGGACGCTTGTCCACGTCCTTGAGTACCACTGCTTAACTGTCGCTTCTGAGAGCCTTGTTGACTCTGCCTTGGTGGTTGGGTTACACTCACGTCTCTAACTAGACAATCTTTCATCAGATGTCCCATCTTTCCACATTTATAACAAACTCTGTTCTCCCGTTGTAGTCTAGACGGTCCTATTACTGACATTGATGCTGAGCTGTGAGCTCCTTCTGGTGGTAAACTATGGCCTCTACCCTTGCTGGGTGTCCACTGTGTCTGAGTATTAAACATTGATGGCATTGTTGATGCATAAAACCTTGGTTTCTTAAAGCTTTCAGACCTCTGTCCTTGAAACTGGGTATATACTTTCTTACTATTGGCCTGACGCTTCTCAGTCATGGATAGACCTGTCAAACTGGGTCAAAATCCGCGGGCGCCCACGGGTCAACCCATTTAAGTTGGGTTTGGGTGGAGAAATTTGTCACCCGCTAGAAATCACTCAAACCCATACCCACCCGTTTATTTAGTGGGTTTCACGGGTGATCTGCGGGTGCCCATTTAATTAAATAATATATTAATATAAATATATTATCTATATGACTCTTAAGACATGAAACACCTATACATTTATCAATCAACTAAATTGATGACGTGTAATGTATACAATATAAAGAGTTAAAATTTAACTTTATTTATTGATATCCTTTGTTAATTGTTTACACTTGTGGAAACAAATTCGTTAACGTCTACATTATTTATTTGCTAATGAATATATAGTATAATGCATGTTTTATATTCAATTATAGAAATTATATTCTCTTTCTGTTCACTTTATGTATTGGACAATCATAAGTATATCAAACATCTAGAACTTTTAGCATAAGATGACAAAATATAGTGTTGTTATGGTAATATGTTATGCTATTTGTAACATCTATATCATTTAGTTTTTTATTGTACATTGTATAAATGGTTATTTTTCATTTTGTCTCTTACATTTTATTTCAAAACATCATAATAGATATTACATTGTGTTGGACACAAAAAGTAATGGAAGCTTGCCCTTATTTTGTTATGTTTACACTGAAAATTAGTAATGAATCATTCTACTCTTTGTCGTAGTGCAGAAACAATCAATATATTTTCACTGTGCACATATTATATGGGCACCCGCGGGCGACCCGCAACCCGCTGGGTTGGGTTTGGGTGTGCTACTTCCCCACCCGTTTAACATTGAGTCTTTTTTACCTGCACCCGCGAGACCCAAACCCGCAACAACCCAACCCAAACCCAACCCACCCACCTGTTTGACAGGTCTACTCATGGACCTTTCTATCCATCTAACTGACTCTACAAAAGTGGAAAACCTCTCTCTATTCTCTAGAGCAGATACTGGTGTGGTTAAATCAGCGTTCAGACCCTTCTCAAAATGTTGAATCCTCTCCTCATCTGTAGCGGCCATGTGCGGACAGAACCGTAGAAGCTCCATGAACTTAGCTTCATACTCACTAATGTTTATTGGTCCTTGCCTTATCCACTCAAATTGAGAGATTTTCTCATCCAGGTAAGTCTTGGGAAAATATCTACTAACGTATTCACGTCAGAATTCTTCCCATCCGACTTCAACACTTGGCCTTTTGCCTTCTTCTATAGCCCACCAATAGCCAACACTCCCATTTAACAAGTACACCGTATGTCTAACCTTCTCAGCTTCTGGAATATTAAGAATTCTGAAGGCCTTCTCCAGCTCAGTCAGCCACAAGTCTGCGTATGCTGGGTCAGCTATACCAACATAATCAGTGGCTCCTACCTGGCAAATCTATTCAAAATTTTTGCTAGTTCCAAGTCCCTCATTGTGAATTGGTGCCCTAGGTGCAGGTGGTGGCATCCTATCCACCATGTGTGTCATAGTCACCATGAACTGCCCAAACAAAGCATGGAAAGCTGGGTTTTCTAGTATATCTTGGTCAAGCTGAGGATGTTCAGGTACTAGTTCTTCTCTAGCTTGATCCCATACACCTCCTCCTGGTGTAGCAACTCTGCTTTCAGCAGCATGTTCTTCATGTGATCCAGCCATCTTCAAGCTTTACTTCTTCTCCTGAGAGCAGAAGTCACTATCAGATAAACTGAAAGATACCAGAACAGACTCAACGACCTTAATCCTATGTCTCTGTAGACTCAGCGAACCTAGAGCTCTGATACCACTAAACTTGTGACGACAGACCCCAAACATCGGATAATGATTAATGCAGACGAAAACATTACCAGCGAATTAACAAAAATCACTAAAAATTAAAACCATTTATAAAGAGATCCATTTCCAGGAAACTCTTATAACAAGAACCAAAATATTATATACACATTCTGGTCCACAAAGTACATACTATGTACCTTCTCTTCTCGAGGATTACATACCACAGTTGCTCTATTAAATCTATACATAAGCAACATAAGACCTCGAGGCATTCAATGCCAAAATCTCAGATCGATCATAAATGCACTAACTACTGACACCAAGGACCTCAGAGTATAGAGACGACACATATGACTCTTATCAACAAGACATGACAGTCAGTATCTCCACCTAAGGTGTCACTGCTATCCCTGATGCTACTATCCTTCCCCTACTGTAGGGTTTCTACCTCCTCGTCCTCGTCCACCTAAAAAGGTTGGATCCCACAGGGGTGAGACAATTAAAATTGTCCCAGTGAGAGATATAACTCTCCGCCAAAAACATTATTATTGTAGGTAAATAGTCATAAACTGAGCAGAGGAATCTCTATTGAGCAGTAGGATTTAGTCATTATTAAGCAGAATTGAGCAATCTCATCTTTTAAAGCATTACAACTATAAATGATAAAGCAGTAGATCATCTATCCATTTTAATAAGGCATATGAAGAACGTGTATAACATCTATCCATTTAGGATACAATAAGAAATGTAACATCAACCAATGATTTATGTAATTCATCCTTCAACAAATATGCTACACGGCGGATTACATTTTACAATCATTCTTATGCCCTGAGGAAGTGAGTCGTACCGCTCAAATCCAACCTTCGGTTGCGAAACCCAAAGCCGGTGCCATACAAGATCAAAGGAAGAGTCAGACTCCTCGATCTCATCCCTCTCAGTCAGTGGGAGACCACAAGCAGGACCGCCGTCTCTTGCTTAAGTGACCTCAGTCACAGGGTTAGCTCCCATAGGCTACCCATCATCTAGCCCGCCTTGGTACAGGTCCCGACGCTAGTAAATCTGAGTCATGGGCCAATTCACCGTGCTCTCTGATCCATGAATGCATTCATGCTCCATCACATTGAGCCATGGGCATGTTCACCATGCTCTTAAACATATCTTGAGTCTACAACCGAAGTTGCACTCTAATCCACCTATTTTCGGATAGGAGAAGCCCCGTATATTCAACAATATACGCTCCAGATTAACCAGTAGGAGAATCCGTTTCACCATCACCAGCTACTGACGATGATGGATCTATGGCCAGGGCTCTACATGATAATATTTCATTGATTTTTAAGTACATTACCATATTCCTTTAGCATCAGTCAAGTTTCAAACAAGAATTATTATGACAAATGCTACAAAGAAACAATACTCCTATTAAGTACTTTTCAAAACTTATAAAACATTGGGATCTCAATCCCTTCTCTCAATATTGGGAGTTCACATCCCGCAACAATACCATCATTATGTTTGTTGGATCTGGGTATTCAAACCCTTAGTTCATCACTGAACACAGTTACCATTATCAAGTAACTATTACCTTCAGATCATTTGACCAAGGTATTCATGATACTTGTTACACAAGCATCTCACATAGCTCACCAGGCTTATTAAACTTCTTATCACCTCTCACTAGGCAACAAATAAAATAATGGCTCACAAGGCCCATTAACATGATAACTCATACTTGGTTATGCTCATCATCTCATGATACCTGCATGGTTAGTATGCTTGATAACAACCATATCAATTACACATCAACATTATGAAATAAAAGAATAACATAACTATTCCCTTATTAGGGTTAGGATTTCCCATCTTTATCAATTAGGGTTTCACATAACATCGCCCTATATTAGGGTTTCACATAACATCACCCTATATTAGGGTTTCACATCTTTATCAATTAGGCTTTCACATAACCTCACCCTATATTAGGGTTTCACATAACATCATCCTATATTAGGGTTTCACATAACATCACCCTATATTAGGGTTTCACATAACATCACCCTATATTAGGGTTTCACATAACATCACCATATATTAGGGTTTCACATCTTTATCAATTAGGGTTTCACATAACCTCACCCTATATTAGGGTTTCACATAACATCACCCTATATTAGGGTTTCACATCTTTATCAATTAGGGTTTCACATAACCTCACCCTATATTAGGGTTTCACATAACATCACCCTGTATTAGGGTTTTATGATTACCTCATTAGTCCAAACCCTAAATCAGTGCTTCCACATATCTTAGAGCACATAGCATTATATAAGTATTAAATTATACTTATCATTGTTCCATGTACTAGGAACACACATCACCATCATACCTTATTAGGTTGACTTAACCTTTCACTAAGTATATACACCTATGCTTCTCATAGTGTATTGAATGTATTAATTTCAAGGGCATCAAGTGATAATCACTCTAATTATACTAATCACCTAAATGCTTTAAAAGTACTTCCATTTAAATCAACCTTGGAATACTCTTCAACAACTTATGGGGTTATTAGTACTTACATGGTTTGAACCAATTAGGTCTTCAAACGGTCTTGGACCAATTGACCCTTCAAACGGTCTTGAGGTCACTTGACCTCCAAACGGTCTTGATCTTTATCTTTAAATGGTCTTGAGGTCATTTGACCTCCAAATGGTCTTGATCTTTATCTTCAAATAGTTTGAGACCGTTTAGACCTTCAAACGGTCTTGGTCTCTAAACCTCAAATGGTTTGAAAACCGTTAGACCTTAAACGGTCTTGATCTAAAACCTCAAACAGTCTTGAACCAATTAAACCTTCAAACAATCTTGGACCAAACCTCCAAACGGTCTAAAGACCGTTAGACCTTAAACAGTCTTGGTCCCTAACACCTCAAATAGTTTGAAGACCGTTTGGTCAAATTAGAGTTGAAACCGATTGAACCTAAATTAGGGGTTCGACATCAATTGATCTAGAGTTTTGAAGCCAATTGAACTAGGGTTATGAAATCAATTGTATTTGATTATTTGAAGTCATTAGGTCATGGGATCAATTGATTCTTGAATCCATTGAAACCATTTGGTCTCTAATGGTTTTGAAACCGTTTGACCTCTATCGGTTTTGAAACTGATTGATCACCAAACGGTTTGAAAATCATTTGGTCTCTAACGGTTCGAAATCAATTGGTCACCAAAACTGAAACTGTTTGCTTTTGGTTTTTCTTGAGGTGTGTGCTAAGATGATGTCATCATCATCAAGCTTCAGACCTCCGAATACTACTGTAATATATATGAAAAATTCATCAATTGTTCAAGAAGAAAACAAAGGATCAACATATGATGAAAAATTGAAATCAATAATAACATTGATGGGTTCAAGTTATATACCCCACCTTCAAAGTAGCTTCAAAACTTCAAGCTTCACATCTCTAATGGTGAAAGAAGCTCCTTCAACTATCCAAGGCTCATTTCCAACTCTTTGGATGCAAATGATAGCCAAGGTTGAGTATTGGATAGAAATTAAAGAGAAGAAAATCAATGTTGAAATCCGATTTCAACCATCAATTCAAGGTTGAAGATGATTATGGACCTTACCTTAAGCTTGGGGAACGTTTTCCTCCTGCTCCTAAACTCCTTGGTCGTCGGCCAAAGTAAGGGAAAAAAGTGGTTTGCAAAATAGCCTTTCAAGTAAGGAGAAAATTGAGTATATATAATTGATTTTCTAGGAGAGAGAAAGTAGGAGAAAATCCATCCACTTTCTTTCTACATGCCCCTCCCTTCCTTGCCTTCGAAGCCATCTTCCTTTCCCTCACTTTCCTTGCATTTATCCTTGAATTAAAAGCAACTACTTAAGCACCTTAATTAATATAATACTATTATCCATTTTTAGTGGACATTACTTTTTAATTAACAAATGTGAGTGGGTTTCTTCACCCACTTAGGATATTTCGGTGCCACTCAAGGCATTTGGACGTTCTTGCACTATAGGATTTCTCCTATAAATTTTTTAGTTGATGGGCAGTTCAATTAATATATTTATTTTTGCTACAAAATAAATTAGGGTTTCAATTATGCTTAAATATTGATTATTTTATTATCAAGATTATCTCTCCTCAAAAGTAGTTCAAACAAGACGCCCCTTTCTTTTTCTTTTCTCTAAATGATACCAAGAAACAGTAGGGACATAATAGAGGTGGTATTTTACATATTCAACCCTAGAGTTTGGGTAATTTGTAAATTACACCAAAACTAGCATTCAATACACAAGCATTACTCAAACAAGATCCTTCTTGGAACTTAGTCTTGTGGAAGCCATACCTCAGCATCATTCTCATTCTTATGATGCTATAACACTTTGAGGAACATTTATCATGTAACATTTGCAAGGTCATCATCGTCATCATCATCTAAGCCTCAATCCCAACTATGTTGGGGTCGGCTGCATGGATCCTTCGTTTCCATTCAGCTCTATCATGGGCCATATTCTGATTGAGATGTAGAGATTCAAAATCTCTCTTTATAAGCCCATCCCATGTTAATTTAGGCCTTCCTATTCTTCTATTTATAGTGTTTGGCTCAATAGAATTGCTTTGTATAGGCACACTAGTAGGTCTGCGTTGCACATGTCCGTACCATCTGAGTCGGCCCTCACACAACTTGTCCTCAATGCTCGCCACCCCACTTTATTCCTGATATAGTCATTTCTCAAACAATCTTTTCTTGTCTTCCCACACATCCATCTCAGCATATGCATTTTAGCCACACTCATCTTGTTGAGACCTTGTTTCTTCACCGCCCAACATTCATTCCCATAGAGCATGGCTGGTCGTATAGTTGTTCTATAAAACTTACTTTTTAACCTGAGAGGGATCTTCTGATCTCATAAAACTCCAGTTGCACTCCTCCATTTCAACCATCATGTAGTGATCCAGTGACAAACATCATTTTGGACATCCCCGTCTATTTGAATAATAGAACCTAAGTAACAAAATTGGTCACATTTTGGTATATCTACTCCGTCCAACTTGGCTCCATCATTCACACTGCGAGATTGGCTAAAATTGCAATGCATATACTCAGTTTTGCTCCTGCTAATCATCAATCCATTTGATTACAATGTATTTCTCCAACATTCAACTTTATCATTCAATCTATCTTTTGTTTCATCAATCAAAACAATATCATCAACAAATAACATACACCAATGAATATCATCCTGAACATTCTTTGTTAACTCATCCATAACCAGAACGAATAGATATGGGTTGAGTGTGGATCCTTGGTGTACCCCAACTGTAATAGGAAAAGTTGGTGTCTCTCCTCCAGAAGTCTTGACACTTGCAGTAGAGCTATCATACATGTCTTTGATCAAGTCAATGTATTGGATAAGCACACCCTTTTTCTTCAAAACCATCCACAACACCTCTGGGTACTCGGTCATAAGCCTTCTATAGATCGATAAACACCATATGAAGATCTTTTTTGCTTTGTCTATACTTCTCCATAAGCCTCCTTATCAGAAAAATAGCATCTGTTGTTGATCTTCCAGGCATGAAACCAAATTGGTTGTTTGATACCTGCGTTATAGATCTTAACCTCTGCTCAATAATCCTCTCCCAAAGCTTCATCGTGTGACTCATCAGCTTGATACCTCTATAGTTTGTACAACTCTGAACATCACCTTTGTTCTTGTAGATTGGGACAATATAACATTTGCAAGGTACTCCCCTTAAATTGGGCAAATTGCACTTTAGTCCCAAAATAGGTAAATATTATTTCAACATTATTCAAATAGGACCAAAATTGAATCATAAGCTCTCCTTTAGTCTTAATTACTTTTCAAAGGATAAAGACAAGAATCTGAATGACTTACTTAAGTAAAACTTCTAGGGTTAAGGCATAACCCAGGTCAGGGATGTTACATTTATCCAACCCTAACAGGGATCTCATCCCCGAAATCATCAAGAGAAAAGAGAAGGGTACTTCCTCCTCATCTCTTCCTCCAACTTCCACGTAGCTTCTTCAATGCCATGATGATTCCAAAGAACTTTCACAAGAACTATGTCTTTCTTTTTCAACTTTTTGATTCTCTTGTCAAGAATCAACACTGGTCCCTCTAAATAGGATATATCTTCATTTAACTCTACCTCCATAGGTAGGAATACTAACTTTGCATCAGGGTGACACTTTCTCAGCATAAATATATGGAATACTGGATGCAATCTGTGTAGTTCAGGTGGCAACTCCAACTTATAGGCTACCTTTCCAATCCGTTAAATTATTAGATAAGGCCCCATAAATCTAGGAGCTAGCTTACCCTTCTTTCCAAATCTAACAATGCCTTTCCAAGGTGAGACTTTGAGATATACTCTATCTCCAACTTGGAATTCTAAAGGTCTTTGCCGTTTATCAGCGTATGACTTCTGTCTATCTTGTGCAACCTTTAACTGTTGTTGTATTACTTTAATGTTTTCAGTTGTTTGTTGCACTAATTTAGGACCCAAAAGTTGGTATTCTCATGTTTCATACCAACACAATGGAGATCTACAACATCTACCATATAATGCTTCATATGGTGCCATATCAACACTGTGCTGATAACTATTGTTGTAAGAAAATTCTATTAAGCTCAAGTGTATATCCCAACTTCCTACAAATTGAAGGACACATGCCTTAAGCAAATCCTCTAAAGTTTGTATAGTCCTCTCAGATTGTCCATCTGTCTGTGGGTGAAAAGTAGTACTAAACCTTAACTGTGTACCCAAAGCTTTTATGTAGTCATTCCCAAAAACGACTCGTGAACTGAGGACTTCTATTAGAAACAATTGTAGATGGAACCCCGTGTAAACACACTATTTCATCTATATAGATATGTGCAAGTTTTTTAGCAGTATAGGTTGTTTTAACACGAAGAAAATGTGATGACTTAGTCAACCTATCAACTATCAACCAAATGGAATCATGACTTTTGGCTGTTCTGGGTAAACCAACCACAAAGTCCATGGTTATGTGATCCCATTTCCACTGTGGTATAGGTAAGGGTTGTATTGTTCCTGCGGGCTTCTGATGTTCAGCTTTAACCTGCTGACATACTGGACACCACATAACAAATTCAATTACAACTTTCTTCAAACCTGGCCACTAATACATATCTTTCAGGTTATGATACATTTTGGTGCTCCCTGGATGCATTGCATACATAGATGAATGAGCGTCCTCCATGACTAACTTCCTTAAGTCATTGGCATCAGGTACTACCATCCTACCATGGTAACTGACTACCTCATCATATGACTCATGAAAACCGTCCCGTTTCTCACTACCATACTCTAACCTGATCTGTTGAATCACAACATCAGCTTGTTGTGCCTCTTGGATTTGTTGTTTCGGAGTAGGTTTTATGTGCATCTTAGCTAACAATCCAGCTAACAAGGATACTTTAAGTTGGACATTGTCTTGCCTCGAAGAGACAACCATGTCTCGTTTAAAGCACACTAAAGAGTTCAACTGTGGTTTGTCTATGGCTGGTGATAATGATTTTCTACTTAGTGCATCAGCCACTACATTAGCCATTCCTGGATGATAATCAATTGTACAATCATAGTCCTTGATTAATTCCATCCAGCGGCATTGTCTCATGTTCAACTCATGTTGTGAAAAGATGTATTTTAGGTTCTTATGGTCCGTGAAAATCTGGAATGTCTCTCCATAAAGATAATGTCTCCAGATCTTCAACGCATGAACCAATGTAGATAATTCTAGATCATGTGTCGGATAATTTTCCTTGTATTTCTTAAGCTGTCGAGAAGCAAAAGAAATCACTTGAGTATCATGCATCAACACACATCCTAGACCGTTCTTAGAAGCATCATAGAAAACAATATACCCATTTCCCTACTCAGGTAACAGTAACACAGGTGCACTGGTCAACCTTTCTTGCAACGACTGGAAAGAATGCTGACACTTGTCATTCCAGATAAAAGGAACCTCCTTCCTAGTCAACTTGGTTAGGGGTAATGCTACATAACTAAAGTTCTTAATGAACCTCCTATAGTAGCTTGCCAGTCCTAGAAAACTACATATCTCCGTTGGTGTCTTTTGTTGTTCCCACTCCAAGATAGATTCTACCTTTTTAGGATCAACACAGATAACTGAGGTAGATGTTACGTGTCCAAGAAAAGACACTTCTGATAACCAGAACTCACACTTACTAAATTTGGCATATAGTTTATGCTCTGTCAGTAAAGTCATGGCCTGACGAAGGTGCTTCTCATGCTGTCGAGCATCTCTACTGTAAATCAGGATGTCATCTATAAAGACTACTATAAATTGACCAAGGAATGGTCGGAAGATTCTGTTCATGAGTTCCATGAATGCAACTGGTGCATTAGTTAGTCCAAACGACATAACTATGAACTCATAGTGACCATACCTTGTCCTAAAGGATGATTTAGGTATGCCACTCTCCTTGATGCATAACCGATGGTATCCTGACCTCAGATCTATTTTAGAGAAGATAGTTGCACCACACAACTGGTCAAACAAGTCATCTATCCTTGGAAGAGGATATTTATTCTTGATGGTTACTTTGTTTAGCTGTCTATAGTCGATGCATAATCGCATAGAACCATCTTTCTTTTTAACAAAAAGAACCGGAACACCCCATGGTGAAGTACTCGGTCGAATGAAACCGTTTTCAAGAAACTCCTATAACTATTTCTTGAGTTCTTCCATCTCAGCAGGTGCCATTCTATAAGGTGTTTGAGCTATAGGTTGTGTACCCAGGATTAGATTAATCTCTAAATCAATCTCTCGGGGTGGAGGAACACCTAGAAGTTCCTCAGGAAACACATCCTCAAACTCCCTAACAATCAGAACTTCAGAAAGACTAGGAATCTCTACTCTAGTATCTACCACATGTGCCAAGAATGCAGAGCATCCTTGTCTCATCAACTTCTCAGCTACCATATCCGACAATAGATAGGTTGGAAGAATCTTTCTATCCCCCTGAAAGATCCATGTATCACCATTGTCTATGAACATAGCCTACTTGGTAACGCAATCCAAGACAACCTTATACTTTTCTAGGGTGTCCATTCCAAGGATTATGTCGAACACATGCATCTCAAGTGGTATAAGATCCACCTGAATGCTATGTTCAGAAAAAGAAAGAACACACCTCCCGCAACACTATAGATCCAACTAATGGAGTTTCTGATAACATATTATCTGCTCTATGACTGACAGTCATATTGCAGTCATGAATCACTTATCGAGTGATAAAGGAATGCGTAGCACCCGGATCAATAAAAATAGATACAAAGAAGGATGAATACATATCGAAATGAAATAATTACATTTGACCTGTCACGACTCATGGGTTAACCACTGCTTCTGGATGATTCATAGCATAGAATCTTATCGTTGCTGGTTGTCGACCACTCACCCTGTTGTTAGATGTAGATGAGCCATCTTGGGATGCCTGTCCACGTCCTCAAGTACTACTGCTAAACAGTCGCTTATGAGAGCCTTGTTGACTCTGCCTTGGTGGTTGGGTTACACTCACGTCTCTAACTAGACAATCTTTCATCAGATGTCCCATCTTCCCACATTTATAACAAACTCTGTTGTCCTTCTGGTGGTAAACTATGACCTCTACCCTTGCTGGGTGTCCACTGTGTCTGAGTATTAAACCTTGATGGTGTTGTTGATGTAGAAAACCTTGGTTTCTTAAAGCTTTCAGACCTCTATCCTTGAAAGGGGGTATATACTTTCTTACTATTGGCCTGACGCTTCTCAGTCATGGACCTTTCTATCTGCCTAACTGACTCCACAAAAGTGGCAAACCTCTCTCTATTCTCTAGAGTAGATATTGGTGTGGTTAAATCAGCAGTCAGATCCTTCTCAAAACATTGAATCCTCTCCTCATCTGTAGTGGCCATGTGCGGATAGAACCGTAGAAGCTCCATGAAATTAGCTTCATACTCACTAATGTTCATTGGTCCTTCCCTTATCTGCTCAAATTGAGAGATTTTCTCATCCATGTAAGTCTTGGGAAAATATCTACTAACATATTCACGTCAGAATTCTTCCCATCTGACTTCAACACTTGGGCTTTTGCCTTCTTCTATGGCCCACCAATGGCCAACACTCCCCTTTAACAAGTACACCGCATGTCTAACCTTCTCAGCTTCTGGAATATTAAAAATTCTGAAGGCATTCTCCAGCTCAGTCAGCCACAAGTCTACATCTACTGGGTCAGCTGTACCAGCATAATCAGTGGCTCCTACCCGGTGAAGCCATTCAATTTTTTTGCCAGCTCTGTGTCCCTCATTGTGAGCTGGTGCCCTAGGTGCAGATGGTGGCATTCTATCCACCATGTGTGTCATAGTCGCCATGAACTGCCCAAACAGAGCATGGAAAGCTGGGTTTTCTAGTGTATCTTGGTCAAGCTGAGGATGTTCAGGTACTAGTTCTTCTTTAGCTTGATCCCGTGTACCTCCTCCTGGTGCAGCAACACTGCTTTCAGTACCATGTTCTTCGTGTGATCTAGCCATATTCAAGCTTTACTTCTTCTCCTGAGAGCAGAAGTCACTATCCGATAAACTGAAAGACACTAGAACAGACTCAACGACCTTAATCCTATGTCTCTATAGACTCAGCGAACCTAGAGCTCTGATACCACTTAACTTGTGATGACAGACCCCAAACATCATATAATGATTAATGCGGAAGAAAACATTAGCGACGAATTAACAAAAATCACTAAAAATTAAAACCATTTACAAAGAGATCCATTTCCAGGAAACTCTTATAACAAGAACCAAAATATTATATACACATTCTGGTCCACAAAGTGCATACTATGTACCTTCTCTTCTCGAGGATTACATACGAAAACTCTATTAAATCTACACATAAGCAACATAAGAACTTGAGGCATTCAATGCCAAAATCTCAGATCGATCATAAAAGCACTATCTACTGACTCCAAGGACATTAGAGTATAGAGATGACACATAGGACTCTTATCTACAAGACATGAGAGTCAGTATCTCTACTTGAGGTGTCACTGCTATCCCTGATGCTATTGTCCTTCCCCTACTGTAGGGTTTCTACCTCCTCGTCCTCGTCCACCTAAAAAGGTTGGATCCCACGGGGGTGAGACAATTGAAATTGTCCCAGCGAGAGATATAACTCTCCACCAGAAACATTATTATTGCAGGTAAACAGTCATAAACTGAACAGAGGAATCTCTATTGAGCAGTAGGATTTAGTCATTATTAAGAAGAATAGAGAAATATCATCTTTTAAAGCATTGCAACTATAAATGATAAAGCAGTAGATCATCTATCCATTTTAATAAGGAATATGAAGAGCGTGTATAACATCTATCCATTTAGGATACAATAAGCAATGTAACATCAACCAATGATTTCTGTAATTCGTCCTTAAACAAATATGCTACACATATGATTACATTTTACAATCATTCTTATGCCCTGAGGAAGTGAGTCATACCGCTCAAATCCAACCTTTGGTTGCGAAACCCAAAGCCAGTGCCATACAAGATCAAAGGAAGAGCCGAACTCCTTGATATCATCTGTCTCGATCAGTGCGAGACCACAAGCAGGACCGCAGTCTCTTACTTAAGTGACCTCAGTCATAGGGTTAGCTCCCATAGACTACCCATCCTCTAGCCCACCTTGGTACATGCCACGACGCTAGTAAATCTGAGTCACGAGCCAATTCACCATGCTCTCTGAGCCATGGATGCATTCATGCTCCGTCACACTGAGCCATGGGCCTGTTCATCATGCTCTTACACATATCTTGAGTCTACAACCGAAGTTGCCCTCTAGTCCTCCTATTTTGGCTAGGATAAACCCCACATATTCAACAATATACACTCCAGATTAACCAGTAGGAGAATTTGTTTCACCATCACCAGCTACTGACGATGATGGATCTATGGCTAAGGCTCTCCATGATAATATTCCACTTGATTATTTAAGTACATTACCAAATTCTTTTAGCATAAGTCAAGTTTCAAACAAGAATTATTATGACAAATGCTACAAAGAAACAATACTCCTATTAAGTACTTTTCAAAACTTATGAAACATTGGGATCTCAATCCCTTGTCTCATTACTGGGAGTTCACATCCCTCAACAATACCATCATTATGTTTGTTGGATCTGGGTATTCAAACCCTTAGTTCATCACTGAACATGGTTACCATTATCAGGTAACTATTACCTTCAGATCATCTGACCAAGGTATTCATGATACTTGTTACACAAGCGTCTCACATAGCTCACCAGGCTTATTCAACTTCTTGTCACCTCTCACTAGGCAACAAATAAAATAATGGCTAACAAGGCCCATTAACATCATAACTCATACCTGGTTATGCTCATCATCTCATGATACCTGCATGGTTAGTATGCTTGATAACAACCATATCAATTACACATCAACATTATGGAATAAAAGAATAACATCACTATTCTCTCATTAAGGTTAGGATTTCCCATCTTTATCAATTAGGGTTTCACATAACATCACCCTATATTAGGGTTTCACATAACATCAACCTATATTAGGGTTTCACATCTTTATCAATTAGGGTTTCACATAACTTCACCCTATATTAGGGTTTCACATAACATCACCCTATATTAGGGTTTCACATAACAATACCCTATATTGGGGTTTCACATAACATCACCCTATATTAGGGTTTCACATCTTTATCAATTAGGGTTTCACATAACCTCACCCTATATTAGGGTTTCACATAACATCACCCTATATTAGGGTTTCACATCTTTATCAATTAGGGTTTCACATAACCTCACCCTATATTAGGGTTTCACATAACATCGACCTATATTAGGGTTTCATGAATACCTCATTACTCCAAACCCTAAATCAGTGCTTCCACATATCTTGGAGCACATAGCATTATATAAGTATAAAATTATACTTTTCATTCTTCCATGTACTAGGAACACACATCACCATCATACCTTATTAGGCTGACTTAACCGTTCACTAAGTATATACACCTATGCTTCTCATAGTGTATTGAATTTATTACTTACATGGGAATCAAGTGATAATCACTCTAATTATACTAATCACCAAAATGCTTTAAAAGCACTTTCGTTAAAATCAACCTTGGAATACTCTTCAACCACTTATGGGGCTATTAGTACTTACATGGTTTGAACTAATTAGGTCTTCAAACGGTCTTAGACCAATTGATCCTTCAAACAGTCTTGAGGCCACTTAACCTCCAAACGGTCTTGATCTTTATCTTCAAACGGTCTTGAGGTCACTTGACCTCCAAATGGTCTTGATCTTTATCTTCAAACGGTTTGAGACCATTTAGACCTACAAACGGTCTTGGTCTCTAAACCTCAAACGGTTTGAAGACCGTTAGACCCTAAACGGTCTTGATCTAACACCTCAAATGGTCTTGAACCAATTAAACCTTCAAACGATCTTGGAAAAAACCTCCAAATGGTCTGAAGACCGTTAGACCTTAAACGGTCTTGGTCCCTAACACCTCTAATGGTTTGAAGACCGTTTGGTCAAATCAGAGTTGAAACCTATTGAACCTAAATTAGGGTTTTGACATCAATAGATTTAGGGTTTTGAAGCCAATTGAACTAGGGTTTTGAAATCAATTGTATTTGATTATTTGAAGTCATTAGGTCATGAGATCAATTGATTCTTGAATCCATTGAAACCATTTGGTCTCTAACAGTTTTGAAACCGTTTGACCTCTATCAGTTTTGAAATCGATTGATCACCAAACGGTTTGAAAACTGTTTGGTCTCTAACGGTTTGAAACCGATTGGTCACCAAAACCGAAACTGTTTGCCTTTGATTTTTCTTGAGGTGTGTACTAATATGATTTCATCATCATCATCAAGCTTTAGACCTTCGAATACTACTGTAATATATTTGAAAAATTCATCAATTGTTCAAGAAGAAAACAAAGGATCAACATATGATGAGAAATTGAAATCAATAATAACATTGATGGGTTCAAGTTATATAACCCGCCTTCAAAGTAGCTTCAAAGCTTCAAGCTTCACGTCTCTAATGGTGAAAGAAGCTCCTTCAACTATTCAAGGCTCGTTTCCAACTCTTTGGATTCAAATGACAAGGTTGAGTATTGGATAGATAAGAGAAGAAAATCAATGTTGAAATCCGATTTCAACCATCAATTCAAGGTTGAAGATGATCATGGAGCTTACCTTCAGATTGGGGAATGTTTTCCTCCTGCTCCTAAGCTCCTTGGTCATCGGCCAAAGCAAGGGAAAAAAGTGGTTTGCAAAATAGCCTTTCAAGTAAGGAGAAAATTGAGTATATGTAATCGATTTTCTAGGAGAGAGAAAGTAGGAGAAAATCCATCCACTTTCTTGCCACATGCCCCCTCCCTTCCTTGACTTCGAAGCCATATTCCTTGCCCTCACTTTCCTTGCGGTAATCCTTGAATTAAAAGCAACTACTTAAGCACCTTAATTAATATAATACTATTATCCATTTTTAGTGGACATTACTTTTTAATTAACAAATGTGAGTGGGTTTCTTCACCCACTTAGGATATTTCGGTGCCACTCAAGGCATTTGGACGTCCTTGCACTATAGGATTTCTCCCATAACATTTTTAGTTGATGGGCAGTTCAATTAATATATTATTTTTGTTACAAAATAAATTAGGGTTTCAATTATGCTTAAATCTTGATTATTTTATTATCAAGATTATCTCTCCTCAAAAGTAGTTCAAACAAGACACCCCTTTCTTTTTATTTATCTAAATGATACCAAGAAACAGTAGGGACATAATAGAGGTGGTATTTTACATATTCAACCCTAGATTTTGGGTAATTTGCAAATTACACCAAAACTAGCATTCAATACACACACATTACTCAAACAAGCTCCTTCTTGGAACTTAGGCTTGTGGAAGCCATACCTTAGCATCATTCTCATTCTTATGATTTTATAACACTTTGAGGAACATTTATCATGTAATATTTGCAAGGTACCCCCCTTAAATTGGGTAAATTGCACTTTAGTCTCAAAATAGGTAAAATATTATTTCAACATTATTCAAATAGGACCAAAATTGAATCATAAGCTCTCCTTTAGTCTTAATTACTTTTCAAAGGATAAATACAAGAATCAAAATGACTTACTTAAGCAAAACTTCTAGGGTTAATGCATAACCCAGGTCAGGGATGTTACATGAAGGATCGAGGAGGGTAGAATATAGGAGAGCAAACCAACTGACTAGTGGACCCAATCGACTATTTGGAGGTGTCCAAACATCGGTTGGACAAGAGGCCATATGACCGTTTTAGATGACCAACCAACCGACCAAGAGACGAGCCGACCGGATCAAGAGTTGAACTAATCAACCCGGATTGGCAGGCACATATATACACCAACAATAGGTTCATGCATGTGATGTAGACCTAGGTGGTGGTAATTCCTAGTATTGTAAGGAGGGAGGACCTGAGAGGGGGATCCACTCCCTACTAAAAGAAATTTGAAGAATAAAACATCCATTTCAAACACAATCAAAGGTCTGCTGGAATAGGTGTAAATTTTTCAAATTTCAATAAATGGTATTCAAAACAACCAAAGTTTAGCAGCGGAACTAAAAACATGACTATATTCAATTTTCACAAAATATTACAAAAGTACATCCTAATATCCCATAAGGGTTTACCTATATGATGCAACATAAGGATCCAAGTAGAGGGAAGTCCAAACTACTTCAAATCTGTCTCCAAGCAACATCTCCAAGAGCTAGGTCCATGTTGGAAGCTATGTTCTCCATGATCATGTTCAACATCTCGATCTAAACCTGGGTGGTTGAGAAATCACCCAACAAGAGAGAGAAAAACAAGGTATGTGTCAATAGTGAACAAGAACAAAAGAAAAAGAAATAACATGGAATTAAAGGCTAAGATTTCATCATAAGATGAAGAGAATAAGAGTATGAAGCATAATCAAAATAGATGCTTGCCATAACATTAAAATAGTAAAGGAATCACATGCATGATTAATATTGACCACATTAACTAAGTAGGGTTGAGGCACCTACCGGACCTCAACCTATAGGTGAGGGCAGAATTAATACATTCCCAGTCACCAACACATATTTTTATGAGGGAGAATAAGACATTCCCCAGGGTGAATTAATACATGTCCTATCTATGGGTGGTTGTACAAAAGTACCACTAATATAGCTAAATAGTCCAATAAAATCAACATGCTAAAGAGAACTATGGCAAGTAGAATCATCATATATTTTGAACATGGTAAGGGGGTACAAGACCCAAGAAAAAGAATATCATTACTAATTTTGAGGCAATTTAATAAAAGAACCATGAATAGAGTAAATAGGGTTCATTAAAGCCTCTGTAAAGACATAGTCTCTACTAAAAACCATGGCAAACAAAAACACCAATTGTGCAACAACAGAAGATTAAAACTTGACTTTATTCAAAATGTATAAAGAGTACTATACAATTTTTTTCCCAAATGGGGTACATATTTATACAAGAACAAGGGTCTAGGTAGAGGAAGACTTAAACTAATACAAATTGTCTCCACAAACAACATAACAAAAGTATATGCAACCGGTCCAATCTAACTAGATGTGCACGATCTCCTTAGCCTTAGGCAGGTTCACCAAGCTTCCCATGCACACTCTGATCCTAATCTAGGTGGTTGGGATCACCCAACAGGAGAAAGATAAAAGTATGTGTCAATAAAAGATAAGGGCAATTATAAAGCTAAAGCATTGCATATTAAAAAGAATCCACTATACTAAGGGATTTCAAGAGTATGAGGCAAGTGATCAAACAAGAATTGGAAATCTTCCATGGTTTAACATCAACAATTATCACATTGCATGAATATATTATGATACAAACTCATCTCAATGTAGGGTGAGGCACCTACCGAACCTCACCATATATAAAATGGCAGGGGGGACTAAAACCCCAGTGCCTGGCAGGAGGACTAAAACCTCAGTACCCTATATAAAGTGGCAGGGGGACTAAAACCCCAGTGCCCTATGGGTGGTTTGTACTCATGTACACCACATTGTCATTTGGCCAATAAATACAACATGCATAAATAAGTCACTTGGAAGTAGTGAGAAATATACATAGAGTTGCATCATAGCAAATGGGAATAATTTCCAACAAATAGTCCAATTAAGCAAGCCAACACTGGCATTTCAAGTAATGTACAAGTATTTCTATAAAAGAGCCATCATAGGCATTAGAAGAGTTACATAATTAAAAGACTCAAGTAAAGACATTAGAAGGATTCCAAGTATAGAAAAGTAGTATGGTGGGTTTGGATGAAAATCCCAATTGAGGAATGGGTGTATTTGCATAATAATCATTCTTCACAATCATAATAGGAATCACATTCATGATTATGGTCCACATGATTAAATAGGGCTCATATACATAAATAGGATCACATACTGAAATAGGGTTCACATACATAAGTAGGTGTCACATACCTTATTTTGGATTATTAATCATCATTTCTCACCATATGCTTGTTATCCAAAACCTTTTTTTCTGGGTATAAATATTTCACATGAATTAATATATATTAAGGCATAAAGCATGAGAAAACCCTAATTTTGGAACTGATTTTCAAAACCACGATTTAAGACTCAAAACCTAGACCAATCGATTACTCATATTCTCTCGATTAAGAAAACATCTTTTATTTCCCAATTTGGAGTTAAAATGAATTAAATACAGATTTTAGATCATTAATGTGATTAAAATGATATTTAAGATAAACTTCGAGAAACCATTTAGAAACAGGACTCAGAAACTAGAAATTCGATTTTACTCAAAAAATCCTTTCCAACGACTATTTATTTGCATTTTTCTGACCAATGGTTGATTTATTATGAATTAATTAAATCAAACCAATGAAAATGCAAGAAAAAACCACATCAACAAAATAAATGGCCGAATAGGGATGGGCCACTAAGGTCGAACCATGCTAACACAAACCAATCATATTTGGCTGCATCGGCGGGTCCATTCTCGCTGACCTAAGTCAAATGTGAGTGGGAAAAGGAAATTACCAAAATACCCTTACTCGATAATATCAAATTAATTAGCTAACGAGGGCAGTACTATCATTTGTAAGTAACATGTATCATTGGTGATAAACAAAGCTAGGTATGAAATTACTTTAATTCCCATACAGATTTAATAGATCGATTGAAATTACAGGGGCAAAGTGGTCAATGCCCCTCCAGGTATGTTGCTTCTCCAAGCCATGGCTCGAGCAACACCTGGGGGTCACGACTTCCCATTCCCAAACATTACTTAGGCAAAGACAATACAAACAGAGATGGGGAACGCACTCGCGGGAGTCATGCGATCACGAAGAGCTAATAAACAACCCCTGTCGTGCATAGAATCACCGGAACGAGGTCGGAACAGGGAGAAGAAGATCAGGGGAGAAACTTATGTAAACAGAGAGGGAAAATGTTGTTAAGGCCTCCATCACAGTCGCAACAGCAAGGAGGGGAGAAATACAAGGTCACTGAGGTCTGAGGTACACAAAAACTCAAAAACACAAGGCGCCGGTGGAGGAGCTTCATGACAGCTACAGGATACGACAACTGGGCGTGTCTCAAGGAAAAACTAATAAACAGAATTGAAGAACAGGTTATGTAGATGCTTACCTAGAGTCCAATTGAATTGAGGTGGCGCGCAGAGACTAGGCGGGGTCGTTGTCAATGGGGAAGAAGATCGAGCAGGTCAGGGAGATCCAAGGTTGTGGGGGTGAAATTGGGGGGAGAGGAGGAAGGCTCCAGGCCTGAGGGTGCTTGAAGACCCCTTAAATAGGCCAGAGGCCAGTCTTAGACCCTACAATTAACTGACACGGAGAGGGGGAGAGGAGTTGAGAGAGGTGTTTCTCCTACAGGCCATGTATATGGTCGAGCAAAGGATCACTGAATCCGTTATGAGGAGATGAAACTAAAGGGATAGGAATCACACAAAATGGTGTTGTGTAGAGGGAGAACGGGTCGAGGCAGTCCTGCGGTCGGGGCTGCTCATGTACTCACACCCAGACTGAGGTTGAAGAAAGGCCCATGTCTGTTGGATTGAAATCAAGGATAATCCTCACCGTTGGATCTGGGCCACCCGTGTGATAAGAAAAATTGACCAAATCATAGCGTTACGCATCAATATAATTGATTCGATGCATGCACTATATTTATACTATATTAAAAGCTTTTAAAATCGATTTGAAGGGTCAACTGAAGTCCAAAAGGCACCAAACTTTAACCACATGCACAAATGAAAGTCTAGAATTATGCTATACAATTATATTCTCGTTTTACACATTATTTGGCCCTTAATAAATATATTGCTCATTAAAGCGTATTTTAATATATTAAAATGAATGAGTGATATGAAAAGTCTTCTTTTAATGGATTATATGAGTGAATTTCGAGATATCATCCATAATTAATTTTAAGAACAAAAACTCACCATTATATTCCATTTTTATATATTATTATCATTTTTGAGGAGAGAGAGGGAAATTAGGTAATTTACACTCATAATTAATGCTATTACATATTTTTGCTCATATCTTATCCCAAAAAGATATAAAAGCTCCAAATTAACATTATCCACTTATTATCTCTCATAAAACTCCAATTTGCATTATTAGTCCTCAATTATTAAATTAAGTGGGTTATTTTTTCAAATACCCCTTTATAATCATAAATGGGGGAAAAATGGAATTTCAACATCATTGCGGCTCCAATTGCACATAGAGTCCAAAAATGATTCAAAAGGATGGAAAATTTATGAAAAAGGTCCAAATGGACTAGAAGGCAAAGAAAATCTCAAAAGTGGGTAAATTGTAGGAAAAACCTTAGATTTCAGTATGTTTCAACACTCCACCCCTTAAAGAGGATTTCGTCCCCGAAATCACAACAAGAGGGAGGAGAGGGTGAGTGTGCAACATCCCATCCTTAAACAACTTGGTGGGTACTAAAAGCTCTACACATAGGCCAAGTCTTACTAAGGTTTCCACAAAAACCTATAACCTTTTATCAAACTCAACATAATTAACATTTTTGCCTTATTAGCATGATCTCCATCATGAAGAGGCATCATATTTATTATTCCATCACTTGTGCCACATTTTATTCAAAATAATTACCTCTCAAAATTATATCATATGTATTTCCCTCATCAATGGTTTTAAGCACAATTAGGATTTACTAAGCCATTTCAACATTTATAGATGCATTAGATCACAAGCCTTAATAACTTGATATTATTCTCCATTAACTTTATCATGTAGGATTATCATAGATTATAATATTATCCAGCAAATTATTAAACTTATTACAAGTCCAAATGTGTCACATTAATGGCTTATATCTAAGTTACATATTGTCACAAAATCTTTCATACTCATATCCATGGCATCATTAATCATTTTCTCTTATTACACTAATTAATATGAATTATATATATTTAACATCTCATTATGTGAATCAAATTACTCATTTTCATATTATTGATTTGATTCATAAACCAATTTATGATAAGATGATTAATGAGATGTGTTTAGTGAACAAGGTGATTTGTCTTACATATGTTGATAATTGGATAACAATTATGATTAGGTGATTATAAACCATTTACATGTACCAAGGCATATTATGTGAGGATGACACCTAATGACACTAGTGTATCATGAAAGCATTATATATTATTAGGGCTAGATGACTACATCTTATGGTTTAGGTCAACATGACGATTACATATTATGCCTTTATCTATCATTAGGGTGACTTAATATCTATTCACAAATATTAATGAATAACTAATTATTATTTGCCTCACAAGCATATGAATTATTCCTTAGATGACTTATCCATTTGCTCATAAACAAACAAGATGAATTGCAATTATATTACATTTTTTCGACTTTCACTAATCCCATGTCTAAGGAGTTAGGGTTTCTTGATTTCAAGGCATTGAGGGACTCCACCCCCCTTAAAGAGGATATCATCCTCGAAATCAGCAACTCCAAAATCTAACACTGCCACCTCACACAAAAGGGTTCACTGAGTCAAATTATCTTATAGGTGAAAGGGTATATAACCAAGTATAAGGTCCAACATTAATAGTTTTACTAATCACTACCATCCTAACTTTAAGGTATAACATAGGGTACACTAACCCCAATTGTGGCAATCTAAGACTCATATAAGGTACTTAAGGATTACAAGATGATTTTTGTTTGAGAAAATCAAATCATCACATAAGGGTTTCTAAGGTTACTCAACAATTAGGTAATATGTCTAAGGGTAGACTATTTCAAGCTATCTGTATCAGATCAGGCCAGGCCGGTGTCATATGAACTCGGGAGTTCTCGTAGACCAAGCTAGTGGCACGGAGGAAAATTTTTCCAGCTCCCAAGTTCTGAACCTTTCTAGACACCATCACTTTCAACTTCTTGCTTTAATAGCTACTCAATAGACAATTGACCAAAAAGTTGACAAATTTTATTTCTAATATGAAATTATTATGTCCTAAATCAAACTTTCATCATAGGTCAACTCTAAGGTGAAAAACTTACTAAAGGAAACTACATGAGATAAGGGTTCTATCTAGGAGACAATTGAATTAGTCAAGAATCTGACTACCTTGATGCTCTGATACCATGCTGTAAATACATAGTCTCTTCTAAAAACCATGGCAAACAAAAACACCAATTGTGAAACAGTGGAAGATTAAAACTTGACTTTATTCAAAATTTATAAAGAGTACTATAATTTTTTTTTCCAAAATGGGGAACATCTTTATACAAGAACAAGGATCTAGGTAGAGGAAGACTTAAATTAATACAACTTGTCTCAACAAACAACATAACAAAAGTATATGCAACTGGTCCAATCTAACTAGATGTGCACGATCTCCTTAGCCTTAGGCAGGTTCACCAAGCTTCCCATGCACACTATGATCCTAATCTGGGTGGTTGGGATCACCCAGCAGGAGAAAGATAAAAGTATGTGTCAATAAAGGATAAGGACAATTATAAAGCTAAAGCATTGCATATTAAAAATAATCCACTATACTAATGGATTTCAAGAGTATGAGGCAAGTGATCAAACAAGAATTGGAAATTTGCCATGGTACAATATCAACAATTATCACATTACATGAATATATTATGACACAAACTCATCTCAATGTAGGGTGAGGCACCTAACAGACCTCACCATATATAAAATGGTAGGGGGACTAAAACCCCAGTGCTTGGCAGGAGGATTAAAACCTCAATGCCCTATATAAAGTGGCAGGGGGGGCTAAAACCCCAGTGCCCTATGGGTGGTTTGTACTCATGTACACTACATTGTCATTTGGCCAATAAATACATCATGCAATAATAAGTCACTTGGTAGTAGTGAGAAATATACATAGAGTTTTATCATAGTAAATGGGAATAATTTCCAACAAACATTCCAATTAAGCAAGCCAACACTGGCATTTCAAGTAATGAACAAGTATTTCTATAAAAGAGCCAACATAGGCATTAGAAGAGTTACATAATGAAAAAACTCAAGTAAAGACATTAGAAA
Source organism: Alisma plantago-aquatica (assembly GCA_963693085.1). Lineage (NCBI taxonomy): Eukaryota > Viridiplantae > Streptophyta > Magnoliopsida > Alismatales > Alismataceae > Alisma > Alisma plantago-aquatica. The sequence goes on along the minus strand of OY856410.1, from coordinate 928,994,542 downwards.
GACTCCAAGTCTAGCAAAGTAGTATGGCGGGGTTGGATGAAAATCCCAACTGAGGAATGAGTGTATTTGCACATTAATCATTCTTCACAATCATAATAGGAATCACATTCATGATTATGGTCCACATATCTTAAATAGGGCTCATATACATAAATAGGATCACATACTAAAATAGGGTTCACATACATAAATAGGTGTCACATACCTTATTGTGGATTCTTAATCATCATTTCTCACCATATGCTTGTTATCCAAAACCTTTTTTTCTAGGTATAAATATTTCACATGAATTAATATATATTAAGGCATAAAGCATAAGAAAACCCTAATTTTGGAACTTATTTTCAAAACCACGATTTAAGACTCAAAACTAGACCAATCGATTACTCATATTCTCTTGATTAAGAAAATATCTTTTATTTCCCAATTTGGAGTTAAAATGAATTAAATACACATTTTAGATCATTTAATGTGATAAAAATGATATTTAAGATAAACTTCGAGAAACCATTTAGAAACAGGACTCAAAAAGTAGAAATTCTGATTTTACTCAAAAAATCCTTTCCAATGACTATTTATTTGCATTTTTCTGACAAATGGTTGATTTACTATGAATTAAATAAATCATACCAATGAAAATGCAAGAAAAAGCCACATCAGCAAAATAAATGGCCAAATAGGGATGGGCCACTAAGGCCGGGCCCACGTTGACACAGAACAATCATATTTGGCCACATCGGCGAGTTCATTCTCGCTGACCTAGGTCAAATGCGAGTGGGAAAAGGAAATTACCAAAATACCCTTACTTGATAATATCAAATTAATTAGCTAACGAGGGTAGTACTGTCATTTGTAAGTAACATGTATCATCGGTGAGAAACAAAGCTAGGTATGAAATTACTTTAACGCCCATACAGATTTAATAGCTCGATTGAAATTATAGGGGCAAAGTGGTCAATGCCCCTCCAGGTATGTTGCTGCTCCGAGCCATGGCTCGAGCAACACCTGGGGGTCACGACTTCCCATTCCCAAACACTACTGAGGCAAAGACAATACAAATAGAGACCGAGAATGAACTCGTCGGAGTCATGCGATCACGAAGAGATAATAAACAACCCCTGTCATGCACAGAATCACCAGAACGAGGCTGGAACAGGGAGAAGAAGACCGGGGGAGAAACCTAAGTAAACAGAGAGGGAAAATGTTGTTAAGTGTTGGGTTTTAGGGGAGGCAGAGAAGGCAACAGAAATACAAAATTTTCCTCCTCAAACCCAGAACAAGGAAACGCGTCAATGTCTATACAATAGGAAGGGATGGTTTGTGGAATCATACCTTGTCCCGAGGCTTGCTCGGCGATAATACCTCGCGGCTTGCGCGGTCTTCACCTCCAGTCTTAGACGGTGTCTGTGCAGCTCCTGGTCGCACCGGGACTGACGACTCCTGGTCTCACCGGGACTGTCGGGATTAACAGCTGTCCTCCGAGCGGCAGAAATCTCCCGCCTCTGAAGTAGTCCACACGGACCACCTGGAACTCCAATATCCTTGTCCCACAAGGAATTGGAAGGAGTTGCACCCTCATGTCAGCGTACTAGTCACTAACACACTCTCCTGCCACCAGTCGCTTTCTGTAGTTGTCTTTCCCTTGTTGTGCCTCCCTTATCGGGTAGCACTTGCTCGGGCTCTCTCGGTTACCAAAACCATAGAGAACGACAACTTTACAGAGCAACTGGTTGCACTGTGTTGTACTTTGAGAAGCCCCCAATACCCTATATATAGGAGGTTCATGGGACAGGGTTCTCTATCCCGAGAAATGTGAGACTAAAGTAGGAGTAGAAGGGTTTGAGATTTTCCACAAAAACAACCAACTCGCAACCTGAAAACTGATCGTTTCCTTTCTAAAATGGTCGATTGGGGACCTGAGCCGGTCGGTTGACACCTCAACCGATCGGTTGGGACCCATGAAACAGTCGGTTCACTTTTGAACCGATCGGTTTGTGGTCCTGATCAGTTCCCAATTGACTTTCCCTCTTTTGTTTCTAATTGGTATCAAATACCAATCCTTTTCCCAATCAAATTGGGCAAGTGAAATGAAAAGAAATTTCTGACCAATCCTACTTTCCCAACTTGCTCGGTTGCACCAGTTGAATCGATCGTTTCAACACTTGAAGCAATCGTTTCACCCTGTCCATGAGCCGATTGACTCACCATCTGAGCCGATCGGTTCGTCACATGAGCCGATCGGTTGGGAGTGCAGATTGTGCAGAATTAGTCAATTGCAGTTTCAATCAATCTGATACTCTAATCAATCAGTCCAACACCTTGAACATTATGATATTGAGCTATCAATTAATTGAGTGTTTAATTGAACTACTAAACTGCTTTAGTAATCAATCTAAACATTGTTTGTGGACAAAACTCCTCTTCCAGGTTAAATCCTATGTGTGTGACCCTACAGGTCCATTTCACATTGGCAGTGAAAGTCCATAACACTTATGACTTCACAAGTAAAGAGCGGTGCCTAGTCACACATCAGTGCTACCCGAGTGAAATAGAAAGTTAGAGAACAACTTTCAATCCTACAATCCATGAATGGTGTTATAGTGAATGCATAATTCCTTTGTCACTGATATCCCGAATGAACTCGAGGCATGGAACAATCATCCTGTCAACGTTCATTCACTTTCTTGATCTCAGAGTAGATTGGAAGAGATATGTATGACATCAATATCACATACTGATTCACACATGCGTGCACGCCTTTAATCCTACTCATCAAGTGGCCATGGATATCAAACTCCCTCAGGAGGGACAAATCCCATATCTATCACTCACCCCTCAAAAGCCCCATGTGTCAAAGCCACCCAATCATCACCTTTATAACAACCCATGTTTCAAGACTGCATTTGATGATGTCAAAGTGTGCCCAATGACATGTGTTGAGTGTTGTGACGCTTGCCCTCTTTTTACTAACCACAAGTACTATATGCGGAAGCATCAACTCACATATAAAAATAAAACATGGGCAAGCATCACATATCTGGCATACTAAGCATTCGAATAACCAAAGTAACTGAGTTCAATAGAACGTCTAACATGTTGAAACGAAATATTCGGGAATAACAATCCCAACAAAAGTCTGACATAAGAAACTGAAAGTTTTGGATATACTAATCCTAATAAGAACAAAAGAAAAGAAATTCTCAAGCTGGAAGGATCACCTAAGATAAGGTCCCACCAGTGATAGATATCCTGCTCCCTTGAATCTGAACTCCTTCACTGCTACTCGTCACTATCTGCGGACGTCGCGTCCCCAGCCATGCACAATAAAAAAATAATTCTAGTTAGAGTAAGTGGCATTGAATTCTATAACATAAAAGAAATAATTACATTATGAAAAATTTCCATCTACAACTATATTAAACATCTTTATGTGCATCTTTTACTTACACATTTTATCTTTTTGTGGCCACTATTATACAATAAGTCCTCTTCTGTGGCATCATGTGCCTTCTATGGTGCAACACACCTTCTGTGGCATAATTGCCTTCTGGTGACACCGAGGTGTCTTCTTGTTCTGTGGCACCAAGTGCCTTCTATGGTGCAATGCACCTTCTGTGGCATAAAAGCCTTCTATTCTGTGTACCGCAGTACTTCTATCTTGTGAGGACTTATTATATAATATAAATTATGTTATGGTGTCATTTTGTATTCTTGTTTCATTTCTTATTCTGATTCTATTTCTATTTTCATTCTAGTTCTGCATCTCAACTATTTGAGATAAATTCTGAAGTATGTAATCTGTTTTGGCATTCTAATTATATTTGATATTCTAAAACTAGTAAGGCACCGTGATAATTTTCAAATCTAAACTATGTATCTAAATCTGATATTCTGAAGAGATTCTAGATTCTAAATACATGTAATGAATTGACATACTGAAATAAATTCTAATCATATATTTTGAATTCTAATATTCCAAAACTAATTTCTAATAATTATGCATGAACAATAACTTGAAACTGATAATTTATATGATCTAAGCACGAGCCATCTGAGATAGAAATGCTACTGTACTGAAAAGTAGTAATCTACGTATGAACATTAGACCATACGTCTAATAGATTATTCAGGAAAGGATAATTAGATAACATGAATTCAAAGGACATGGCCCACTTACCTGTAATAATCCAGAATCCTATCCACATGACCTCTCTCAAAACTGGATCTAACCCTCTCCTGAAAAACCCAATGTTTTTGTCAAATCACACATTCCCTTTTGATAGACATATTTAGGTAATTAGAGTACTCTTTAGATTATTTCTACATACACCTTACATACTTCAAGGAGTGCATTTATTATGTCTTTTATATCCATGTACTATGATATAGCTAGCGTTATGTATGTTGAAATATTATAATGCCTTAGTAAAACTTTAGAACAAGGGGGAAAACACGATTATAACTATCAATATATAACAATAACTGAGTTTTACATAGTCATCCGAGATTATAATACTATTTCATAGAACATTAGTGGATCATCATAAGTTCGTAATATAATACCTTAGTGTCTTATTAAGCCGTCATCATATAGGGCTAACATGGTACTAACTAAACTAGCTATTCTTTCAAAATAATTGACCGAAACTACTGATATAGATATTGGTCTTTGGATGAGTGATTCTAATCCGGTCAAATCATACTCGATTAGCAGTACCACAAGCACAATCCTGTTATAAGTTTATAGTATATATATTTGTTCAGTTCATTCACATTAGTCGTTGGTTAGAAGCACTGAGCAATACGTGTTGTTGTTCTGTAAAATAGTAATTACAACCAAGTAATAAGTAATGTTTAAAACACACGGTCATCACAACACTGCCTGCATATCGGATTTGAGCAGATACCAAACTTAAATAGTGATTTCAGATTTGTTCTCAGGTCATGAGAAATTAATGCTCCGGGGTTCGTCTGAAGATTGACCTTGGTATGCGAGTCTGAGCCTGGGATCCCCATGATCTAGGATTGGCAAGGAGCAGGTAAAACTCTGCCAAGACTATGTGCCAGAAACAGAGTAGCATACCCCAACGGAGCGAAAAGGGTAAAGAGTATTTTAAATTTTTAGAGCAAGCCGGCGGCATTCACAACCATTCACAAAGGTCCCGTGAGCCGAGAAATACATAAGATGAGTCAACCCAAGGATGAGACGGCGACGAGTTTGAAATTCACTGAAATACAGAGTAGTGACATTGCAGTTGGGGATCAGCTAGGTTACCTGACAGGACGACTCAGACGGTATTGAGAAAGCTTTAGCAGGATTTACGACTTGCTCTGGATGCTTCCAGCAAGTCTGCACATGCCTGGAGGTGATAGATGACGAAGCTTCTGTCTACTACCATCGTGGCTCTTGAGGGTAGGCCACCACAAGTGATTGCGGCTCGCACAGAGGGAGGGGTTCGGTTCCTGGGATCTGAGAGATGGTGTAGCAGTGGGGAATTGAAGGGAGGCGGCTCGGTGACAGAGGACGATAGCCGCACGGGGAGAAGGCAACCGCAAAAATTGGGTATTTCTTTGTTTTTTGAGTTTAGGGTTTGATCAGGGGTTATATAGGTGCGGATTCCTCTCCTAAATCTAACTACGGAAACCGTTTTGGAAACGATTGATCACACAGCGAGAAATCCACTGTTGACTGGGAGGTTGGAGTCCCGCCCAAGCGGACTGGGGTTGAAGGAGGTTCTGAACGGCTGTGATTATTTTGGTGCAACATGTGCCCAGATCGGAGGGCCACTGCGAGGCCCAAAAGAACTGGTTTTTTGGGAAATGTTCTTTTTTTAAAATTAAAAGGCCATTATCTAAAGAAATTAGTTACTTAACTAAATAAACTCCGATTAAAACCAAGGTGGGTAGTCCAATCACAGTCGTAGACGGGAATCTAATGTATATATATATACAATCAGAGTTTATGTAGTGATTTCATGTCAAAGAATCACACTCACCACCATCACTGTGAGTACTGACTGTGACTACCATGTCATGGTTCCATGTGTCAAACTCACGGTGGGTCTATCCAGTACACTTGTTCTCTAACAAGTACCTATGTGTTTGGTTTGATATCTCTATATCATGACTAATGAGATTCTGTCATCAACCAACACCACAATCTAGTCTTGTGTGTCATTGTTGTCTATCTACCTTCCACAATGACATCCGACTAGGGACAATCAAGAATGTACAAACTCTTAGCATCTGTATGATCTCATCATTCAAGTCCTAACCTAAAAGCATACGTCATTGAGTACTGCCATTCTCTAGACATTCAATCTGTTCTATCACTATCTCATATGACTGAACCAGAAAGAATTGGAAGCTTGCCTTTAATGTTTATCAAATCAATCTTAATGTATCCCATCAATCATCCCATGATTGGCTCTCAGGGCATACATACCAACATTAAGGCCTCCATCACATTCGCAGCAGCAAGGAGGGGTGAAATACAAGGTCACTGAGGTCTAAGGTACCCAGAAACTCAAAAACACGAGGCATTGGTGGAGGAGATTCATGGCAGCTATAGGATATGGCAATTGGGCGCATATCGAGGAAAAACTAATAAACATAATTAAAGAACAGGTTATGTAGATGCTTACCTAGAGTCTTATTGAATTGAGGTGGCACATATAGACCAGGCGGGGTCGCCTTCGATGGGGAAGAAGACCGAGCAGGTCAGGGAGATCCAAGGTTGTGGGGGTGAAATTGGGGGGAGAGGAGGAAGGGTCCAAGCCTGAGGGTGCTCGAAGACCCCTTAAATAGGTCGGATGCGAGCCTTAGACCCTACAATGAACCAACACAGAGAGGGGGTGAGGAGCTGAGAGAGGTGTTTCTCCTACAAGCCATTTCAACGGTTGAGAAAGGGATCATTGAATCTATCATGAGGAGACGAAACTAAAGGGACATGAATCTATCATGCACTATATTTATACTATATTAAAAGCTTTAAAATCAATTTGAAGGGTCAAATGAAGTCCAAAAGGCACCAAACTTTAACCACATGCACAAATTAAAGTCAGAATCATTCTATGCAATTAGATTCACGTTTTACACATTGTTTGGCCCTTAATAAATATATTGCTCATTAAATGTATTTTAATATATTAAAATGAATGAGTTATATGAAAAGTCTTCTTTTAATGGATTATATGAGTGAATTTCGAGATATCCATCCATAATTAAATTTAAGAACAAAAACTCACCATTATATTCTATTTTGATATATGATTATCATTTTTTAGGAGAGAGAAGGAAATTAGGTTAATTACACTCATAATTAATGCTATTACATATTTTTGCTCATATCTTATCCCAAAAAGATATAAAAGCTCCAAATTAACATTATCCACTTATTATCTCTCATAAAACTCTAGTTTTCATTATTAGTCCTCAATTATTACATTAAGTGGGTTATTTGTGCAAATACCCCTTTATAATCATAAATGGGGGCAAAAATGGAATTTCATCATCATTGAGGCTCCAATTGCACATAGAGTCCAAAAATGATTCAAAAGGATGGAAAATTTATGAAAAATGTCCAAATGGACTAGAAGGCAAAAAAAAGCTCAAAAGTGGGTAAATTGTAGGAAAGACCCTATATTTTAGTATGTTACGACCTCATTAGGGAATATAGGGTTTGGTTTGCAAATATCCCAACTTAGGGTGTAAGGAATGCACGTACCTCTCTTACTAATATCAATTACTAACTTTCACCACTTTAATTGAGTCCAAGTTCCACTTTGCCTATTTTCAATGCATTAACATGTATTAGAGTACATAATGCACATTAATATATAGAAACCCTAATTTTAGATTTTTTTTAGAAAAACTCGGATTTATATTATGAAAACCTCACCAATGAACTTATTAGGTTCTCCTAATCAAGAAAACATATTTTTATGTTAATTTTGGAGTTATGATTATTAAGATGTAATTTTTATGGATTTTATGCATTAAATTCATTTTCCAAAAATCACCCTTTCGTCAAACCTCAAAATAAGACCTTGAAAATATTTTCATTAGATAGAGATTAAATTTTCTAATTCCAAAACATATTTATTTGTCAAATTTGGATAAGCGGATTAAAAGATATGAATTTTTCAATTTGAACCAATCAGGAAATGAAAAGTAAAAAATCTTTGAGAGAGAGGGACAAAACATCATTTGACCTAATATCAGGGTTTTATATGAATAGGTAACCAAATTAGATCTTATAGAGAAGGTAAAACAATAAGAAATCAAAACCCTAGAAGAACATGGTAAATAGAGATGGAGATCATCAATTTTAAACATAGAAGCATGGGTTTTAAGCATGTAGTAAGCAATATATGAGAAGGGGGTTATCAAACTCACCTCTAGGAAGATAAGCAGGTCAAAACAGAAAGGATTCCGAGCTTAGAAGGTCTGGTTGCTCGAAACCAATCTCCTTTCTTGAGCAAAGATCACCTTCTCCACTTTAGAGGAGCAAACCCTAGCAAAACAACATGGAGTTGAGGTGTTTTAGGGCTATAGGTGGAGATTTACCATGGAAGGTCATGGTTTTAACCTGGAAGAAGGTGGGATGAAGAATAAAAACATGAAAATAGGGAAGGAAAGGAGTAAATTTACTAGTTTTGGTCAAAATCACCAAAAAGGAGCTTTAGAACCCCTAAATAGAGCAAATTCAGAACCCTAGGAGCCTTCTTCACCAAGGTAGTCACTCTCTTTTACCTTGGGACAACACCTTTATAGACAAAAAGAGTACAAACGATGATCTAAGATGAGGGAAATAGAAGGAGAGCAAGAGTTTTCGAATTGGGAGGTGGAAAGTGGTAGATATGGCTTTATAAAGAAGGGGGCAAGCATGGTGTGTCTATGGGCCTTTCCATGTGTCCTTAGGCTAGGGCTTCATGGCCATGCAAGAGGGTAGATCATAGTGACTTCTTGTATATAAAATGTTGGTCCTAAAAGACCATGGGGACTTCTAGGCCATCCCCACCACCCTTCAATCAAAGAAATAACCCCATTGATTGATAGCTTTTAAAGATAAGCTCATTTATAAAGAGGGTAATCCCTAAAATGCCCTTGGAGAGAAACGCCTTCAAACCAAGGTGCAACTAGGTGCCCCATGGTTAAAATATTGAGAATGGTAAGGGAATCTGTAAGGATTATAATGCATGTGATAATTTGTAAAGAAAACATACCAATTGGGTATATTGCATAAAAAGTTCAGAATGTTCCTAAAATTGCATAACTTGCACAAACAACATTCAAATTGAACCAAATTTGAAACTTATGCTCATTTTATGATTTCAAAACACATAAAAAGTTATATTAAGGTTTATAACACCTAACTAAGGTCCTTAATTAGACTTTCATTGAGGTATTTGTGCATAAACCTTTTATTGGTACAAATCGTGACTAAATGCTCACCAAACTACTATAAATTCCACTAATTAAACATCAAGGCCAGAAAGGATAGAAAGGAAAGGAAAATCTTGGAAAAGGGCCAAAAAGAGAATATGTCCAAGTTTTGGTATGTTACAACACCACTCCTAAAGAAAGGATTTCGTCCCCAAAAATCTCAAACAAAAAGAGAAGGGTGAGTATGCAACATCCCAACACTAAACTCCTAGGTTGTGTCCATAAAACTTCCACCAAAACTTTCACCAACTCAAACTCCCTATTTTTCAACTACTTAACTTGGGAGTTCAGAATCTTCTCAAGCAGCTCCACATAGGTCCGGCTCTCATGGATCACTAAGGGTTCTACTATTAAGATTTCTATTTATTAGATATAACACAATTAAGATTTTAGGCCTATTAATATTATATTCATTATGATATTATATCATCCTTATTATTCTTTTTATTGTGTCATGCTATATTTACTTTTTTGCTAAAAGAGTTATGTTTTATTATTATGCTCGAAACCATATATATTTCTTATTTACCTCATTATGATTTCAAGCGCAATTAGAGTTTACTCAATTATCTCAATATGCATTATTATATTGGATCAATATCTTTAATAATTTGGTTTTAGACTCCATTATCACTTTTTCAATTATATTAGATTATTTTGTATGAAATAAGACACTTTATCCAATTTGTTACAATTAATCCAAATAATTTCAAATTAATTACTTATATCTATATTAAACATTATCACATTACCTTTTTTTTACATTGATATCATCATTAATATTTCTCATATATATTCACTTCTTATTATTGATTATGCACATTTTTTTGAATCTAATTTCTTCTTATCCATATTGAAGTCATTATATGTATTTTAGTGAACAAAGTGGAATATACTATCTATTAATGATTTGATTTACCTACTAAGTCATGATTAGGTGATTACTTAGGTGTGTATTAGAGAACAAGGTGATATGCATTTCATATTGATGACCTTATTAATTCATGATTAGGTGCTTATATATCATTTATGTGTATTAAAGTATGTTATCTGATTATGACACCTAATGTCATTAATGTATCAAGAATGTCATTAAGGATGTATATGTTAATCTTAGATGATTACAACTTATGGTTTTCATCAATATGATCATTATTCTTCACCTATACATTCTTAGTATGCATTAAGTCCAAGTTTAGGTTACAATTATCTTACTCATCATTTCATTATGGTTCATTGGTCTAAGACATGTTTAGCATCTTGTGGACCCACTATTAGTATTGATATGTTATTTACTCATATTATGTGCATTAGATATTCATTAGGGTTCAACATGTGAACTATTCATTAGATGACCATTATATGTTCATTCGTATATAAACAAGTATGTCAGGTTACAACTATGACTTGTTTGGTCAAAACTAAGGATCCAAACAAACTATCCTCCTAATCATGGAGTTAGGGTTTGTAGAGTCATTGTAGCTAGATTTCAGTATGTTACAAGACTCCATCCCCTTAAAAGGGATTTCATCCTTGAAATCTAACTACCCAAACATCATCAAACCAACTACTCTCCACCTCTTAAAAGGTTTGACCTACCAAACCAAACTAATCTAGAGGTAAAAGGGTGAGTCTAACTAAGCCATGTATAAGATCCATCACGCTTCCACTGTGCACTCTGATTGCTTACTAAACACCAACTTCAAATTCTAGGTTCTTAGGGATAGACTATCCAAACATGTGGTTCTAGGGGACATAAGAGAACTATATTGGGTATCCATCCTCAAACAAGTCATTACACCTGAAAGACAAGGTCAACATATTAGGTTCTTAGGATTACCAACTTAGGTGCCTAAAGCTACTATTGTCTATAGACATGCTATTTTCCACAATTAGTATTAGCTCAGGACACGCAAGTATCATATGGATCTGGGAGTGCTCATAAACCAAGTTAGTGGTGCGGAGGAAAATCTTGCCAGCTCCGGAACCCTGATCCTTTCTAGACTCCTTTTCTTTCAACTTATGCCCTAATAGATACCTAATAGGCTCATCACATTATGGTTAAGCATGGTTCTAGTGCAAAACTCTTATGATCCTAAATCAATCTTTCATTGTATCGTGTAGCATAGATCAATTATACGACAAACATATCACTTAAAGAGGAACTATATGAGGCAAGGGTTCTAATTTGGGAGATAAAATTGAAATAGTCAGATTCCGACTACCGTGGGCTCTGATACCATTCTATAAGGAGTGGGTCTCGAGATAGGGATCCACTCCCTACTAAATTTGATTCGAAGAATAAAACATCCATTTTAAACACACTCAAAGGTATGCTGGAATAGGTGTAAAATTTTCAAATTTCAATAAATGGTATTCAAAACAACCAAAGTGTAGTAATAGAATTAAAAATATGACTATATTCAATTTTCACAAAAGACTAAAAAAGTACATCATAATATCCCGTAATGGTTTACATGTATGATACAACATAAGGATCTAAGCAGAGGGAAGTCCAAACTATTTCAAATCTGTCTCTTAGATACATCTCTAAGAGCTAGGTCCATGTTGGAAGCTATGTTCTCATTGATCATGTTCAACATCTCAATCTAAACCTGGGTGGTTGGGAAATCACCCAGCTAGAGAGAGAAAAACAAGGTATGTGTCAATAGTGAACAAGAACTAAATAAAAAGAAATTACATGGAATTAAAGGCTAAGATTTCATCATAAGATGAAGAGAACAAGAGTATGAGGCATAATCAAAATAGATGCTTGCCATAACATTAAAATAGTAAAGGAATTTCATGCATGATTAATATTGACTACATTAACTAAGTAGGGTTGAGGCACCTACCGGACCTCAACCTATAGGTGAGGGGAGAATTAATACATTCACAAACATCTATACATATTTTTATGGGGGAGAATAAGACATTCCCACGGCAAATCAATACATGCCCTATCTATGGGTGGTTGTACAAAAGTACCACTACTATAGCTAAATAATTCAATAAAATCAACATTCTAAAGAGAACTATGGCAAGTAGAACCATCATATATTTGAAACATGGCAAGGGGGTACAAGACCCAAGAAAAAGAATATCATTACTGATTTTGAGGCAATTTAATAAAAGAATCACGAATAGAGGAAATAGGGTTCTTTATAGCCTCATTAGGGAAATATAGGGTTTGGCTTGCAAATATCCCAACTTAGGATGCAAGGAATGCACATACCTCTCTTACTAATATCAATTACTAACTTTCACCACTTTAATTGAGTCCAAGTTCCACTGTGTCTATTTTCAATGTATTAACATGTATTAGAGTACATAATGCACATTAATATATAGAAATCCTAATTTTAGAACTTTTTAGAAAAACTCATATCTAGATTCTAAAAACCTCACCAATGAACTTATTAGGTTCTTATAATCAAGAAAACATATTTTTATGTTAATTTTGGAGTTATGATTATTAAGATGTAATTTTTACGAATTTTATGTATTAAATTCATTTTCCAAAAATCACCCTTCATCAAACCTCGAAATCAGACCTTTAAAATATTTTTATTAGATAGATATTAATTTTATAATTCCAAAACATATTTATTTGTCAAATTTGGATAAGCAGATTAAAAGATATGAAATTTTCAATTTGAACCAATTAGGAAATGATAAGTCAAAAATCTCCGCGAGAGAAAGAGTGAGAGAGAGGGAGAAAACACCATTTGACCCAAGTACAGGGTTGGATATGCATAGGTAACCAAATTAGATCTTCTAGACAAGGTAAAACTACAAGAAACCAAAACTCTAGAAGAATATGATAAATAGAGAAGGAGAACATCGATTTTAAACATAGAAGCATGAGTTTTAAGCATGTAGTAAGCAATATATGAGAAGGGGGTTATCAAACTCGCCTCTAGGAAGATAATCAGGTCCAAACAACAAGTATCCCAAGCTTACAAGGTCTGGTTGCTCCAAGCCAAACTCTTTTCTTGAGCAAAGATCACCTTCTCCACTTTAGAGGAGCAAACCCTAGCAAAAGAGCGTGGAGATGAGGTGTTTTAGGGCTATAGGTGGAGTTTTACCATGGAAGGTCATGGTTTCGATCTGGAAGAAGGTGGGATGAAGAATAACAACATGAAAATAGGGAAGGAAAGGAGGAAATTTACTATTTTTTGTCAAAATCACCAAAAAGGAGCTTTAAAAACCCTAAACAGAGCAAATTTGGAACCCTAGGAGCCTTCTTCACTAAGGTAGGCACCCTCTTTTACGTTTTCATAGCCAGATTGGGTATAAATGATGCTCTAATATGGGGGAAAGAGAAGGAGAGCAATAGATTTTGTATTGGGAGGTGGGAAGGGGTAGATACAGTTTTATAAAGAAGGGGGCATGCATGATATGTCTATGGGACTTTCCATGTGTCCTTAGCCTAGGGCTTCATGGCCATGCAAGAGGACAGCTCATAGAGACTTCTTGTATATCAAATGTCGGTCCTAAAAGACCATGGAGTCTTCTAGGCCACCTCCACCATCCTTCAATCAAAGAAATAACCCCATAGGTTGATAGCGTTTAAAGATAAGCTCATTTATAAAGAGGGTAATCCCTAAAATGCCATTGGAGAGAAACACCTTCAAACCAAGATGCATCTAGGTTCCCCATGATTAAAAACCTCAAATATGGTAAGGTAATATCGAAGGATTATAATTCACATGATAATTTGCAAAGAAAACCTACCAATTGGGTATATTGCATAAAAGTCCAGAATGTTCCTCAAATTGCATAACTTGCACAAACAACATTCAAATTGAACCAAATTTGAAACTTACACTCATTTTATGATTTCAAAACACATAAAAAGGTTATATTAAGGTTTAGAACACCTATCTAAGGTCCTTAATTAGACTTTGAATGTGGTACTTGTGCATAAACCCTTTTATTGGTACAAATAGTGAATAAATGTTTACCAAACCACTATAAATTCCACTAATTAAATATCAAGGCCAAAAAGGATAGAAAGGAAAGGAAAATCTTGGAAAAGGAAAAAAAAGAGAATATGTCCAAGTTTCGGTATGTTACAAGTATAACCATAACCATCGTTAATGTTTTATATTGCATGTTTACGTTGTGTGATATAGCATGTGTATGATAGGTAGTGTTATGACCCACACCAAAGTTAACTAGTATGTATCATCATAACAACATCATTAAGTTAATTGAGATAAGTTAAGTGCTCATGTTGTGATTAGTACATCATCAAGTTGATTAAGTTGAGTTAAGCTCTCATAGATGCAATTAGTGCTTTTATCTAGTATTACAGTCTAATTAACATGATTTCTTGCCTTGCAGTTGTAGAGAATCTCGTGCTTGAAAAGTTGTAAAAGAAATCACCTCAATCAGACACTCGAGGCAAAAGATACAACATTTTCTAGTTCTTTGGTCCAAATCTGCAATTTTTCCATTAATTGGCCTTTTATTTCCCTTTTCCTTTTTTTCCCTTTCTCCCTTATCTTCTTCCCTTTCACGATCGATTTAGAGCTGAGGGGCGATTCTTGGCTCCTTGGTTCCAATTCAGCAGCACAACCCTAACCTACCTTCTCCTTTCTCTTTTCTTCTTCCTCCAACCTCGCCCAAACACAGTGCTGAACCAACAGCTAGGGCGGTCGGCGGCCTGCAGCAGTAATTGCGTGAAGAAGCAGCTAGGAGCCACCTTGGGTGTGACCAACACCTCAGAAACGCCACCTCGACTCCGTCTTGGTGGTCCATGTCCAGATCCGCAACCAATAGCTGCGTTTAGGCACTCAGCTAGCTAGGGAAGCACCCATCAAGCAAGCAACAACTGTCAGGGCATCGTTCCGACATGAGAAGCCACCTCCAATCACCAACATCAAGCTCGATGAAGAGGCCTAAGCAGAAATCCGCAACTAATAGCTCTCAATCAACACCTAACCGAGTCTCTTCTTCAACCTGTTCGTGAGAAACGGTTGCTATGTGCTGCATGTTCAAATTCGGGGCTATTTAGAGGTAGAAGAGGACCCAAGGAACGCCCGAAAATAGGCTCTGGATGTGTTTCCAGACGAATCCGGACATCTCGAACCGCTATGAGTATAATTTCACTCACCAAGCAAGATTTAACTCCAAAAGTCAGATAATTTCGATTGAATCTACATTTTTCACTGGTTATCAGGCGCTGTGTGGTATTGGTGTCGCCTGACTTTTATTTCACAATTTGCTTCTTTACACTTTGAATGATCCAATTTATTATCCGATTTGGTGTGGTTCGGACTAGTAGAATTACATGGTTGATCAAAACCTAAGTTATTCAGTTTATAAGTCAAAATCAGTAGAATACGACCAATAACTGTACGGTTTGGGTATAGACCTAGGCTGTGAAATTTTAGTAATTAATTTGATGCATGATTTTTAACGAAATGATGATGACATGAAAATATTCAATGAAAGCCCTAGTTGCACACTCTCTGCTATGTTTAATGTGGGTGATTTAATATTTACACAAGTTGGCACGTTTCTCTGAAATATCATTAGAATTTCTCAGTTATTATTAATAATTCGTGTCATAATAAGTAATTAACTCTTAACTGAGTTATGTGATGCACAAACTAGGTCTAGGGTTAATGTGTATGTTTTTCAAGGAATTTCAGATTATTTACATATGCTACCGATGATTTCTCATATGTCGAATAATTTACTCTTATTAGTGCATTAAGAGGTCCAATTGCATGATTTTAGTGTATAAGTGCCAAGTTGACAAGTATTTTATTTATTTAAATCTGCCTGCAAGTACAATCTGTTGGTTTCTTAGTAAATTATCATGTTTGATCTTATTGCATCGCCAAGTTATAAATGGCATACATGTTGTATTTATAAGTTTCAGATAAATAGACTCGATATCATAGAGATATCAAAGCCAAGAATAAGTAAGAGAGAGATGCAATGTAGTAAGAGCTTTTCTATGATAATAAAATAATAGACTAAGGGCCCTGACACCGTCAAATCCCTATGAGAGGTATGCGCCATAGGGATGAAATGACCTACCCTGGCGGTGTGTTCATTATACGGGGGTCGGAACACACCCACCGAGTGTGTAGGGAGACGAAGCCCTTGAGGAAGTCTCCTAAGAGAAGATAGGTTACCCAACATGAATCGAAAGTCCTGGTGGTAACCCAGAGGTACCCACAGAGTGTACCAAGTTGAGGCCCACAGAGTGTCTCAGACCCTCCGCCTGTGTACTCAGCCTAGACGAGGAGTCCAATTTACGACACCATAGGAGTGTTGAGGCCAGAGAGCCAGTTTTCTTGTTGCAGACCAGGACAACAGTCAGACTTAACTCTCTCGGGGTGTCGGCTAAGTCTTGTACGGTGGGATCGTAGTTCGCTTCGAGTCTTCATATGTAGAGTACACTGCATATGATCAAGGCATATGATAAAATATGTTTATATAGGTTCACATAGTTTCTATAAGTTAAAGAGTTAAGAAAGATATGAGTTAGTTTCGCAGCAGTTATCCTTCAAATGAAATTTTAGTATTCTCTATTATTTAATCGTATATATAGCTTTGCAACAGTTGTTTCCTTAATGAAATGTTGACATCTCCTGTCGTTTAAATTATATTGTTTAGATCTGCTTAGTATAGAATTATTTTGAATTTATTTCAGTTAATAAACATAAAATGAGTTATCTGCGATGGTTGGGTGAAATTCTATTCACTAAGCCAGTATCTCACCAACCTATTGAAACATTTTTTTCAGGTCAGTGTCAGCCCGAGGAAGCTGAAAGATCGTATCACCCAAGCTCTTAGAAGGTAGTTCGTAGTTAGTTATAGGTCTCTTAATCCTTTCCCCTCAGTCCTTGGGCATGTGGTATGGTAGAGAGAGAGAGAATGAAATGTAATATGTAGTTTAGTTTTCAATTAACTGTTGCACTTTATATTCCACAAGTAAGATGTAATATGTTGTTTAAATTCTAAGGTATCTTTTAAGATTTAGAAATAGAAAGTTTGCTTCCACAAGTTTAAATAATATTTCAGTATTGTCCAAATTATGAGATTCTCCTTTAGGTAAATTTTAAGAGATTAAGAAAAGAAAAAGAAAAAGTTAAGGGTGTATTTGTATTAAGTCTAATCCTCATTATCATGCCCTAATCTCATGATTTGAGGTAATTGTGGGATCGGGGCATCACAACTAATTTGGTATCATAGCATAGGTTGAGTATGTAGTTACTCTAAGTCAAGGTCAGGGGATGATAAGAGACCAATAGGATTAGGATTTAGGTTTCTTCCTTCTAACTGCAATTTTCTAACAGGAAGTGTTCCGTTATACTATTGAAGATGGCAGGAAGAGGATGTGGTCATGAGGACCAAGATGAGAGCCACATTGAACCTGATCCTTAAGAGATGAGTCCAGGTGGTGGGGATGATGTGGATGAGGCAAGAAGATGTGTAAAGGAGTCTGTGAATGCTGATAAGAAATATGAGAATAGAAAGAGACTTGGAGACTTCAACAAAGGACAACCTAGTAGTGGTCACTGAGGAAGTGGTGGTGGGTTCTTCTCGAAGCTTGGATGAGGTTTTGGCTAATCCGGTGAACAAGGATCTGAAGATGTGATATCTTCTCAGAGTTGGGGAAGATCTAGTCTAAGGAGATGGAGCAATATGCTAAGAGGAAGGTCATCTGGATCATCAGCTTTAGTGATAGGTCCATCAAGGAGAGAGGTACCGAGGTGTGATATTTGTGGAAGACCACACTCAGGACAGTGTTGGGGAATAGGGTTTCAAGGATGTCATCAATGTGGACAGATGGGTCATATCAAGAGGAATTGCCCCAAGTTACATCAGTCAGCATCATAGGGTTCTTAGTCACAGTATCAGAACATCCTGAGACAGGCTCCAGCTGGAGGACTCGGTTCCCCTGTAGCTTCAGGTTCCTGAGGTGGTGCAGCACTCAGTGCTAGGGAAGGACAATGAGGACATTGTGGGAGAGGAAGAGCTCCATGACGCTTCTTCTCTTTGACACCACAAGAAGGTATTGTTTCTTCTCAAGTGATTACAGGAGAAATGCTTTTCTTTAACAACATTTCAGTTACGGTTTTGATAGATCTGGGTGCTACTCACTTGTTTATACAACGTTCTTTAGCTTGTGAGCTTAACATGTTAACCTAGGAGTTACTGGTTGAGTTGTTGTTGAGGTTCCATTAGGAGAACCGACAGTGTTGACAGAGTTTTGTCCCGGATGTTTGTTGACTTTTGGTGGTTACACCATTGCGGTTAATCTTATACCCCTAGATATTAACTCTTTTCAAGTTATCTTGGGTATGGATTGCCTAGAGACGTATGGAGTTCAACTCGATTGTTGGAAGAAGGAGGCTATCTTTCTACAGGGTGGATTTTCTTGTGTCTTTACTGGAGACAGGAAGGTTTTGCCTACGTGTATCATGTCAGCTGTTGTAGCTGATAAGATGTTGTAGAAAGGTTGTGAGGTATTCTTGGCACATGTAGTAGATAGTAGAGCAAAGAAGAGAACAGTCAGCCTATGGGATGTGCCTGTGGTCTGTGAGTTCCCAAATGTTTTCCCAGATGAGTTGCCCTACATCCTGAAAGAGAGATAGACTTTGAGATCTAGGTGTTTCCAGGTACTCAACCTATAGCACTACCAGCCTATAGAATGGCACCTGCAGAGTTGAAGGAACTCAAGATTCAGTTACAGGAATTATTGGATAAGGGTTTCATTTGACCTAGTTCTTCACCGTGGGGAGCTCCAGTCTTATTTGTGAAAAAGAAAGATGGTACTATGAGGTTATGTATAGACTACAAATAGTTGAATAAGATCACCATCAAGAATAAGTACTTGTTGCTAAGGATAAATGATATGTTTGATCAGTTGCATGGAGCGAAAATCTTTTCTAATATAGACTTGAGATCTGGGTATCATCAGTTGAGGATAAAAGCTTCAAATATTCCTAAGTCGGCTTTCAGGACAAGATATGGGCATTATGAGTTTCTGGTCATGTCATTTGGACTGACTAATGCCCTAGCAACTTTCATGGATATGATGAACTAGATTTTCAAGCTGTTCTTGGATCAGTTCATAGTGGTGTTCATAGATGACATTCTGATTTATTCCAGAGATGATGAGCATCATGAGCAACATCTGAGGATAGCATTACAGTTGTTGAGATAACACCATCTATATGCTAAGTTCAGTAAGTGTGAGTTTTGTTTAGCTGAGGTGTCTTTTCTTGGACATGTCATCTCAAGAGATGGAGTAAGTGTTTGCCCTAAGAAATTCGAGTCTTTTCTATAGTGGGAGCAGCCTAAGACTCCTACTGAGATCAAAAGCTTCTTAGGATTGGTAGGTTACTATAGGAGGTTCATCCAAAACTTCAGTGTAGTAGCGTCACCTCTGACACGCTTAACAAGAAAGAATGCACCGTTAGTCTGGTCAGACAATTGTGAGAAGCGTTTTCAGATCTTAAAGAAGAAGTTGACTACATCACCAGTGTTGATCCTACTCGGGGCAGATAAAGGTTACATAGTGTTTTGTGATGCTTCAAGGAGAGGTTTAGGCTATGTGTTGATGTAGGAAGGCAAAGTAGTAGATCTAGACAGCTTAAGAAGAATGAGAAGAATTACCTGACACATGATCTGGAGTTAGCTGCAATAGTTCATGCTCTTAAGACATGGTGTCACTATCTTTATGGTGAGGCATGGCAGGTGTTTACGGATCATAAGAGTTTGAAATATATTTTCACCTAGAAGGATCTGAATCTTACACAGTGGAGATGGTTAGAATTGATCAAGGATTATGATGTGACGATAGATTATCATCCTGGAAAAGTGAATGTAGTAGCAGATTCCCTCAGTAGGAAGTCAAGTTCAACAACTGATGCATTCTTTATGGCATGTTTCAGGACAGACCTACTAGTAGAGATGCAGAAGTTGAACTTAGACTTAGGGGTGACAGAGCAGAGTGGTTTGATTGCACAAATGCAAGTCAAGCCTACTTTTTATGATCAGATCAAGGAACTTTAGTAGAGTGACAGTGAGTTATGATAGATCATGTAGGATATGATAAGGGGAAAAAGACCAGAGTTTAGGTTTTCAGATGATGGTTTGTTGTATCAGCATGACAGGTTGTGTGTACCTAGAGATAGTGATTTGAAAGAACAGATTCTTGAGGAAGTGCATGCATCTAGCTGAGTATGTTGCTAGAAGTAGTGTGTGCTAGCAAGTTAAAGGTGAGCATCAGAAACCTGTAGGTACTTTGCAATCTCTTCCTATACCAGAGTGGAAGTGGGAACATATCACAATGGATTTTGTGGTAGGGTTGCCCAGGACACCTAGAGGTTGTGACTCGATATGGGTGATTGTGGATAGACTAAGTCTGCTCACTTTCTTCCTGTTAAGTCAACCTTTGATGTCCCGAAGTTGGCAAAGATATACATGGATGAGATAGTCAGGCTACATGGTATCCTAGTTTCAATTATGTCAGATAGAGAATCTAAATTCACATCTTGGTTTTGGAATCAGTTGCATCGTGCTTTGGGCACAAAGTTGAGGTTCAGTACAACTTTTCACCCACAGACAGATAGTCAGTCAGAGAGGACCATTCAAACTCTTGAGGACATGCTGAGAGTATGTGTCTTACATTTTAGTGGAAGTTGGGAAGAACACTTGAGCCTTATAGAGTTTGCATACAACAATAGTTACCATTCCAATCTTAGTATGGCCCCGTATGAAGCTTTGTATTGTAGAAAGTGTAGATCACCTGTATGTTGGTACGAGGTGGGTGAAAAAGAGATTCTTGGACCATAGATAGTGGATTTGACCACAGAAAAGATTACAGTGATTATAGAAAAGTTGAAAGCTGCACAGGACAAGCAGAAATGTTACGCTGAGAAGAGACATAGACCTCTTGAGTTTGAGGTTGGTGATGAAGTGTATTTGAAGGTTTCACCATGGAAAGGAGTGTTGAGGTTTGGCAAGAGAGGCAAACTAACTTCTAGGTTTATGGTCCCATATCTTGTCATTGACAGGATTGAACTTGTAGCCTACATGTTGGAATTGC
This sequence comes from Alisma plantago-aquatica, assembly GCA_963693085.1. NCBI lineage: Eukaryota > Viridiplantae > Streptophyta > Magnoliopsida > Alismatales > Alismataceae > Alisma > Alisma plantago-aquatica. Next base: position 928,973,013 of record OY856410.1, on the reverse strand, counting down.
CATCTGAGTTGTCTAATTTACATGATGTGTTTCATGTATCGATGCTGAAGAAGTGTTACCCTGGTACAGAGAAGATAGTGGACCCAGAACCTATACATCTCAGACCAGATGTGTCCTATGTTGAAGGACCTATTCAGATAGTTGATCGGAGGATCAAGAAGCTCAAGAATCGCGAGATACCATTAGTGAAAGTTCTATGGAGAAACCACAACCTAGAGGAAGCCACATGGGAGCTTGAGTCTGAGATGCGTAAAAAGTTTCCTTTTCTCTTTTAGGAATTTCAGGACAAAATTCTTATAAGGGAGGGAGATTTTTATGACCCACACCAAAGTTAACTAGTAAGTATCATCATAACAACATCATTAAGTTAATTGAGATAAGTTAAGTGCTCATGTGGTGATTAATGCATCATCAAGTTGATTAAGTTGAGTTAAGCTCTCATAGATGCAATTAGTGCTTTGATCTAGTGTTATAGTCTTGAGGTTTTAGAGAATATCGTGCTTGAAAAGTTGCAAAAGAAATCACCTCAATCGGACACTCGAGGCAAAAAAATACAACATTTTCTAGTTCTTTGGTCCAAATCTGCAATTTTCCCATTAATTGGCCTTTTATATCCCTTTTCCTTTTTTCCCTTTCTCCCTTATCTTCTTCCCTTTCACAATCAATTTATAGAGAACTGACTCAAGTGGCGCCCCAAACCAGTGCTTGATCGGCCAGCAGAGAGGGAGAGCTGAGGGGCGATTCTTGGCTCCTTGGTTCCGATTCAACAACACGACCCTCACCCACCTTCTCCTTTCTCTTTTCTTCTTCCTCCAACCTCGCCCAAACGCATCGCCCAACCATCAGCTAGGGAAGTGGCCGGCCTACAGCAGTAGTTGTGCGAAGAAGCAGCTAGGAGCTGCCTTGGGCGCGACTAGCACCTCAGAAACGCCGCCTCAACTCTGTCTTGGTGGTCCATGTCCAGATCCGCAGCCAATAGCTGCATTTAGGCACTCAGCTAGCAAGGGAAATGCCCATCAAGCCAGAAGCAGTAGTAGATGCTTAAAGTAGCGGCGAGGGCATTGTTCCGGCATGAGAAACCACCTCCAATCATCAGCATCAAACTCGGCCAAGAGGCCTAAGCAGAAATCTACAGCAATTGCCCTCAATCAGCACCTAACATAATCTATTCTTCAACCTGTTCATGAGACATGGCTGTTGTGTGTAGTAGGTTCAAATTTGGGGCTATTCAGAGGTAGAAGATGACCCAACGAATGCCCGAAAATAGGCTCTGGACATGTTTGCAGACAAATTCAGACATCCCGAACCGATGTGAGTAGAATTTCACTTACCAAGCAAGATTTAACTCTGGAAGTCGGATAATTTCAGTTGAATCTATGTTTTTCGCTGATAACAGCAGTTATCAGGCGTTGTGTGGTGTTGGTGTCACTTGAATTTTATTTCACAATTTACTTCTTTACGCTTTGAATGGTCCAGTTTATTACCCGATTCAATTTGGTTCGGACTAGTAGAATTACATGGTTGATCGAAACCTAAGTTATTCAGTTTAAAAGCCAAAATCAGTAGAACACGACCAATAACTATACAGTTTGGGTATAAACCCAGGCTATGAAATTTTAGCAATTAATTTGATGCATGGTTTTTAACGAAATGATGATGACATGAAAATATTCAATGAAAACCCTAGTTGCACACTCTCTGCTATGTTTAATGTGAGTGATTTAATGTTTACATGAGTTGGCATATTTCTATGAAATATCATTAAAACTCCTCAGTTATTATTAATAATTTGTGTCATAATAAGTAATTAACTCTCAACTGAGTTATGTGATGCACAAACCAGGACTAGGGTTAATGTGCACGTTTTTTGAGGAATTTCAGATAATTTACAGATGCTACCGACGATTTCTCATATGTCGAGTAATTTACTCTTATTAGCACATTAAGAGGTTCAATTGCATGATTTTAGTGTATGAGTGCCAAGTTGACAAGTATTCTATTGATTTAAATCTGCCTGCAAGTACAATATGTTGATTTCTTAGTAAATTACCGTGTTTGATCTTATTGCATTGCCAAGTTAGAAATGACATACATGTTGTATTTATAAGTTTCAGATAAATAGACTCGATACCATAGAGATACCAAAGCCAAGAATAAATAAGAGAGAGAGAGATGCAATGTAGTAAGAGATTTTCTAGGATAATAAAATAATAGACTAAGGGCCCTGACACCGTAGAATCCCTATGAGAGGTATGTGCCTTAGGGATGAAATGACCTACCCTGGTGGTGCGTCTAGTATACGGGAGTCGGAACGCACCCACAGAGTGTGTGGGGAGATGAAGACCTTGAGGAAGTCTCCTAAGAGAAGATAGGTTACCCAACATGAACCGAAAGTCCCAGTGGTAACCCAGAGGTACCCACAGAGCGTACCAAGTTGAGGCCCACAGAGCATCTCAGACCCTCCGCCTGTGTACTCAACCTAGAGGAGGAGTCCAATTTATGGCACCATAGGAGTGTCGAGGCTAGAGAGACAATTTTTCTATTGCAGACCAGGACAACAGTCAGACTTAGCTGTCCCGAGGTGTCGGCTAAGTCTTGTACGGTGGGATCGTAGTTCGCTACGAATCTTCATATGTAGAGTACATTGTATATGATCATGGCATAAGATAAAATATGTTTATATAGGTTCATAGAGTTTCTATAAGTTAAAGAGTTAAGAAATATTTGAGTTAGTTTCACAGTAGTTGTCCTTTAAATTAAATTTTGGTATTCTCTATTATTTAATTGTATCTACAACTTTGTAGCAGTTGTTTCCTTTATGAAATGTTGACATCTCCTGTCGTTTAAATTATATTATTTAGATCTTCTTAGTATAGAATTATCTTGAATTTTATTCTAATTAATAAACATAAAATGAGTTATTTGCGATGGTTGGGTGAAATTCTATTCACTGAGCCAGTAGCTCACCAACCTATTGAAACATTTTTTTAGGTCAGCGTCAGCCTGAGGAAGCTGAAGGATCGTATCATCCAAGCTCTTAGAAGGTAGTTCGTAGTTAGTTAGAGGTCTCTTAGTCCTTTCCCCTCAGTCCTGGGGCATGTGGTATGGTAGAGAGAGAGAATGAAATGTAATATGTAGTTTAGTTTTCAATTAACTGTTGCACTTTATATTCCGCAAGTAAGATGTAATATGTTGTTTAAATTCTAAGGTATCTTTCAAGATTTAGAAACAGTAAGTTTACTTCCGCAAGTTTAAATAAGATTTCAGTATAGTCCAAATTATGAGATTCTCCTTTAGGTAAATTTTAAGAGATTAACAAAAGAAAAGAAATAGTTAAGGGTGTATTTGTATTAAGTCTAATCCTCATTGTCATGCCCTAATCTCATGATTTGAGGTAATTGTGGGATCGGGGCGTCACGCGTACTATATATCCGGTGATTGGATAAAGTATATGTATTTATAAATACAAACTCCCTCAAAATAAATATTAAGCCTTAGATGCTTTCCATGAGAAACACACATGAAAAGTTTGATCGACTGAGCATGGGCACCCCAAGGGTGGTGCATTGTCTATCTCATAGAAGTGTGATGATAATAATATGGGCTTGCCAAGCGAGGTGCATTATTATCATGTTGGTTGTTTGGGTTAGGCTTAGGTAAGTGTAATTAATGGGATTAAGCACCACAAGCATGTAGATGACTATGTCAAGGAGTTATGCATATCATCTATCCAAGAATTGCATATGTTGCAATTGGCAAAAGTTGCCTACCTTAATAATTGACTATGGCTGCTGGCGTTGCCCAAGTAATACTTGAATTGTTTTGGATCTTGGCTCACTAGAAAATTGTACATTGAAATCCTCCGAATTGATATCTAAGGGCTATCCATTTGAATAAAATAGTGCGAGCAATAGTTAATTAAATACCTAATAAACATCATCAAATTCCATACAAATCAAATAAAATGAAAAATGAGTTTTTGACAAAATTGCAAATTCTTTTGTAGATAATGGAAACACACAAAACACCTTTTCTCTACAACCAATCCTTGAAAAGGACAAGTTAAATGGGAATAACTTCCACAGCTGATTCATGATGTTGAGAATTGTTCTCACACATGAGCACAAGCTCTATGTCTTGGAGACACCATACCCAGATGAACCTCTTCTCGTTGCACCTAAGGCTAACATGGATGCTTACAAGAAGCATACTGAAGATGATGCTGACATCAAGTGTCTGATGTTGTGTTCTGTGAACTATGAGTTGCAAAGACAACATGAGAACATGGATATTATTGAGATGGTCACACATATTAAGTACATATTCGAAGATCAGGAAAGACAAGAAAGATATGATGTCTACAAGGCATTGTTAAAATGTAGCATGGCAGAAGGAGATCCAGTAGGTCCTCATGTGCTCAAGATCATTGGGTATATGAAGAACCTATCAAGACTGGTATTACCTTTGGGTTAAGAGTGGCCACTAATCTAATTTTGCAATCTCTACCCTATAGTTAGTTTATCACGAACTACAACATTAATGACTTTGACAAACCGTTGATAGAGTTACTAGGCATGTTGAGAACAATTGAGGCACAAATGAAGAAAGACAAGCCCAAGTATGTGATGATGATTAGAAAGACAAAGGGAAAGTCTAAGGGCAAATACAAAGCTAAGAAGAGTTCGAAAGCTGGTCAAAAGCCCAAGTCTTCAAATCTCAAGGCAAAAGGAGGAGTAAAGAAGGGAGGCAAGTGTCACTACTATCACCAGGCTGGACATTGGAAGAGGAATTACCCCTTCTACTTGGAGGAACTAAAGAAGAAGAAGGAGGAGATAGAGATATCCACTTCATGTATATTTGTTATAAGATAATTCTAAATTACTTCTTCAACACTAGTATGTGATACCATATATAGATCTGATATATGTTTGATATTTAGGATCTCACAAGAAGTAGACCTTTACAAAAGGGCAATGATGGAATGCAGAAGCAAGACTTGTTAAATCTACAATCTAAAATTAGACTTTATCTTAGCCCACAAGACATGTAATACAGTTATATGAACTACTATTTCACTATGCCAATAATAGAAACATTTTTTTGCATCTTGTAATGACAAGGATGATTATGAATAAAATAGTTAATGTTCTATTTCATAGATGTGATCTTGTGTGGCAATACATGAATATCGTATGATCTTTAAGATCTAAAGATAAATGTTCATATGTAAATACCAAAGGATTATAATTGATAACTCAAACAATAAAGAATTGATAGCATTGTCATCTAGATCACACATATGAGAAATGCATTTCTGGAATCGATAATGATGATTATCTAGACTCTTTTGATTATCAAATCAACAAGAGACATGCAAGTTTTATATATGAGCAACATGAAAAGCCACCTCTCGGTAGGTGTAGTGGGAGAATAAGAATTATACAGGGATATGTACAAAATGATGTGTAAAGACCTCTGGAATGAATAGATAGTTGTTAGCACTTCATTATATTAACTGATGATATGTACTTAATAAAATACATATATGAAGTACATAACTTCATGAAAGGTATTAATATACATTGATATGATCAAATGTTGAAATACTTTACAGGAATAGTTTGAGGACCTTTTGGAGAGAATGTGATAGAGTATCACAATAAAGTCCACCTAAAATATGATGATGTATTAGTAAGAAGAAATCGCATCATGATGAGTCATGATATGATTATCATTTAATCTATTTATCTAGCTTCCTTTAGAAACATCGTTTACACTAAAATAGTGTATCGTCCAAATGGTTTAAAGACATCATATGAGATATGATATGGGTATGTCTCATATGTCTTAATGATTAAAACTTGTATGAAGAAAATAGTTTCTTAGAAAAGGTTTATCCACAAATCATAATTTGTTGAATACTACTTGCTCAATCCAATAACAAAAGTGTTTGTTGCTGGATGGGTCATAGGAGCCAGTGGGAGTAAAGTCCAACTTAAAAAAATTGAAATAAATAAAGAAAACATTTCAACCATAAAGGGGACAATAATAACAAAGAGACACATAAGTGGTTGTGGAATCTCAAATTCTTTGTGTAGCACACAAAACTCATAGTTATGCTAGAACATGTATGAGATTAAAAGATTACGAATCTCGTAACTCAGATAGGTTATGAGTTGGTCATAAGATGATGAGCCAACAATTAATAAGATTTATTAACAAACTAGAGTCTGAGTAATGGCTTGAGGCCATTATATCCATAATGGAATCCATGAACACCAATAAGGTATGACCTTAGTGAAACTACCTAGATGGGTAAAACCAAAAGCTGTAGTTGCGTTTTTGTAAGGAAGACCAAATGGATGACATAAAGGACAGATTGGTTGAAAGGTTTTTCAGACTAGTTCAAAGTGTTGAACATGATGAAATTCCTTTACCAATGAATGTTCTTGTTGTTGCAGCTTGTTGAGAATATGTGATTTGGCATATGAAATTTAAATTGCATTCCTTAATAGGGATAAAGAAGAGGATGTGTATGTGACACAACCTAAAGGTTCTTTTTAAGGACACTGACCCATGTTTTGGGATAAACCTATTTTTTTGCTTAATTGTGTTGCTTAGCACCTTGATCTAGTCATCTAAGATGTATTTAGGGCATGTTGAAGCTTAAGTTTCTTGTTTGAGCTTGTTTGGTTGATGCTTGTGTCTTGTGGTGATGTTTTGTTGAAATTTACAAATCACCCATAGCAGGGGTTTATGTGCAAGTTTGCCACCTCTTATGTGTTCCTTCTCTCTCTTGGCATCATCTAGAGGAAAGAGAGAGATATGGGCAGCTTGTTTGGGCCTTGGTTGTGTGGTGACATCCTTGGTGATGCTTTGAACACATGGGTGAGGTGTGCATTGCACCTAGATGAGTTATCTCGGGCTAGAGAGACTTGGAGAGGCTGTGTATCAGTTTGTGAGTGTGTAGGGTTGCACCCTATCAGTCTGTGAGTGTGTAGGGTTGCACCCTATCAGTTTATGGGTGTGTGGAGATATGGTATCAGGCATGACCTTGGTAGGAGACCTAGAGGATGAGACCTAGATCTTATCACCACGTCTTGTGTGGTGTTGCATGTGGCCCTTCTTTGTGGGCAAGTGTCACCTAAGGTGATGACACCTTTCTCTTGATATCTCTCTCACCCCTCTTGTATATATACTCCTTTCTCTCCATGCAAGAGGATCCTTTTGGCCATCTTTGCTTTCCCTCTTCCTTGGTGGACGACCTTGAGAAGCCTAAGGAGCTAGAGGATCTCTCTTGGAGCTTGGTGGACAAGTTCAAAGTTGTGGTGTTCCTTCACCTTCTACCTTGGTAAGCCATGTTTCTTAACTCTTCTTCTTCTTCTTCTTCTTCTTCTTCTTCTTTTCCTTCTCGGCCATGGATCTTGGATACCTTCTTTCCATCTTGAACCATCTTAACCTTGGTATCATCTTCTTACTTGGAGATGTGTTGGTGGATCATCTTCTATCTTGAGATCATGAGCTTGGAGCTTGGATCTTGGTAGTGATCTTTGAGGCGGGTTATATAAATCTTAACCTCCTTTGTTATTATCACTCTTCATATGCTATGTTGTTCTTCATCTCTAGTTTGTTTATCTCTTACACGTTAGTGGTTTGAGATCTATTTTGAAGATGAAGTTTCATATTGTTTCTGCCCATGTCTTGCACCTTCTTGCCATGATAGTAGGTGGATGAGTAGACGAATTCCTAAGGTTGAAGATGACTAGGTTGACACATGGTGGTGTGTGTGTTTGTAATGACTTATGGTGTAACAAGCTAACACACCATGTGATAGGTCGTCACAACTTGGGGATGTCTAGGCCGATATGTCTTGTGGATGCTTAGGTCGTCATGGGATGAGATGGTTATCTTGTCTTCTGGTGGTTAAAACAATATGGTGGATAGGTCTTGAAGGAGCTAACTTGTCATAACTGATGTGGTGCCTAATCGATATGTGTTGCTAATCCAAGAGGTTGTTAGACGTCATGGCTATGGATGAACCTAGTGGGGTTGGTCTGTGTTGAGGGCTAACCATGACGTCTGGTTGGGTGGAGGCCAACACCCCTCTACGGTGATGTTGTCAGATACACCCTAAATCATGACGCCTAGCCAAACCCTAACCCTAACAACTAACACACCTTGGCATTTCCCATCAAAGCTTAGGAGTTGTTGTACCCGTCACACCTTATGTTGATTGTCACACTCTCCATAGGTGGAAACTGATTCACCTCTTGTGAGGTTAGCCTAACACCATGATTGTTCAAACGGTAAATCAACCTGATCTAAACTGATACATCCTTTGTGTGGTTGCCCGACACACTTGCAGTGCCCGTCACACCATGTGAGTGGTTAACCCGACATTGTAAGGACCCTGACCTCCATTTTGGACTTACCCTATTTGTTTTGCCTAAACCTTGTGTTTAGATGTTTACTAATCACCTGAGTTGTGGTTAGGGTTTATTTGTGCTTTGTTGAGAGGTTGAGGTGCAACTTGCAAATTACCCAAGTTTTAGGGTTGGTGTGCAAGTTTGTCACCTTGAGAGATATATTTCACTCTCCTTGCATCCTCTAGAGTTGAGAGGATGGGTTGGGTGCCTTGCTTGAGTTGCTTTGGGCCTCGTTTGAACTTGTTGAAGCTTAGGCTTGTTGTTGGGCTTTCTTGGGCCTTGTTTGAGCTTGGTGCCACCTCCTTGCTTGGTGTATCGGGCAAGGGTGTATTGGTCAAGAGTGTGTCAGGCAAGGGTGTATCGGCCAAGAGTGTGTTGGGCAGTGGTGTATCAGCCATGGCACCACGTTGGGCGATACACACCCTTCTTGACCTAGCTTCATTTGTGTCACCCTTGGTGACACTTGTTGCTCTTTGCTAGCAAGGTGGCATAGCTTGGACAAGTGGTGATTTGGGTGATAACATGTGGAGAAGCCCTCTAGTGGATGCCCACTTGACCCCCTTGTATATATACCTTCTCCTTTGCTAGTTTGTAACCCCTTTAGTTCCCTTAGTTGCTTCCCTTCTTCCTTTGGTGGTCGATATCCCCCCCCTAGTGGAGCTTGGAGGGTGACATCCATAGCATCCATAGCTCTAGTCTGCTCCTTCCTCTCTTGTGGGGCCGAAGGTGGTGCCTTGGAGTGTGGAGCTTGGAGCTTGGAGCTTTTGAGCTTGAGGAGTGTGCTTGAGGCGGGTTACATAACTCCTCACCCTAACTATACAAATTCCTTACCATGTTGCTTTATTAATGCTATCTTGATCGGCCATGTTATCTTGCTAGAAATGTTTCTTGCTTTAATGGTCATGTGGTTTCCCTAGATGTACCATGGACCTCGTTGGTCGAACCTTGGATTAGGGTTCCTGGGGAAAAACCCCTCTCTCTTGGTTGTTGAGAGGTGAGCCTAGGGTCTCCTAATTCAATGGTGTGTTGTGGCGTGTTCTTAGAGAAAAACCCCTTTCTCTCTTTGGTCTTGAGAGGTGAGCTTAAACTCTAGTTGTGTGGGTAAAACCCCTCTCTCACTTAGTTGTTGAGAGGTGAGTCTACACTCTAGTTACTTTAGCAACATCCCTCTCTCTCACCATGGAATTGAAAGAGTGAGCCTTAGGTTGGGTGTTGACCTAGTTGTTGGTTGGTTGGCCGATATTGTGATGATCTACCTTATTGCCTGATATGTGATAGACGTTGTGCAATACCCCTCTCACTTAGTTGTTGAGAGGTGAGTCAACACTCTTGATCTTTTAGGGTTTTTGGTGGTTGTCTTGAGGATGAAGATGACCAACCCGATATGTGGTGTAACCCGATACCCCCTTACTTCCCGATATCATTTTGTGGAGAGGTCAAAACCCGATATCCCTCTCCTAGGGTTGAGCTTGGACGATATGTTAGATGGGTGTCTTGTTGACCCCTTTGACCGTTATGAATCTTTACCCTAAATGTTGCCTTGATCGATAGACTTGGATGGCCGTTATCGGGAGAGTAAGGTGACGTTGTGTTGGCTTTGTCCTCTGAGCGATATCGACTTGTCACATGGATAGCCCGTTATGGGTGTTATGCACCTTGTTGTCCCTTGCACAATATCGACCTTATTGTGTGTATGGTTGGGTGGTATCAGCCTGCTATGTGCTTTCCTGATATTGACCTGCTATGAGCAGTGTGCCTATGTGCTGCCCGTTATCAGCCTTAGGGCGTTATCAGGATGTGTTGGTTGGATGTTGCCCGATGGGGCGTTAGTCCGTTATGAGTGATAACCCAGGAAGGGTGTTAGCTATTAACCGTTATGTTGTTCTTGGGTGTTTCCCGATACTGATGTTATAAGAGTGTTGGGCATTATCAGGCCTGACCTTGAGTGTTAACCCAATATGGGTGTCAACCCGAGATACACATTGACCGATATCCATGTCAACCCTTTATGCAGTGTTAACCAAGACTGTGATGAACGCTACACCTTTAGTGAGGGTTGTCCCTTACCTGATATATCTATAGTGAGGGTTGTACTTTGTGTTCGGTTGGTAACCCCAATGTTTAACTAAAAAGTTATATATGATAAAGTCATGCATAGATATGCTCATCCAATAGCATAATTATATCTCTCTTGATATATGCAATAAGTTAAGACGTCCCTTGTATGAGTACAGTTGTACCTCTATGCTTATGCTAACCATGCAGGTACCATTGTATGATGAGGCCATGGTGATGACATGATAATGATATGATATGGAACATCAAGGGTTATGATGAACCCAGTGATATATGATGGGTGTTACCCATGGAATGGCAATGTGTGTCTTGATGATGGGATTGATTCCCTATAATGTTGATCCTTGAGATGGATCTTGATGATTGGCAAGAGGCCAAGTGGTAACATGTATTGTTGGATCCTTGTGATGGTTCAGAATGATTTTGATGGCTTTGAGAATAAGAGTGACAATGTAACAAATGATAATGAGATCTATGTTGTTTACTTGTGTTATAGTTTACATGTTACATAACTTGGTTGAATCTTACAATCCACTTAAAATATGTTAATTAAATACAGATGAACCTTTCATGTAGTTTGCCCTGGCCATAGATCCATCATCATCAGGAGCCGGTGATGGTGAAATGGGTTCTCCTGCGGGTTGACCTAGAGCGCATATTGTTGAATATGCGGGGTTTCTCCTAGACGAAAATAGGAGGATTAGAGTGAAATTGCGGTTGTAGACTCAAGATGTGTATAAGAGCATGGTGAACAGGACCATGGCTCAATGTGATGGAGGATGAATGTGTTCATGGCTCAGGAGCATGGTGAATAGGCCCATGGCTCAAGGTATGCTAGCGTCAAGACCTGTACCAAGGCGGGCTAGAGGAAAGGGTAGCCTGCGGGAGCTGACCCTGTGACTGAGGTCACTTAAGCAAGAGACTGTGGTCCTGATTTGGATATTGTGCACTGACCATGAAGAGGATGAGGTCGTAGAGTCCGACTCTTCCATTGACTTTGATTGGCATCGGCTTTGGGTTTCACGATCGAAGGTTGGATTTGAGTGGTACGACTCACTTCCTCAGGACATAATAAATCAAAATCTAGTCGTATAGTATATTTGCTTAGGGCAAACACGGAACATTGGTTGAGGCCTTGTTTGTATAGTTGCCCTAGTTATATCTTGCAGCTAATTACACATTCCTCAAATGTTATGATAAGATTCTATAAGACTTGTCTTGTCAATCATGTTCCACATGTTATCTATTTAAATGCCTCTTAGATATCCTAGTAAGATGTTATAGAGTTAGTTTTGCTTTGTACGTTGCATATATGATCTGCTTATATGAGTTACCTGCTTTATCTATTCCATCTCTCTCGAGGTTTTATAGTTTCAGCGGGGGTTATGTTTCTCACTGGGACTGTGTGTCTCACCCCGCTGGTTTCAACCTTTTTAGGTGATCGAGCTAGATGTGGTGGTGATCGTAGTGTTGCGGTTGAGCAACAAGAAGATCAGTACAAGGCAAGGTTGGATATGATGATGTTGTGGTTGTTTTATAGTAGAGTCTTAGAGTCTCCCTGTACTCTCAGGTCCATGGAGGTGTTTTGACGAGGTTTCACGATGTATAGTTGTTATGTCTTTCTTATCCTGTTGTTGACCTGGCTAGGTCTGTTATGTACATAAATAGGTGGTGAACTCTTGTGTTTATGGGACAGCTAGATCCTATGAGTTGTGTACATGTATCAAGTTTATGTATATTTATATAACATGTTTCTTTGCATGATGTGGATCTGGTTGTAATAGTTCCTTTCTTATATGCTTCCCACAATTGGTTTTAATTAACTCGTGTTTTTTATAATATGTGGTTTATGACGGTTCCACACGTTTTCGCATGGCATTCCGTTATCTATGTGATAGCGGGATGTCACAAGTAAGTTGGTATTAGAGCTCTAGGTTTGCTGAGTCTACAGGGATCTAGGACTAGGTTTTTGTCTGTTCTTGTGATTTTTCCAGATTTTCTTATAATGACTTCTGCCCCCAGCAGAAGATAAAGCTAAAAGATGTCTGGAAATCATGAAGAACATGCTGCCGAGAGCAGTGCTGCTGCATCATTTGATGGAGCAAGTGTGCATGCACATGAAGATCGGGTGCCTGAGGTCCCCCAAATCGACCCAGCCATTCTTGAGAATCATGTCTACCAGCACCTCATGGGACAGGTAATGGCAACGATGAATCTCATGGTGGAGAGATTACCTGTGCCTCTGCCAAGAGCACTAATTCCCCATGGTGAATCTTCAAGCATTGGGAAGACCTTCGAGCGGCTTCGCCGAGTCCAAGCTTCGGATTATGCTAGAACGGTTCATTCAGCAGATGCAGATCAGTGGTTGATAGGTCTTGAGAAGGCCTTCTGGATCCTCGACATCCCCAAAGTAGACAAAATAAAGCACGATCTCTACCTTCTGAAAGGTAGTGCTGGCCACCAGTGGGCCATCGAGGAGGATAAGCGGCCCGGTGAGGTGATCTGTTAGGATGTCTTTCGGCAGGAGTTCGTGATTCGATACTTCCCAAAGACATATCTGGATGAGAAGATTAGTCAGTTTGAGCATCTGCACCAAGGATCTATGAACATCACCAAGTATGAGGCTAAGTTTATGGAGTTGTTGAGGTTTTGTCCTCACATGGTGACAACAGATGATGAGAGGATCAGACGGTTTGAGAAAGGTTTGAGTGTTAAGATGTTGAGACCTGCTTCTACTTTAGAGAACCGGGAATGGTTTGCCATGTTTGTTGAGTCTATCTGAAGGATTGAACAGTCAGTCATGGAGAAGAGAGATGCCATGTCCAAGAAAAGACCTGCTCAGTTTCAGAAACAGAGGTTTGACAGCCACAAGAAGTTGAGGTCTTCTGCACCTTCTATGATGCAAGGTCCTAGTGCACCATCTCAGTGGTGACCAAGTAAAGGAAGAGGGTGTGGTTATTTGCCATCCAGAGCCTACAATACAGCTTCAGTAGTAGTGACAGGGCCATCTAGGCCGCAGTTAGAGGATAGGTCATGCTATCTTTGTGGGTAGACAGGGCATATGAAGTCAAATTGCCCAAGGAGAGATGTCGAAGTGACACAACAACTGAAACAAAGTCAACAAGGTTCAGATAGACAACAATTTAGTGGTGCTAGAGGGTGAGTACATGGCCAAGCGTCACAAACTGGATCATCTTCTCAAGGAAGCAGAGGGCGTGGACGACATCAGGCAATGGCTCAATTCTATGCTATGAATCAGCTGGAGGTGATAGTCAACCCACGAGTGGTGGCAGGTCAGATGGAGTTATTTCATTCTAATTTGTCTTCTTCTTACTTTGTATCTGTTTTGGTTGACGCGGGTGCTACACACTCTTTTATCGCTCGTAGTATGCTTGATAGTTGTCTTTTACCTATTAGTTATAAGAAAGATAGCTTGTTGTTAGAAACCCCTCTTGATGGTTCCTCGATGCTTCGAGAGGTGTGTCCATCTTGTATTCTATCCTTTTCGGGACACAGCGTACAAGTGGATCTCATACCACTTAATATGCATGAATTTGATGTAATCCTTGGGATGGATACCTTGGAAAGGTATAAGGTTGTGTTGGATTGTGGTTCTAAGCAGGCGGTGTTTGCTGACAACGGTGAGAAGTGGATCTTCCAAGGAGATAGGAAGATTCTTCCGACGTGTTTGATATCAGCTATGGTGGTAGAGAATTTGTTGCTGCAAGGTTGTAGAGCGTTCTTGGCTCAAGTTGTGGATACCAAGGTTGAAGGTTCTAGCCTTGAGGACGTGTTTGCCATCAGTGAGTTTACAAATGTGTTTCCCGATGAGTTTCCCAGTGCTCCCCCACCTAGAGAGATTGATTTTGAGATCAATCTAGTGACAGGGACACAACCAGTTGCTCAAACACCGTACATGATGGCTCCAGCTGAGATGGCAGAGCTAAAGAAGCAATTACAGGAGTTGCTAGATAAAGGTTTCATCAGATTGAGCACATCGCTGTGGGGTGCTCTAGTTTTGTTCGTGAAGAAGAAGGATGGGTCAATGCGTCTGTGCATAGATTACCGATAGTTGAACAAAGTTATGATCAAGAACAAGTACCCTTTGCCGAGGATGGATGATCTATTTGATCAGTTGTGTGGTGCTATAGTGTTCTCGAAGATCAATCTACAGTATGGATATCATCAGTTGAGGATCAAGGATGAGGACATACCAAAGTCAGCTTTCAGGACGAGGTATGGTCACTTTGAGTTTGTGGTTACGTCGTTTGGGCTAACCAATGCACCTACTGCTTTCATGGATCTGATGAACATGGTGTTTTGTCCATTTCTAGATCAGTTTGTTGTGGTCTTCATAGATGACATCTTGATCTATAGTCAGGACAGTCAACATCATGAACAACATCTTTGACAAGCATTGACTCTCCTTCGCCAACATCAGTTGTATGCCAAGTTCAGTAAGTGTGAGTTCTGGGTGAAGGAAGTGACTTTCTTGGGATATGTGATATCGGCGGAAGGAGTCAGAGTGGATCCCAAGAATGTGGAGTCAGTTGTCGAGTGGGAGAAACTGAAGACGCCGACTGAAGTTTGTAGTTTTCTGGACTTAACCGGATACTACCGAAGGTTCATAAGAAACTTCAGTGTGATCGTGTTACCCTTAATAAGGTTGACCAGGAAGGATGTACCTTTTGTTTGGTATGATAGGTGTCAGCAAACAGTTTAAAGTTTCAAGGAGAAGATGACAAGTGCTCCAGTATTAGTGTTTCCAGAACAAGGGAAAGGCTATGTTGTTTTCTGCGATGCTTCCAAGAAAGGCTTAGGTTGTGTGCTGATGCAGGAAGATCATGTGGTTTCTTTTGCTTCTCGACAACTTAAGAAACATGAGGAAAGCTATCTGACACATGATTTGGAGTTGGCAGCGGTGGTTCATGCGTTGAAGATATAGAGACACTATATTTATGGGGAAGTGTGGCAGATCTTTACGGATCACAAGAACCTGAAGTACATCTTCTCACAGAATGAGTTGAACATGCGTCAGTGTCGCTGGATGGAGCTGATCAGTGATTATGATTGCACCATTGAGTATCATCCTAGAAAGGCAAATGTGGTAGCTGATGCGCTTAGCAGGAAGTCTTCTTCTCTTCCTATGAAGAAGGCACAATTGAGTTGTTTGATATGCCATAGGCGGGATATGTTCGTCTCTTTACGACATATGAATGTACAGTTGGAAGTATCCTTGTTGGCAGGACTGTTGGCACAAATGCAAGTGAAGCCTACATTGGGGCAGCAAATTAAAGAAGCACAACATGTAGATGCTACAGTTCAACTGATCAGATCAGAGTTCAGCATTGAGAAGTGTGTTGGCTTCCATGAGTCCGAGGATGGACTAGTTTGTTACCATAACAGGATGATGGTTCTCGATGCTGATAATCTAAGGAAGTTAGTGCTCAAGGAAGTGCACATGTCTATGTATGCTATGCATCCAGGTGTCACCAAGATGTATCACAATCTGAGGGTTCTGTATTGGTGGCCCAAATTGAAGAAAGAAGTAGCTGAGTTTGTGGCTAGGTGTGCGGTATGCCAGCAGGTTAAGGCTGAGCATTGGAAGTCGATAGGTACGTTGCAACCCATGCCAATACCGCAGTGGAAATGGGATCATGTAACCATGGATTTCGTAGTTGGTCTTTTGAGGACATCTAGAAATCATGATTCCATTTGGGTGATAGTGGACAGATTGACGAAGTCTGCCCATTTCATACCTGTGAAAATGACATATACATCAGAGAAGCTTGCTCAAGTGTATGTAGATGAGATAGTGTGTTTGCACGGAGTGCCAGCGACGATAGTCTCTGACAAAGGTCTTGTAACATCCCAGGATTTGAGGCCTCGGATAACATGATCTTAAAAGGAATGATGGACTACCCATATCACCAAGGTGCACCTCCTTTTTCGGGAGCCCATTACTAAAGAACTCCATAGTTAAGCATGCTAAACTTGGAGTAGTACTAGGATGGGTGACCAGTCAGGAAGTTGATCCTGGCTTGTGTGTGAGTGAGAATAAAGTGCGTAGTTAAGGCTAGTGGTGGTCTGTGGGGCCAGTCGTCATTCCTGAAACTCTACTAGAGTCTTGGGCAGTGGGCCCAGGCGTTACAGGTCCTCAGTTCATGAGTCCTTTTTGGGAACAATTGCACAGAGCGTTGTGAACGCAGTTGAGGTTCAGTACTAATTTCCACCCACAGACAGATGGATAGTCTGAAAGGACTATTCAGACTTTGGAGGATCTTCTCTGAGCTTGTGTTTTGCAGTTCCTAGGCAGTTGGGACGTGCATCTCAGTTTGATAGAGTTTGCCTACAACAATAGTTACCAACGGAGTATTGACATGGCACCTTATGAGGTGTTATATGACAGGAAGTGCAGATCTCCTTTATGTTGATATGAATCTCGCGAGTATCAACTTTTGCGTCCTAAGTTAATGCAGCAGATGACAGAAAATATTAGGGTGATACAACAACAGTTGAAAGCGGCACAGGACAAGCAGAAGTCGTATGCATATAATCGTCAATGGCCTCTAGAGTTTCAGGTGGGAGACAAGGTGTATCTCAAGGTCTCTCTTAATGGAAAGGCATGTTGAGGTTTGGCCGGAAAGGCAAGTTGGATCCCAGGTTTATGGGGCCATATCCGGTAATAGAACGTGTTGGCAAAGTGTCTTACAAGTTAGAGCTACTGCCAGAGTTTCACAGGTTGCATCCAGTGTTCCATGTCAGTATGTTGAAGAAAAGTCATCCAGTCACAAAGACAGTGATACATCCGGTTGAGGTTGAGCTTCAAGAAGATGTGACCTACGAGGAAGGTCTAGTGTTGATCCTTGACAGAAGCGTGAAGAAGTTGAAGAGGAAGGACCTAATTCTTGTGAAGGTTCTTTGGCATCATCGTGGCATTGAGGAGGCCATGTGGGAGCTTGAGGAAGAGATGAGGAGGAAGTATCCCTCACTTTTCTCTTTGGATTTTGGGGGCGAAATCCTTTTGTAGGGGTTTATGGCTCGTAAGGACCTGGACCTCTATTTTGGGCTTACCCTATTTGTTTTGCCTAAACCTTGTGTTTAGATGTTTGCTAATCACCTAAGTTGTAGTTAGGGTTTGTTTGTGCTTTGTTGAGAGGTTGAGGTGCAACTTGCAAATTACCCAAGTTTTAGGGTGTGCAAAATTGTCACCTTGAGAGATGTATTTGTCTCTCCTTGCATCCTCTAGAGTTGAGAGGATGGGTAGGGCGCCTTGCTTGAGTTTCTTTGGGCCTCGTTTGAGATTGTTGAAGCTTAGGCTTGTTCTTGGGCTTTCTTGGGCCTTGTTTAAGCTTGGTGTATCAGGCAAGGGTGTATCAGTCAAGAGTGTATCAAGCAAGGGTGACAGTGGTGTATCAGACATGGCATCATGTTGGGCGATACACACCCTTCTTGACCTAGCTTCATTTGTGTCACCCTTGGTGACACTTGTTGCTCTTTGCTAGCAAGGTGGCATAGGTAGGACAAGTGGTGGTTTGGGCGATAACATGTGGAGCAACCCTCTAGTGGACGCCCACTTGACCCCCTTGTATATATACCCCCTCCTTTGCTAGTTTGTAACCCCTTTAGTTCCCTTAGTTGCTTCCCTTCTTCCTTTAGTGGACGATATCCCCCCTTGGTGGAGCTTGGTGGCCGATATCCTTTGGTGGAGCTTGGAGGGCGAAATCCTTGGTAGCCATAGCTCTAGTCTACTCCTTCCTTTCTTGTGGTGGCCGAAGGTGGTGCCTTGGAGCATGGAGCTTGGAGCTTGGAGCTTTTGAGCTTGAGGAGTGTGCTTGAGGCGGGTTACATAACTCCTAACCCTAACTATACTACTTCCTTACCATGTTGCTTTGTTAATGCTATCTTGATCAACCATGTTATCTTTCTAGATATGTTTCTTGATTTAATGGTCATGTGGTTGCCCTACATGTACCCTGGACCTTGTTGGACAAACCTTAGATTGGGGTTCCTTGGGCAAAAACCCTCTCTCTTAGTTGTTGAGAGGTGAGCCTAGGGTCTCCTAATTCAATGGTGTGTTGTGGCGTGTTCTTGGGGAAAAACCCCTTTCTCTATTTGGTCTTGAGAGGTGAGCTTAAGCTCTAGTTGTGTGGGCAAAACCCCTCTCTCACTTAGTTGTTGAGAGGTGAGTCTACACTTTAGTTGCTTAAGCAACACCCCTCTCTCTCACCATGGAATTGAAAGAGTGAGCCTTGGGTTGTGTTTTGACCTAGTTGTTGGTTGGTTGGCCAATATGGTGATGATCTACCTTGTTGCCCGATATGTGATAGAGGTTGTGCAAGACCCCTCTCACTTAGTTGTTGAGAGGTGAGCCAACACTCTTGATCTTTTAGGGTTTTTGGTGGTTGTCTTGAGGATGAAGATGACCAACCTGATATCCCTCTCCTAGGGTTGAGCTTGGATGATATGTTAGATGGGTGTCTTGTTGACCCCTTTGACCGTTATGAGTCCTTACCCTTGATGTTGCCTTTCCCGATAGACTTGGATGGCCGATATGTCTGATGGCCATTATCAGGAGAGTAAGGTGGCGTTGTGTTGGCTCTGTCCTCTGAGTGATATCGACCTGTCACATGGATAGCCTATTATAGGTGTTATGCACCTTGTTGTCCCTTGCACGATATCGACCTTGTTGTGTGTGTGGTTGGGCGGAATCGGCCTACTATGAGCTTGCCCGGTATCGACCTGCAATGAGCAGTGTGCCTATGTGTTGCACGTTATCGGCCTTATGGCGTTATCGGGATGTGTTTGTTGGATGTTGCCTGATGGGGCGTTAGCCCGTTATGAGTGATAACCCGGGAAGGGTGTTAGCTGTTAACCGTTATGTTGTTCTTGGGTGTTTCTCGATACTGATGTTATAAGAGTGATGGGCGTTATCAGGCCTGATCTTGAGTGTTAACCCGATATGGGTGTCTACCCGAGATACATGTTGACCAATATCCATGTCAGCCCTTTATGCAGTGTTAACCAAGATTGTGATGAATGCTACACCTTTAGTGAGGGTTGTCCCTTACCCGATATATCTATAGTGAGGGTTGTACTTTGTGTTCGGTTGATAACCCCAATGTTTGATTAAAAAGTTATATATGATAATGTCATGCATAGATATGCTCATCCAATAGCATAATTAGATCTCTTGATGTATGCAATAAGTTAAGATGTCCCTTGTATGAGTACAGTTGTACCTCTATGCTTATGATAACCATGTAGGTACCATTTGTATGATGAGGCCATGGTGATGGTATGACAATGATATGATATGGAACATCAAGGGTTATGATGAACCCAATGATATATGATGGGTGTTACCCATGGAATGGCAATGTGTGCCTTGATGATGGGATTGAGTCCCTGTGATGTTGATCCTTGAGATGGATCTTGATGATTGGCAAGAGGCCAAGTGGTAACATGTATTGTTGGATCCTTGTGATGGATCAGAATGATTCTGATGGCTTTGAGAATAAGAGTGACAATGTAACACATGATAATGAGATCTATGTTGTTTACTTGTGTTATAGTTTACATGTTACATAACTTGGTTGAATCTTGCAATCCGCTTAAAATATGTTAATTAATTATAGATGAACCTTTCATGTAGTTTGCCCTGGCCATAGATACATCATCGTCAGGAGTTGGTGATGGTGAAACGGGTTCTCCTACGG
Source organism: Alisma plantago-aquatica (assembly GCA_963693085.1). NCBI lineage: Eukaryota > Viridiplantae > Streptophyta > Magnoliopsida > Alismatales > Alismataceae > Alisma > Alisma plantago-aquatica. Next base: position 928,952,792 of record OY856410.1, on the reverse strand, counting down.
GTTAACTCAGAGCACATATTGTTGAATATGCGGGGTTTCTCCTAGCCAAAAAAAGAAGGATTAGAGTGCAATTGCGGTTGTAGACTCAAGATGTGTATAAGAGCATGGTGAACATGCCCATGGCTCAGTGTGATGGAGCATGAATGCGTTCATGGCTTAGGAGAATGGTGAATAGGCATGTGGCTCAAGGTATGCTAGCGCCGAGACCTGTACCGAGGCGGGCTAGAGAAAAGGGTAGCCTGCAGGAGCTGACCTTGTGACTTGTTGGATAAATTGGACATTATGATAAATCCCTTTGTTTCGATGATGACAAACATTTCATTCTTGTTGATCTAACGCGCTACTTGAGTGTTGCAGGAATAAGGTGGATGACAAAGCTCTAGGGAATCTATATGCTTGAATGATTGTAAATGTCATGAAATGTAATCAATTGTAAACTTGTACAAATATATAATGTACAAGTACTTAGACTTCATGTAAATCAAGCGTTAGATCTTCCCTAGCTAAACACCACACTTAGTCATGTCATCCCCTTCAATAGTGTCACATATGCACACTCGTACACACACTTAGTGCCTTAATTGAAAGATTGAAACAGGGTCAATCTCGGTCGACAAACTCCTCGACCGAGACACTCTCGGTCGACAAACTTCTCGACCGAGAAAGACCCAAGTAGCCGTTAGACACAGCTGACAAGGTAGTTGGCAGTTGCAAATGAACGTTGATCCAGAGAGCCTGTCGGTCGACAAAACTTCGACCGAGTAGGTATCTCGGTCGACAATTTGTCGACCGAGATGGACTCTGACAGCAACTGCAGAATAAAGCAACTAGCCGTTACTAATGCACCTAACTTATACCTAACAGCTAGTTAAGCACTTAGAACCCCCTAGAAAGTGTCTAGAACGTCCTTAAGCACTTGTAGGTTATTCCTATAAATAGGACATGCCTTAGGACACCTAAAAAGAACTAAGCTACACTTGTGCTATACTTGAGCTTGAATACTCATTGGCAATCTGTTTTGAGCAATAGAGCAATTCCAACATTGGCTTTTCATTCCCATTGCTCCATTTTCGCGTCCTATAGGCTAGCATCTCCTTTCCACAGCACTTACACTTCTACACTCATTGGTTAGGAGATCAATACGCTTGATATAGGCAAATCAAGCCTTGTGCTTAAAAGGATAAGTTGTAATTTCTGTTTTCCTTCTTGTTCCTTTTATTCTTTATATTCTCCTGGCTACTCCTAGGGTTGGAGGCTGCGGATTGGAGAAGGTTCTTCTCGGAGGATAAGGTGGACTTCAAGCTACTTCAAGAAGGCTATCGCAATGGGAAGCTACTTCAAGAAGGCTATTGCAACGGGAAGCTACTTTAGGAGGAAGGCTGCTTCAAGGTTGGTGCAATTACTTCTAGGTGAAGGCTGCTTCAAGGTTGGTGCGATTACTTCTAGGTGAAGGCTGCTTGAAGGGTTTAGGGAGAGAATTGTAATTTTATGTAAAGTCCTTGCGAGGTAATAAAATTAAATTCTTTCTAAATCCTGGTTGGGTAAGCAACCGGGTAGTGGACTGACAACTTTAGTATTTGCTAAAGTTGGAACCACTCTAAATCCTTGTCCCCTTGTCCAATATTTTGTGGTTGGTTGTTTGAGTTCAATAATTGTTAAAATTATTGTAAAACTCTATTCACCCCCCTCTAGTGTTTTTCAATTGGTATTAGAGCGGGATGCAAATACGGTAAAATCGGCTCAAATGAATGCAAAGGCTGTAAGTATTCTTTATTGTTCAATTTCAGTAGGAGAATTTAATAGAATATCAAATTGTGAAACAGCCTATGAAATATGGCATGGATTGTCCATAACCTATGAAGGTACGGTTCAAGTTAAGAATTCTAAGATTAGTATGCTTAAATAGAAGTTTGAACACTTTCGTATGGATCCAAATGAATCCATTAGTGAAATGTTTGCAAAATTCTCTTCTATTGTTAATGGTTTGAATGCCTTAGGAAAAACCGTTCTTGAAGAAGACCAGGTATCAAAAGTACTTCGATCACTTCCTCCCAAATATAAGCCCAAGGTGACAGCCATTGAAGAAGCTAATGATCTCACTAAACTGAAAATGGAGCAACTCATTGGCAATCTAGAAGCTCATGAGGCAACTTTAGAAGAGGAAGAAAGAAGAGAACGTGAACGTCAACAAGGCAAAAAGAAGGACATTGCATTCAAAGCATCAACCAAGGACACTTATGACACAAGTGAAGATGATAGTGAAGAAGAAACTCTCATTGTAAATGGTAAGCAATATAAAAGTTTTAAAAATAACAAAACTTCTAGTGTTTCTTCTTCCAGGTGCTTTGAATGTGGCAAAAAGGGACACATGAAAGGTGATTGTCCAAAACTCAAGAAAGGGAAGAAATCATCTCACAAAAAGAAAGAAAGAGCATATAAAGCTGCATGGGATGATTCAAGTGATGATAGTGATGATGGAAAAGAAGAAGTAGAATGCCTCATTGCTACAACAAATGAAGACGAAGAAGAGGTAAGTCTTTATGATCTACCAAAAGAAGATCTAATTGCTAGTCTTCAAGATACTCATGAGAAATATATTGAGTGCAAGAAGAAACTTAAGAAATCAAATAAAGTAAATGATGATTTAAATGTTAAACTCCTTGCTCTTGTATCCGAAAATAAAAATCTCAAAAAGGAAAATGAAGATTATGATCTTAAGTTAAAATCGGTAGAAGCTAATTGCAATCTTCTTTCCTTAGAAAAGTTAAACTTGCAAACTCAAGTGAATGACCTTCAGAAACAACCTGTTCTATGTTCACATTTAGATTATGATGAGGTTGTCAAAGAAAGAAACTCTCTAGTATCTGATTTAGATCAAGCAAAGAAAGATATAAACAAGAAGATGAATGATATTGCTAAGTTACAAAGAAATGTAAATGAGTTAAGAGGAAATGACATGCTTGAAAATATTCTAAAAATTTCCTCTAGTTATAATGGAAGAAAAGGATTAGGATATGATCCAAGGAGAAATAAACCCAAAAGAGTTAAAGCATCCAAGACTAAGATTATGTTTGTACCTAGGAACACAATTCCTAGAAAAAGAAATGAAGTTGACTCTATTAGTTGTCATTATTGCATGCGTCTTGGACATTATTCATTTTCATGCCCATATAAGAAAAAGAATGATGATTTAGCTTGGATTCCTAAAACTTAGTAGCTTAAAATTAACTAGTTGAGATTTGACCTAAACTGATTCTTGATATACAAATGTCATATCTCAACACAATCGAGCTCTAACTTGCATAATCTTATTTTGCTTGGAATAAATTAACAGTTCTGAAAATATTCCAGAAACTTTGTCGGTCGAGAATCTGTCGACCGAGTGAACCTCGATCGAGAAATTGTCGACCGAGCATGTCACTGATTTCCAGTCTGCTGTAAAATTGCTGAATTCTTTTTTGAAATTGATCAAATTGCTATCTATTTGTGATTAATGATTGTATATATTGGAAATCATCCCTGAAAACTTATATGAGATTAATTTGGTTTGATTTAAGTTAAAACTGAAATTATGCATAGCTTAATAAAAAGGAAATTTCTGTTTTATCATTATTCACATGATGTTTCCTAAAGTATTTTATGGTCTACCCATATAGAAATCATGTGATTACAACCATGGAATTATCATTTTCATCATGATGATGTTGTGTTAGCAAGAATAGATAATGATAATTGTATGCATGGATCCTTGATGATACATAGGCAAGCAAAATAATTCAATGATGATATCTCTCTTAGAAATGCTTGCAACACATAAGATAAAAATTTCTCAATTGGCATCTTTAAGAGACTTGAGATATTAATCGTGCTTTCATTTTTAAGAGGATGTTTTCATATTGAGTATCACTAAACATGCTTCAAAATTGATATCTAATCAAGTACTTCACATATGAATGCTTAAATTGGAAATCTGTAATTTTTGCCTCTTGGTTGAAATAAAATTTGACCAAGGGGCGCTATGGTCGAAGTCAAGGCCGACCTAAAATAAGCTTTGACAAAATGCTTATTTGGACATCATTTTATTATACTTAATCTTAGTATACTTTTGATAAAGGTCAAAATCAACATTTAAAATCATCTGTGACCTTAGAAGCTTTAAATTGTTTTAATTGTAAGATTAAGGGGGAGATCATACAAACAAATTTGATTATTTGCTTAAGAAGCTTACAAAAACATTGTAATCATCATTTGGAGCTTATTAAGACCTTAGTACTTTTACTCTTGGTTATGACGAAATCTATGAATTTAATAAAAATGATATATCTTGTTCTCAAAGGAACTCTCTAAACAAATCAGGGCTTAACATCCCATGCATTTGGTTGGAGACATTTTTATGTACTTTAAGATTAAAGGATTCTCATTTCATTTTTAGGGCTTAACATCCCTTATAAAATGGGTGAGAAATCAATATACATTCATCATAAGCCTAAGGGAATCTCATATCATTTCAAAGCTTAACATCCTTTGCAAATGATTGAGAAACAAATTGTGGCTAAATTAGACAAAAATGATATTAAATCCATGTTCCTAATAGAATATCTATTTAAGGGGGAGCATAGTATAAAATTAAGGGGGAGAAGAAATATAAAATATTCACCCTGGATATCTTTTTGAAATGTCAAAGGGGGAGAAAGAATATAAAATCAAAAATATAAATGAGTTTCATCTTGATGGCCAAGCACTCACTTGCAAAACTAGAATGGCTACAAAAGGTAATCTTCAAGTATGAAACTCACATGCTTTATATTTCCTTATTTCATATTTAGGAAATGTTTGTCATCTTCAAAAAGGGGGAGATTGTTGGATAAATTGGACATTATGATAAATCCCTTTGTTTCGATGATGACAAAAATTTCATTCTTGTTGATCTAACGCGCTACTTGAGTGTTGCAGGAATAAGGTGGATGACAAAGCTCTAGGGAATCTATATGCTTGAATGATTGTAAATGTCATGAAATGTAATCAATTGTAAACTTGTACAAATATATAATGTACAAGTACTTAGACTTCATGTAAATCAAGCGTTAGATCTTCCCTAGTTAAACACCACACTTAGTCATGTCATCCCCTTCAATAGTGTCACATATGCACACTCGTACACACACTTAGTGCCTTAATTGAAAGATTGAAACAGGGTCTATCTCGGTCGACAAACTCCTCGACCGAGACACTCTCGGTCGACAAACTTCTCGACCGAGAAAGACCCAAGTAGCCGTTAGACACAGCTGACAAGGTAGTTGGCAGTTGCAAATGAACGTTGATCCAGAGAGCATGTCGGTCGACAAAACTTCGACCGAGTAGGTATCTCGGTCGACAATTTGTCGACCGAGATGGACTCTGACAGCAACTGCAGAATAAAGCAACTAGCCGTTACTAATGCACCTAACTTATACCTAACGGCTAGTTAAGCACTTAGAACCCCCTAGAAAGTGTCTAGAACGTCCTTAAGCACTTGTAGGTTATTCCTATAAATAGGACATGCCTTAGGACACCTAAAAAGAACTAAGCTACACTTGTGCTATACTTGAGCTTGAATACTCATTGGCAATCTGTTTTGAGCAATAGAGCAATTCCAACATTGGCTATTCATTCCCATTGCTCCATTTTCGTGTCCTATAGGCTAGCATCTCCTTTCCACAACACTTACACTTCTACACTCATTGGTTAGGAGATCAATACGCTTGATATAGGCAAATCAAGCCTTGTGCTTAAAAGGATAAGTTGTAATTTCTGTTTTCCTTCTTGTTCCTTTTATTCTTTGCATTCTCCTGGATACTCCTAGGGTTGGAGGCTGCGGATTGGAGAAGGTTCTTCTCGGAGGAGAAGGTGGACTTCAAGCTACTTCAAGAAGGCTATCGCAACGGGAAGCTACTTCAAGAAGGCTATTGCAACAGGAAGCTACTTCAGGAGGAAGGCTGCTTCAAGGTTGGTGAAATTACTTCTAGGTGAAGGCTGCTTCAAGGTTGGTGCGATTACTTCTAGGTTAAGGCTGCTTGAAGGGTTTAGGGAGAGAATTGTAATTTTATGTAAAGTCCTTGCGAGGTAATAAAATTAAATTCTTTCCAAATCCCGGTTGGGTAAGAAACCGGGTAGTGGACTGACAACTTTAGTATTTGCTAAAGTAGGAACCACTCTAAATCCTTGTCCCCTTGTCCAATATTTTGTGGTTGGTTGTTTGAGTTCAATAATTGTTAAAATTATTTTAAAACTCTATTCACCCCCCCCTCTAGTGTTTTTCATGACTGAGGTCACTTGAGCAAGAGACTGTAGTCCTACTTTAGATATCATGCACTGACCACGAAGAGGATGAGGTCATGGAGTCTGGCTCTTCCATTGTCCTCGGATGGCATCGGCTTTGGGTTTTGCAACAAATGGTTGGATTTGAGCAGTACGACTCACTTTCTTAGGGCATAATAGATCATAATCCAGCCGTATAGTATATTTGTTTAGGGAAAACACGGAACATTGGTTGAAGCCTTGTTTGTATAGTTGCCCTAGTTATATCTTGTAGCTAATACACATTCCTCAAATGCTGTGATAAGATTCTATAAGACTTGTCATGTCAATCATGTTACATATGTTATCTGTTTTAAATGCCTCTTAGATATCCTGGTAAGATGTTATAGAGTTAGTTCTACTCAGTACGTTGCATATATGATCTGCTTATATTAGTTACCTGCTTTATCTTGTTCTACCTCTCTCGAGGTTTTATAGTTTCAATGGGGGTTATGTTTCTCACTGGGATTGTGTGTCTCACCCCGTTGGTTTCAACCTTTTTAGGTGATCGAGCTAGACGTGGTAGTGATCGTAGTGTTGCGGCTGAGCAACAAAAAGATCAATAGAAGGCAAGGTTGGATATCTTGTTGTTGTGGTTGTTTTGTAGTAGAGTCTTAGAGTCTCCCTGTACTCTCAGGTCCTTGGAGGTGTTTTGATGAGGTTTTACAATGTATAGTTGTTATGGCTTTCTTGTCCTGTTGTTGACCTAGCTAGTTCTGTTATCTACATTAGCAGGTGGTGAACTCTTCTATTTATGGGACAACTAGATACTATGAGTTGTGGACATGTATCGAGTTTATGTATATTTATATAACATGTTTCTTTGCAAGATGTAGATCTGGTTGTAATAGTTCCTTTCTTATCTCCTTCCCGCAATCGGTTTTAATTAACATGTATTTTTGATAATATGTAATTTATGATGGTTTAGCATGTTTTCGCGTGGCATTCCGTTGTCTATGTGATAGTGGGATGTCACATACATGCTTGGGTATGATAGCCTCAATCGATACCTTATGTTAGTGGTTATGTTACATCATGTTTATGATAGTGTTACAACGTATGATGTGATACCCTATGGTGTGGTTGTGGAAATAATAACAAGATTGATGTTTTCTATGATATTTATTTCATAGAATACTTTATAATGATGATGGGAGCAATGATCTAAGGATGGTTGTTGATCTAACCTTGTAAACCTTAATTGATTAAATAGAAACCCTAACCCTAATGATGTGATGTGAATGGCATGAATCTCATGAGATAGTAATGATGATGGTGTATTATTTTCTTATTACAAGTCTCTAACCTTACATGTAACACCAGTTGATAAATATAGCCAGGTATGAGCTATGTTGCTTATGATATGTTTGAATGGGCCTTGGGAGGCATATGTGATATTAGCATCATTGAAAGAGTAGGTAAATAGTCTTATGACCTAATAATGGCTTATTTTCATATATGAGATGATGATTTTCTCAATGATGTGAGGAGGGGTTGTCACCCCAAGATATGTGGTCCTTGTGATGGAAAATATGGTGAATGACTAGCATCAAGTGATAATGTGATGAGATCACACCTTATATGCTCAAATATGTTCTGGTGATGTGTTATGCCTTATTATGTAGAATTTGTTTTTAGGTTGTATGTTGTTACTTGATTGATGCTAAAGATACTTAAGTGACCTAATTAATCAAGTAGAACCTAATTATGTAGCTTGCTCTGTGCCATAGATCCATTCAGTGTCAATGTTGAATGGTGAAATGATTTTAACTCAGAGCACATATTTTTGAGCATGCGGTGGTGAGGATGAATATCCCCTTATGTCTAGGAATATGTGACATAGGATTTTTTGCGGGCCATACCCTGGAAGAGTACGGCTTTGGACCATAGCTCAATGATATGTGACACATGATTGGCTGCGGGCCATACCCTGGATGAGTGCGTCTGCGAGCCGTAGCTCAGTTTCACTAGACTTGTGACCTATACCAAGGCAGGCTAGGTCTGCACAGCTGGACTATATGTCGCTGGAAGCAGTTTGACTGGTGATGTCACTACAAGTTTCACTCGTGTACTAACCACAAGGTGGTGAGGTCGTAGATTCTGACTCTTGCACTATACCTGGTATGGCATAGATTTTGACTTAGTAGTTGTCGGTTGGATTTGGGTGGTACACCTCAAATTCTCGGGTCTTAATAAAATACGTAATCAACCATGTAGTATAAATGCACATGATCATAATGGAAACATTAGATGAGGCCTTGCTTGATATTTATACAATCTTGTTAGTAGGAAATATACATGTTCTTCATATTCCTTTTAAATTGTTAAGATGTTTCATAATCAAATAGTAACTACCTATCATGTTAACATTGACTGCCTGCTTCTTATAATTGTACTTTACTACTGCTTTAATTATCTTATCTATGATAATAATAGAGTTGGTGGAGAGTTATATCTCCCGCTGAGATTTGGAATCTCACCCCGTGGGTTCCCACATCCTTTTTAGGTGGATGTACACGAGGAGGTAGAGATCATGCAGTAGAGGTTGAGGAGCAGTAAGAGTGGTAGTAGCTGACAAGGTTGGGAGTGTTGCTAGATGTCTTTGTTGTTAGACTCCTAGAGTTGTCCCTATACACTTGGGTCCTTGGGGATGTTTTGTAGATGTTATGTGAACATGCTTTTGATATATAGTTGGCTTGTGTGCTCTCTTATGTATAGCTGTATTGGATATATGTATATATGTTTTGGAATAGGTTCTCTGGTAATAGGCTGATGGCACACACAATAAGTGCTTTGAAACATGAAATGACTCATATGTAAAGGCTCTTGATGTTTGACAGTTTCATGAAGAAGGTTTTTAAATTTTTAGTATTTCTAGTAATCTTCTTGTTAATCTCTTCCCCGGCTTTGTTTTGAGTAATCTCACTTTGTGCAACGCGGAGCATCACATATTGGTTGGTATCAGAGCTTTAGGTTTGCTGAGTCTATAGGAACTTAGGACTAGGGTTGTATATGTTCTTGTGTCCTCTAGTCTGTCTTATAGTGACTTCTGCTTATGCAGAAGAAGAAGAAGAATAATAAGAAAAGCTTAAACATGTCTAGAGAACATGAAGAACATGTTGCTTAGAGCACTGCTGCTACACCAGGTGGTGGTGCAAAGAACCAAGCACAAGAAGATTGGGTGCCTAAAGTCCCCCAGTTTGACCCAACCATGATTGAAAATCCTGCCTTTCAATCTCTTTTTGGGCAGTTTATGGCTACTATGACTCATATGTTGGACATGATGCCTGCACCACAGCCTAGGGCACTAGTTTCCCATGATGAATCTTTGAGTACTGGGAAGACTTTTGAGCGGCTTCGTCGTGTTGGAGCGGTGGATGCTGGGACGGCTGATCCGACAGATGCGGATATGTGGCTTATCGAGATTGAGAAAGCCTTTAAGATCATGAGTATCCCTGAAGCAGACAAGGTTAATCATGCGGTATACCTTATGAAGGAAAGTGTTGGCCATTGGTGGGCCATAGAGGAGGAGAAGAGACTAGGTGTTGTGATCGGTTGGGAGGAAGTCTGATGTGAGTTTGTTAGTCGATAATTTCCCCAGACATATCTTTATGAGAAGATCAGCCAATTTGAGAGGATATAATTGGGATCCATGATGATCAAGAGTATGAAGCGAGATTTATGGAGTTGTTGAGGTTCTGTCCTCACATGGCTGCTATAGAAGATGAGCGGATTCGTCATTTTGAGAATGGGTTGAATGTTGAGTTGTCTACCCCAACGACTGCTTTGGAGAATCGAGAGAAGTTTGTCGTGTTTGTGGAGTTTGTTCGAAGGATAAAACAATCTATAAAGGTGAAGAGGGAGATGAGTGCCAAGAAGAGTGTGAGAACCTGTTACACTAAAGGAGATTACTCAAAACATAAAACACAATCAATCACCAATTAATCACATACCCAAAAATATGGGTAAATTAAAACCAATTTCGTCAGCACCTGCTCAGAAACATTTGCATAAGAGCCCAACATCTTTCTTATATCCATACTATGTCGATAATTTGATACAAATTGTTCTATCATCTTAGCCACAACATATATACATAGGAGAACAATATTTGTATATGCCACACAAGAAACATTAACTTGCTAACAAAATTTTGATTCATTTGAAACACCATATACAAACTTTTTCTGCCCCGACCTGAGAGTACAAGGACGACTCTAGGACACACTAGACATCTAATCAACCTTTTCAAGGATTTATTACTATAGCTCCTCTTTGCTGCCACATGTTTGTTTTTGTCACTTCTAATTATCTAAAAAAATTGTGGCAAACCACAAGGGAGAGACCTATGTCCCTACAAGAGATATAACCTCCAACAATGTTTATTGATTACAACGTTTTAAATAGTATATAACTAAGCAGTTGGAGTATTTAATAATGTAGATTGAACTGTTCAAGTATGCTAAACAGATTAAGCAATTAATCTTAGCAACAAGTATGATGATCAATGCATATATAGATAACAAATAAATCCATTTCTTTGGATAGATATCTACTCAAATATCATCAAATTGCATATAATAACAATCATTATCATTAATCTAACTATCATCATATTCCTTGCTAACAACATAAGCAATCTAGTAGCATAAGCATCCTTGACATCATGAATATGTCGAGTAACATAGCATGGCTATCAATATTGGCATCTCAAATAAAGGGAACAAATCTATATCATAAGTAGAACTAACATCATAACACAATGAACTAAATATGCATGATTAGTAGTTTAAGCATTTCTAATTACATAGGCATGGCTAGCAATATTAAACATAACTAGCAACAACATATTAACCATCAGTGTCAGTATATTTGACAACATAAGAATGTTTACAACATGAGCTTAACTACAGCATAAGCATATCTATTATCTCTTATTGTACTATACACGATCTCAGTGAAAAGAAAGAAAACAATGGTTATCATCCAATATGAAGCGGTGTGTATAACCCTAAACAAATATGCTACACGGTTGTATTACATCTTTTATTATGCCCTAAGGAATTTGAGGATACCACTGAAAATCCAACTGACCACTGCTAAGTCGAAATCAGTGCCATACAAGATATAGGAAGAGTCGGACTCCTAAGATATTCTCTGCCCTCGATCAGTATGGGTCTGCCACAATGACACATAAGGTCAAGCCGCTAACAACCTAGTCCTTCCTTGGTACAGGTCACGACACTAGTGAAAGAAGGTGGGTACACATACCCTACCATCCGAGGTACAACCAGAGTTGTCCTCCAATCTCATCACATATATAATCACCGAGACATGACCACAACCATTCTCAAACTGAGGGCTAGGTATGACCGCAGTCATCCTCCCTAAACACTTGAATTTAGGATGACAAGTACCCCGCATACTAGTATGTGCTCCAAGTTTTTCTTAAGAATACTCATTTCACCATTTGGCAAGTTCTGACACTCAGATGGATCTATGGCATAGGGCACTACATGATTAGAGTTTCACTTGATTAGTTATGCCAATTGGGTGAATTAAGGCTGCATCAAACAAGTGGACATACAAACCCTAATTCACTTCTAACAAGCATATAAATATCACAACTTCAAAAGATATAAATTTGTGAAACATAATTTCTCATCTCATCATCACATGGTACTATTCACTTGCCATTCATGAGGATACACTAGTCATCATAATATCACAGGGTATCAACCCTTATCAACACAAGAGGATTACACCTCATTCAGGGCTCAGCCATGCCCAAAGGTCATTAAGACCATCATATTATTCCCTACAAGATCATCATTATCTTTCCATGCCTTATAACAAGGCTCAACAATATAACTTACATATAATACACCAAATCAGTACAATATTGCATTAATGAGCTAGGAGATATTCATAAACAATCATAGCAGAGTTATAATAACATTAAGAACATTCCTTTATTAAATCAACATGCAAGGAATCTAGATATGATTAACACTCATCATATTCATAATGCACACGTTTAGTATAAGAAAGTATCAACCATGTGGCTATCATAACCATTAATTAACACATTAAGATTATGATCATGTTAAGGAGGTTATTCCACCATCATTCCATCATATAAGAATGTTAAACATGAATACTCCTCTTTATCTATTTGCATTAGAGTTAGGTTCAACATGATAAATTATATCAATGTTACTAATCAACACTTATACCCAAACCCTAACCCACGACATCCCCATTGGATCATGGATGCATAAGGTGAAGCATCACCATCACATTCCATACTATTCTCAAGTATGAACTCACACATAAATCAAGGTGTAACCATCATGTTATAGCATACTAGGGTTTCAACAAAAGTAATAGAGTACTCCATGATTGTATTAGTCATTCAAGGACTATTCATACCCAATTACCATCATTTAGTTATATTAAAGCTAGGTATAACATTATATACCTCATTAGGGTTACATATCAACACAATATGGTTATCATACCTTATATTCATATGAGTGGATAGGTAATAATACCTTATTAAGGGTATTCCTCCATTTGTTCCATCATCATTCAACCAATATCACCATACCACAATGTCACCCATAACCATTAGATGTTTCAAAGGTAAGACCATTGGTTGTTTACATAAGTAAACACCTTAGATAAACCACCTATTAAGTCCTTGATTTGTGCTCTAGAAAGAGTCACCATCTAACCCTAGACATCCCTTGATTAACAACACAAAAAGTTCCATTGAGAGTAGGGTAAAACCCACGATCGACTGTTCAATTAAAACAAGCCATCCATTGTCAACAAGTAAGCTCCTTAAGTTGATCATATAAAGAAAACCATCTAAATCACATTATTAGGACCAACATATTATAGTATACATATCCACTTTATTGGAGGAATAAACATTAGATCTTGACCGTTGGGTCAAGTTCATATGTTAAAACCATCAATTACAATATAGGTTCGACCATTGCATCAAGTGACCAAAGAAATCATTGATCTAAGGCTTAATTGATGATACAACTATATGATTAACTCACCATAGATTTTGGAGATCTGATCCACCATCATTAGTGACTATTAAGTCACCATAGGCTGTTAGATCAATAAATTATTCATTAATCAGCATCAAATATTAAGCTAATGTCATCATTGATTGATAACATTATTAGTGTACTTAATGGTTGATCATTAAACTTCTAATTGTTCCAAAACTTGACCTAAGAGGGTGACCATAGTTTTTCACCATCATATGACACCTTTGATCCCGACCATCAGTTTTCATGAAGACAACAACATAGGGTTGTTGCAATGGTACCATCATCGGGTCATGGAATTATAAAAGAAATCATCTTAAAACCCTAAAATTGACAATTGGTTGATAGGTGCTTAGCACCATAGGTTGTCAAACCAACCTGATCCAAGTCATGTTATACCTTATGAATAATGTACACATGATCACAAGTTCATCTAGAACTGAAATCAGAATAGGAAACATTATAAAAATCAAAATCCAAGTCAAGCATAATTTTTTAGTGCACGGATCATCATTTTCAAGCAAGAACATGATCTAGAAAGATTACGGTAAGCAATAAACGTGGAGCAAGTTATAGAACTTTCCTATAATGAAAATATGAAACCCCACACAAAAGAAAACTCGATAAGGTAGGGTAAACTTCCAAGCATAAGCTATGAACTCGTCCATCTAGCACCTTTCTTCATCAAAGAGCAAACCCTAAGCATAAGGAGCAAGAAAGGTAGGGTTTTAGAGCTTTAGAGCAATTTATACCATTGAACAACAAGGTTACGACCTAGAGGAAGGTCTAAGGATGGAGAAGAGCAAGAGAAATGGAGAAGGAAGGAAGAAAACAATTTTCCTTGGTCAAAATCCCTAGAAGATGACCTTGGAAACCCTAGGTAGGGCTAGATGAAGCTCTAGAAGACCTTCTTCTCCAAAAAGAGGTTGTCTTCTACCTTAGAGCACTTGGTTCCACAGAAAAATAGAGTGGAGTCGTTGATCCAGGTTAGAGTAAAGAGAAAGCAAGCAAAGTTTCGTACTTGGGCAAGGAAGAGGTAAATATAGCCCATGGATAAGGATGGAAGCAAGCATGAGGTGTAAAAGTAGCTTCCCCATGTGTCTATGGCATTAAACTATTAAGAATATACAAGAACACACACAAGTATCTCCCCCACCATCCATATATACCTTCTTAGATTTCCTTTGTCGAATTTCCAAACCAATCAAATAATTCATTAGTTGATAGCTACTAAAGGTAGCTCATCCGTGAAGGGGTAAACCCTAAAATACCCTTGGAGAAAACACCTTCAAACCAAGGTTTAAATAGGCGCCCATGGATCAAAAAGCTCAAGAATGATGAGAGAATATCCAAGGAACATATTGAAAGTGATAAATTGCAAATGAAACCTCTCAATTGGGTAAATTGTAGAAAAGTCCAAAATGTGCATAAAATTGTATGACATGCTCAAACAGTGTCCAAATTGGACCAAATTTGAAACTTAAGCTTGTCTTATGATTTAAAACCATAGAACGAGGTTATATTAGGGCTATAAGAATTAAATTATGATAATTAAGCTTATTCAACTCATTAAGCAAGTTTAGGGGCCTTACAAAGAGGTCTGTGTAGTCCCAGGGACAGTTGTCAGGAGGCTTTAAGATGCCAAGGTTTTCAGCACCACCAACATCACAGAGGTTTAGTGCTCTAACACAGTGGTCACTGAGTAAGGGAAGAGGTTGTAGTTTTCTACCTATTGGAGCCTAGAGTGTTGTGTCAACATCAGTGATAGGGTCCTCTAGGCCACAGTATGGGAACTAGGCTTTCCACAAGTGTGGGCAGATGGGACATCTGAGACAAGAATTTCTGGTGAAAGATGATGAGGTTATCCAGAAACTGAGGTAGAGCCAGCAGGGTTTGCAGAGGCAGCAGAACAACGACATAGGAGGATGAGGACGTGGCCAAGCATCACAAGTAGGATCGTCTACTCAAGGAAGTAGAGGATGGGGGAAACAATAGGTAACAACTAGATTCTATGTCATGAGTCAGACGAAGGCGGTGGTCAACCCATGAGTGATGACATGTCAAATGGAGTTATTTCATTTTGATTTGTCTTATTCTTGCTTTGTATTTTTTTTGGTTGACCCAGGTGCAACACACTCTTTTATCGCTTGAGAAGTGCTTAGCAATTGTCTTTTACATGTTAGTCGTAAGATGAATAGCTTACTATTACAAACCATGTTAGTTGGTTCTACAATGTTTTAGGATGTGTGTCCTTCATGTGTCCTCTACTTTTCGGGGCACAATATTTGAGTGGATATCATACCACTTGACATGCATGGATTCGATGCAATCCTTAGAATGGATACCTTAGAGAAGTATAGAGTGGTCTTGTATTATAGGTCCAAGCAGGCGAAATTTATATATGGTGGTGAGATGTAGATCTTCCAAGGAGATAGGAAGATTCTTCCAACATGTCTGGTATCGGCCATGGTGGCAAGGAAGCTTTTGAGACAGGGTTACGAGGCATTCTTGGCACGTGATGGATACTAAGGTAAAGAGTTCTGGTGTTCAAGAAGTGGAAATTTTTAGAGAGTTTGAGGATGTGTTCCTTGATGAGTTTCTAGGTTTCCCCCACTCTGAGAGATTGATTTTGAGATCAATCTGGTTCCCATCATGCAACTGATAGCTCAGACACCATACATGATGGCACCAACGGAAATGACAGAGTTGAAGAGACAGTTGTAAGAACTACTTGACAAAAGTTTCATCAAGCCGACTACGTCACTGTGGGGTGCTCCATTGTTTTCTTAAAGAAGAAGTATGGGTCTATGAGGTTGTGTATAGACTACATGCAATTGAACAAGGTTATGACAAAGAATAAATATCCCTTGTCAAGAATTGATGATCTATTTGACCAGTTGCATGGTGCAATAGTGTTCTCGAAGATAGATTTGAGATCAGGATATTACCAATTGGAGGATCAAGGAGGATGACTGTTGGTATGTATGCCCATAGAGCAATTCATATGATGACTGTAATGGGATACTTTGTAAATGATTTGAATAATAATAAAGGAAATTTCCAATCTATATGTTTAAACTATTTCTGAGATGATGGTGTAACATGATAGATGTCTAAAGAATTGTTTTACTCAATGACGTCTGCTTTTGGGTTGAGGACCTAAACGATGAGATCATACAGATGTTAAGAGTATACATTCTCGTTTAGTCCCTAGTCGGTTGTTATTGTGGAAATAACCATAGACATCAATAACACTGAAGACTAGATTGTGTGTTGGTTGATGACATAATCTCATTAGTCATGATATAGTGATATCAAACCAAGCACATAAGTACTTGTTAGAGAACAAGGTACCAGACAGACCCACCGTGAGAGTGACACATGGAACCATGACTTGGTAGTCACAGTCAGCTCTCACACTGATGGTGGTGAGTGTGATTCTTAGACCTAAAATCACTACACTCAACACATGTCGTTGGGTACACTTTGACATCATCAAATGCAGTCTTGAAACATGGGTTGTTATAAAGGTGATGATTGGTGGCTTTGACACATGGGGCTTTTGAGGGGTGAGTGATAGATATGGGATTTGTCCCTCCTGAGGGAGTTTGATATCCTTGGCCACTTGATGAGTAGGATTGAGAAAGGCATGTGCATGCATGTGTGAATCAATATGTGATATTGATGTCACACACATCTCACCCAATCTGCTCTGAGATGAACGAAATGAATGAATGTTGACAGGATGACTGTTCCATGCCTCGAGTTCATTCAGGATATCAGTGACAAAGGAATTATACATTCACTGTAACACCATTCACGGATTGTAGGATTGAAAGTTGTTCTCCAACTTTCTATTTCACTTGGGTAGCACTGATGTGTGACTAGGCATCGCTCTTTGCTTGTGAAGTCATAAGTGTTATGGACTTTCACTGCCAATGTGAAATGGACCTGTAGGGTCACACACATAGGATTTAACCTAGAAGAGGAGTTTTGTCCACAAACATGTTTAGATTGATTACTAAAGGAGTTTAGTAGTTCAATTAAACACTCAATTAATCGATAGCTCAATATCATAATGTTCAAGGTGTTGGACGCATTGATTGGAGTATCAGATAGATTGAAATTGCAATTGACTGATTCTACACAATCTGCACTCCCAACCGATCGGCTCATGTGATGAACCGATCGACTGGGATTGGTGAACCGGTCGGCTCAAGTGTTGAGCCGATCGGCTCATGGTCAGGGTGAAACGATTGCTTCAAGTGTTGAAACGATCGATTCAACTGGTACAACCGAGCAAGTTGGGAAAGTAGGATTGGTGAGAATTTTCCTTTTGTTTCAATTGCCCAATTTGATTGGGAAATAGGATTGGTATTCGATACCAATTAGAAACAAAAGAAGGAAAGTCAATCGGGAACTGATCAGGAACCCCAACCGACCGGTTCAGTAATGAACCGACCGGTTCAAGGGTCCCAACTGATCAGTTGAGGTGTCAACTGACCGGTTCAGGTCCCCAACTGATCGTTTCAGTTGTGAAATGATCGGTTCAGGTTGCGAGTTGGTTGCTTTTATGGAAAATCTCGAACCCTTCTACTCCTACTTTTAGTCCCATATTGTCGGGGACAGAGAACCATGTCCCATGACCCGCCTATATATAGGGGTATTGGGGGCTTCTCAGAGTACAACTCAGTGCAAGTCGGTTGCTCTGCAAAGTTGTCGTTCTCTCTGGTTTTGGTAACCGAGAGAGCCCGAGCAAGTGCTACCCAAAAAGGGAGGCACAGTAAAGGAAAGACAACTGCAGTTGCAACTGGTAGCAGGAGAGTGTGTTGGCGACTAGTACGTCAACAGGAGGGTGCAACTCCTTCTGGTTCCTTGTGCGACAAGGAGATCGGAGTTCCAGTCGGTCTGTGTGGACGACTGTAGAGGCGGGAGACCTCTGCCGCTCGGAGGATGACTGTCAATCCCGACAGTCCCGGTGAGAGCAGGAGTCTTCAGTCCCGGTGCGACCAGGAGCTGCACAGACACCGTCTAAGACCGAAGGTGAAGACCGCACAAGGTGCGAGGTACTGTCTCCGAGCAAGCCTCGGGACAAGGTATGCATCCACAAACCATCTTTCCTATTATATAGACGTTGATGTGATTCCTTTTGTTCTGGGTTTTGGGGAGAAAATTTTTGTTTCTGCTGCTTCTCTGCCTCCTCTAAAACCCAACAGTGTTATCAGAGCCACGTCAACCGCTCTATATTTTAGGATTGTTGATATGATCAATTTTGGTTTGTCGCCTTTATTTATTGCATGCGATGCGAATAAAATTGGCTTTATGCATGTCCAATCCACTATTCCCAAATATACATATATGATATGTAATATTAATGCACTCGATACGCGTCTCCCTTAAACGAGTTTTGTGGTGGATGTGTTGCATGATTATGGCCTATAAACCCCTATATCTGTGTGTGGTTGTATGTGGTTGCTTGCATCTCAGTGTGCGCACCGATTCCCCTTCTCTTATTCGTGATGTAACTTGAAATAATTTGAGAATTCTTTTCCTACCTTTGCTCCCCCCGAATGTAACTCGGGGTTTCACAATTCAATTGTAAATAGGATAGATATAATTTCCTGTTATGTCAAAGAATAGTGGACGACCTGAGACGATCGGTTCAAGGTGTGAACTGATCGGTTGGTGATCCAGACGGCCAATTCGAGGAGAAAGATGAGCGGGTGGCAACCTGAGGAGATGCACGATGACCGGTGAACTGATCGGCTGGAGGCGCCAGTCGATCGGCTGGTGGCACCCGAACAACCAACCTGATGGTGATCCGATCGGTCATGGAGATGAGCTGATCAAACCCAGAAAGGCAGGCACAGATTTCATCATGTACAGGTTGCATGTGATGTAGACCTAGATGACCGTGATTCCTCTTAGCTCGAGGAATCACAATAGGATGGCCATAATCATTGCTTTTTATCATTTTACATGTGTTCTGTGGGATATAGCATTTATATGATACTTACTATATATTGTGGTGATTGGATATGTATATGTATATAAAAACCAAATCCCTCATTAAATATTAAGTTTTAGATGCCTTCCAAATGCAACACACGTGAAAAGCTTGATCAACCAAGTGTGGGCACGCCCTAGCGTGGTGCACCATCTATCTCGTGGAAGCGTGAAGGATGAATGTGTGGGTCTGCCCTAGCAGGGTGCATATTCATTGTGTTGGCTTTGGGTCGGACTTAACAAGGTGATCTAGATGGGATCTAGTACCTTGAGGCATGGCGATGATCATGCAAAGAGTTGCATATGACATCTTTCAAGAGTTGCATATGATGCAATTGGCAAGAGTTGCCTACCTGAGAGATCTGAGTTGTGGGTGACAGCCCTAGCTGGTCCATGGCTCAGAGGATTTCAGGATCTTGACCCACTAGAAGATTGTACGCTACAATCTTCCGAATTGATGGTGAGGGCAATCAATTTGAGTCAAAATAGTGGGAGCGGTAATTAATTAAAGGCCTAATTAACTATCTTCAAATTTATTCAAATCAAATCAAAAGGAGTTTTGACAAATGCAAATTTTCTCTTGTAGAATGGCAAAAGAATCATCTTTTAAAATGGGCAAAATAATTGAGAATAAATTCCATAATTGGTTGAGGACTGTGAGAAGTGTTCTACACAATCCAGATATACCAGGAGCCTTAGAATCCACTCTATGTACGCTTAATGCGTTGGTGAAGAAGAAAGAAAGTTAATTGATAGAGATCAATGGAACGAAAGGTAAGGGAGAGAAGGGTTCTTTCGCCAAACCAATTTCTTCTACATGGAGAGGATGGAAGGAGCAATGGAAGAAGAAGTCAGAGATAGAGATCTCTACTTATGGTGTATACGTGATAGAGATTAACTTTACTACTTCTTCGTCATGGGTACTTGATACCGGATGCGGATCTCACATTTGTTCAAATGTGAAGGATCTTAAGAGAAGTAGGCCTTTGGGGAAAGGTGAGGTTGAACTATGTGTTGCCAATGGGGCAAGAGTTGCCGCTAGTGCCGTAGGAACCTATAAGTTAACTCTACCAAGTGGGCTAATAATAGAGTTGAAGAACTGTTACTATGTACCTGCCATAAATAGGAATATCATTTCCGTCTCTTATTTGGACAAAGATGGATTTGAATTTCTTATTAAGAATGGAAATTGTTCCATTTCTAAAGATGGGATCTTTTATGGCAGTGCCCCAATGTCTTATGGTCTATACTTGATAGACTTGGAGACAAGTGTATACAACGTAAACACCAAAAAGCAAAAACTCAACGACTCAAACAAAACATATCTTTAGCATTGTCGTCTAGGGAACATAAATGAGAAGCGCATTTCTAGACTCCATAAAGATGGTTATCTAGACTCTTTTGATTATGAATCAATAGAGACATGTGAATCTTGTTTGTTGGGCAAGATGACCAAGACTCCTTTTTCAGGTAAAGGTGAGAGAGCTGGTGATCTATTATGACTCATACATACTGATGTATGTGGGCCTTTTAGAACTAATGCCAGAGGTGGGTATCAGTACTTCATTACATTTACTGATGACTTCAGTAAGTATGGCTATGTGTACCTGATGAAACATAAGTCAGAAACCCTTGAAAGGTTCAAGGATTTCATGAATGAAGTACATAACCAACTTGGTACAAGTATTAAGGCACTTCGATCCGATCGAGGTGGAGAATACTTAAGCCAGGAGTTTGAGGACCTTCTGCGAGTCTGTGGTATTGTATCACAGTGGACTCCGCCTGGAACACCACAGCATAATGGTGTGTCTGAAAGAAGGAATCACACATTATTGGATATGGTGCGATCAATGATGAGTTTTGCTGATCTTCCGATTTCTTTCTGGGGTTATGCTCTTGAAACCGCCACGTTTACACTTAACCGTGTGCTATCTAAATCGGTTCAAAAGACACCATATGAGATATGGTATGGGAAGCGTCCCGTTTTGTCTTTTATGAAGATTTGGGGTTGTGAAGCTTACGTCAAGAAAATGTTTCCTGATAAGCTTGGACCCAAATTCGATAAATGTTATTTTGTTGGATATCCCAAGGAAATAAGGGGATATTACTTATACCACCCTACTGACAACAAAATGTTTGTTGCCAGGGATGCTGTATTCCTAGAGAGGGAATTTATTTCCAAAGGAAGCAGTGGGAGGAATATAGAGCTTGAAGAGGTTCAAGCCCAACAAGAAAACATTGAACCGGTAGATGTACCAGAGGAAAATGCATATTCACAAGGTGTTGTGGAATCTCAATCTCCTCAGGTAACACAAGGACCTCGTAGATCTAGTAGGACCGGCCTTGAACCTGAGAGGTTTGGATACCTTGTAACTCAGGAAGGTGGTGAGTTGATCATAGATGATGATTTAACTACCTACGTAGAGGCTATGGAGGGACCAAATTCTGAGAAATGGCTTGAAGCCATGAGATCCGAGATGAAATCCATGTACTCCAACAAAGTATGGACTTTGGTGGAACCACCCGAAGGGGTAAAACCCATAGGGTGCAAGTGGGCCTTTAAGAAAAAGACCGACATGGATGGCAATGTGCAAACTTATAAAGGCAGATTGGTTGCAAAGGGATTTCGACAAGTTCAAGGTGTTGACTATGACGAAACCTTTTTTCCAGTTGCCATGATTAAGTCCATCAGGATCATGCTTGCTATTGCAGCATATTATGACTATGAGATTTGGAAGATGGATGTTAAAACCGCATTCCTTAACGGGAATATAAATGAGGATGTGTACATGACACAGCCTGAAGGTTTTGTAGATCCAAAGAATGCCAATAAAGTCTGTAAGTTGCAAAGGTCAATCTATGGATTGAAACAAGCATCTCGGAGTTGGAATCTTCGATTTGATGAAAAAGTCAAAGTGTTTGGCTTTACTCAAAATGAAGATGAACCTTGTGTGTACAAGAAGGTTAGTGGGAGCTCGACCACATTCCTCATATTGTATGTGGATGACATACTTTTGATGGGGAATGATGTCTTAGCCTTAGATAAGGTAAAGACTTGCCTTAGGAATACTTTCTCAATGAAGGACTTAGGAGAAGCATCCTACATCCTAGGAATTAAGATCTATAGAGATAGATCTAGAAGGCTTCTCAGACTAAGTCAGAGCACGTACATCGACAAAGTGCTAAAGGGGTTCAACATGGAGAACTCAAAAAGCGGAAACATCCCCATGCTACATGGAGTCACCGTCTCTAGAGCTCAATGTCCCCAATCTTGTGAAGAGAGGGAGCGTATGAATGGGATCCCATATGCATCAGCCATCGGATCCATCATGTACGCTATGTTGTGCACACACCCAGATGTCTCGTATGCTCTTAGCATGACGAGCAGGTACCAGTCAGATCCCGGGGATGCTCACTGGACAGGCGTAAAGAACATCCTCAAGTACTTGCGAAGGGCTAAGGATCAGTTTCTTGTTTACGACGGAGAGGAAGAGCTGGTTGTAAAGGGTTACACCGATTCAAGCTTCCAAACCAATTAAGATGATTACAAATCACAGTCAGGATTTGTGTTTTGCCTTAATAATGGAGCTGTGAGCTGGAAGAGTTCCAAGCAAGAAACAATTGACGATTCTACTACAGAGGCTAAGTATATTGCTGCTTCACATGCAACAAAGGAGGTTGTCTGGATCAGGAAGTTCATTTTTGAACTTGGTGTAGTTCCCAGTAGATGTGATGCAATTGAGCTTTATTGTGACAATAATGGAGCTATTGCACAAGCTAAGGAGCCCAGATCACATCAGCGGTCCAAGCACATACTGCAGCGCTTCCATCTCATATGAGAGATCGTACAACAAGGAGATGTGAAGATTTGCAGAGTACCAACTGAAGACAACATAGCTGATCCACTGACTAAGGCCCTTTCTCAGCAGAAGCATGATGTTCATGCTAGGTCACAAGGTTTGAGGTTCCTTGGTGACTGGCTCTAAGTACAAGTGGGAGTCTGTTGGTATGTATGCCCATAGAGCAAGTCATATGATGATTGTAATGGGATACTTTGTAAATGATTTGAATAATAATAAAGGCAGTTGCCAATCTATATGTTTAAACTATTTCTGAGATGATGGTGTAACATGATAGATGTCTAAAGAATTGTTTTACTCAATGACGTATGCTTTTGGGTTGAGGACCTAAACGATGAGATCATACTAATGTTAAGAGTATACATTCTCATTTAGTCCCTAGTTGGTTGTTATTGTGGAAATAACCATAGACATCAATAACATTGAAGACTAGATTGTGTGTTGGTTGATGACAGAATCTCATTAGTCATGATATAGTGATATCAAACCAAGCACATAGGTACTTTTTAGAGAACAAGGTACCGAACAGACCCACCGTGAGAGTGACACATGGAACCATGACTTGGTAGTCACAGTCAGCTCTCACACTGATGGTGGTGAGTGTGATTCTTAGACCTGAAATCACTACACTCAACACATGTTGTTGGGTACACTTTGACATCATCAAACGCAGTCATGAAACATGGGTTGTTATAAAGGTGATGATTGGGTGGCTTTGACACATGGGGCTTTTGGGGGGTGAGTGATAGATATGGGATTTGTCCCTCCTGAGGGAGTTTGATATCCTTGGCCACTTGATGAGTAGGATTGAGAAAGGCATGCGCATGCATGTGTGAATCAATATGTGATATTGATGTCACACACATCTCACCCAGTCTGCTCTGAGATCAAGGAAATGAATGAATGTTGACAGGATGACTATTCCATGCCTCGAGTTCATTCAGGATATCAGTGACAAAGGAATTATACATTCACTATAACACCATTCACGGATTGTAGGATTGAAAGTTGTTCTCCAACTTTCTATTTCACTTGGGTAGCACTGATGTGTGAATAGGCACCGCTCTTTGCTTGTGAAGTCATAAGTGTTATGGACTTTCACTGCCAACGTGAAATGAACCTGTAGGGTCACACACATAGGATTTAACCTGGAAGAGGAGTTTTATCTACAAACATGTTTAGATTGATTTCTGAAGGAGTTTAGTAATTCAATTAAACACTCAATTAATCGATAGCTCAATATCATAATGTTCAAGGTGTTGGACGCATTGATTGGAGTATCAGATTGATTGAAATCGCAATTGACTGATTCTGCACAATCTGCACTCCCAACTGATCGGCTCATGTGATGAACTGATCAGCTGAGCTTGGTGAACCGGTCGGCTCAAGTGTTGATCCGATCAGCTCATGGTCAGGGTGAAACGATTGCTTCAAGTGTTGAAACGATTGATTCAACTGGTGCAACCGAGCAAGTTGGGAAAGTAGGATTGGTGAGAATTTTCCTTTCATTTCAATTGCCCAATTTGATTGGGAAATAGATTTGGTATTCGATACCAATTAGAAACAAAAGAAGGAAAGTCAATCAGGAACTGATTAGGAACCCCAACCGACCGGTTCAGGAATGAACCGACCAGTTCAAGGGTCCCAACCGATCGGTTGAGGTGTCAACCGACTGGTTCAGGTCCCCAACCGACCGTTTCAGTTGTGAAATGATCAGTTCATGTTGTGAGTTGGTTGCTTTTGTGGAAAATCTTGAACCCTTCTACTCCTCCTTTTAGTCCCATATTGTCGGGGACAGAGAACCCTGTCCCATGACCCACCTATATACATAGGGGTATTGGGGGCTTCTCAGAGTACAACTCAGTGCAAGCCGGTTGCTCTGCAAAGTTGTCATTCTCTCTGGTTTTGGTAACCGAAAGAGCCCGAGCAAGTGCTACCCGAAAAGGGAGGCACAACAAGGGAAAGACAACTGCAGTTGCAACTGGTAGCAGGAGAGTGTGTTGGCGACTAGTACATCAACAGGAGGGTGTGACTCCTTCTGGTTCCTTGTGCGACAAGGAGATCGGATTTCTAGGCGGTCCGTGTGGACGACTGCAAAGGTGGGAGACCTCTGCCACTTGGAGGATGACTGTCAATCCCGACAGTCTCGGTGAGAGCAGGAGTCTTCAGTCCCGGTGTGACCAGGAGCTGCACAGACACCGTCCAAGAGTGGAGGTGAAGACCGCACAAGGCGCGAGGTACTGTCGTCGTGTAAGCCTCGGGATAAGGTATGCATCCACAAACCATCTTTCCTATTCTATAGACGTTGATGCGATTCCTTTTGTTCTGGGTTTTGGGGAGAAAATTTTTGTTTCTGCTGCTTCTCTGCCTCCTCTAAAACCCAACAATGGCATACCTAAGTTGGCTTTTGGGATGAGGTATGGTCACTACGAGTTTGTGGTTATGCTTTTCGGGCTGACAAATGCACCAACAACGTTCATGGATTTGATGAACATGGTGTTGGTTGTTTCTTAATCAGTTTGTGGTGGTCTTTATAGATGACATCTTCATATATAGTCATGATAGTCAACATAATGAACAACATCTTCATCAGGCGTTGACTGTGCTAAGACAACACCAACTTTTTGCTAAGTTTAGCAAGTGCAAGTTCTGGTTGAAGAAGGTAGCTTTCTTAGGGCATGTCATATCTATCGAGGGAGTACGTGTGGATCCTAAGAAAGTGGACTATGTGTCAGAGTGGGAGCAGCCTAAAATGCTGACAGAATTATGGAGTTTTCTACGTTTCGTAGGCTATTAAAGGAAGCTAATCAAGAACTTCAGTGCTATCACCTTACCCCTAACCAAGTTAATGAGGAATGATGTGTTGTTCATTTGGGATGACATATGTCAACGTGATTTTCAGACACTGAAGGAGAAGTTGACAAGTGCATCAGCTCTGGTCTTTCCTGAGCAAGGAAAGGGCTACATAGTCTTGTGTGACACATCTAGGAATGGTTTAGGTTCTGTGCTGTTGTAGGACAAGCAAGTGATTTTTTTCACTTCCCGACAACTTAAGAAACACGAGAAGAATTTCCCAACCCACAATTTGGAGTTAGCTGTTGTAGTTCATGCTTTGAAATTTTGGAGGCACTATCTGTATGGGGAGAAGTGTCAGATCTCCATGGATCACAAGAACCTGAAGTACATCTTTTCACAACAGGAGTTAATATGAGACAACATCGCCGGATGGAGTTAATCAAAGACTACGACTACATGATTGAAAATCTTCCTAGAAAAGTGAATGTTGTGGCAGATGTGTTGAGTAGGAAGTCTTCTTCTCCTATGGATAAAGCCCAGTTGAGTTCTTTGATGTGCCACAAGCAAGACCTGTTGGTCTCCTTATGTCAGATGAATGTTAAGTTGGAGGTATCCTTTCTAACAGGTTTGTTCACACAGTTACAAGTGAAGCCTACGTTAAGACAACAAATCCATCTTCTCCTATGTGCTCGCACTATGTCAAAAATATCCATCAATGACATTGAAATTAGTAGCATTTGTAAAAAAAATACCACTATACATCAGGTACATTTAGCATTTTATATTCAAATGCCACAAAAGTACCTTAAATCAATACCAAAATAAAGAGTCCATTAATATAGGCATTTTTTAATTTTAATAGTGGAAATTTTAAATTTGTGCAAAATAAAGTCAGTTGCACCGCCATATGCACCCATTTGGATGCTAATCTGAAGTTGTTACCCTAACATATTTCTTGATCCCGCATTGGATTTAAAATGATTTATGAAACACTGATTTTGTAAATTAGTCATTCTAATATGAAAAGCCTTCAAGTAGTATCGTATTATGTGACATCCATATTCCATATTCCCACCTCTACTTATCAAAGAGACATAATAAACGGATACTGGGATATAGTAGATTTGATCAGAGTTTGGCAGTGAGAAGTGTGATGGCTTCCATGAGTCAGATGATGGAACAATTTGTTACCATGGTGGAGTTATAGTTCCTGATGCTAATGACCTAAGGAAAATGGTCCTAGAGGAGGCTCATTTATCCATGTACTCTATGCACCCTGGTAGCACTAAGATGTATCATAATTTAAAGGATATGTATTGGTGGCCAGGCCTGAAGAAGGACACGGCTGAGTTCATTGCAAGATGTGTTATATATCAGCAGGTTAAAGCAAAGCATTAGAAGTCTGCAAGGACATTGCAACTGTTTCCTATATCACAGTGGAAATGGGATCATATAACTATGGACTTTGTGGTTAGTTTTCCTATGACAGTCAAAGGATATGATTCCATCTGGGTGATCATTGACAAATTGACCAAGTCATCACATTTCCTTCTCGTGAAGATGACGATCACAACATAGAAGCATGCTCAGATCTATGTGGATGAGATAGTGCGTTTGCATAGTGTTCTAGATACTATCATGTCTGATAGAGGTCCTCAGTTCACAAGTCACTTTTGAGAATGACTGCCACAACTTTAGGTACACAATTAGATTTTAGCACTGCTTTCCACCCATAGATAGATGGTCAATCTGAGAGGACCATTCAGACCTTAGAGGATTTGTTGAGAGCCAGTGTTCTTTAATTTTTAGGAAGTTGGGATTTACATCTCAGTTTCATAGAGTTCACCTAAAAAAATAGCCATCGTAGTAGCATTGATATGACACCTTATGAGGCGTTGTATGGGAGGCGTTGCAGATCTCTATTATGTTGGTACAAGATAGGTAAGTATCAACTTATTGGTCTTAAGCTTGTGCAGCGGGCGACAGAGAAGATTAAGGTAATCCAACAACAATTGAAGGCAACACATGACAAACAGAAGTCGTATGTGGATAATCGTCATAGACCTCTGGAGTTCCAAGTGGAAGATAAGGTATATCTGAAAGTCTCTCCTTAGAAGGGTGTTTTGAGGTTTGGAAAGAAAGGTAATCTCGATCCTAGGTTTATGGGTCCTTATCCAGTGGTGGAATGTGTTGGGAAGGTGGCCTACAGGTTGAAGTTGCCACATGAGTTGCACAGGTTGCACCCACTATTTCATGTGAGTATGTTGAGGAAGTGCCATCCGGATACATAGTTAGTGTTGTAGCCTGTGGAGGTGGAGCTTGATGAGGATATGACTTATGTGGAAGGCACAGTGTTGATACTTGATTGGAGAGTGAAGAAGCTGAAGAGTAAGGACCTTGTTCTTGTAAAGGTTCTTTGGCATTATCATGGTGTTGAGGAAGCCACATGGGATCTAGAGGAAGAAATGAGGAGGAAGTACCCCTCCCTTTTCTCTTAGAATCTTGGAAGCAAAATCCCTGTTAAGGGTTTATGGCTTGTAAGGACCCTGACCCACATTTTGGGATAACCCTATTTGTTTTGGTTAAGTGTGTTACTTAGCACCTTGTTCTAATCATCTAAGATGTATTTATGGCATGTTGAAGCTTATGTTTCTTATTTGATCTTGTTTGGTTGATGCATGTGTCTTGTGGTGAGGTTTTGGTGCAATTTGCAAATCACCCAAAGCAGGGGTTGATGTGAAAGTTTACCACCTTTTGTGTGTTCTTTCTCTCTTTTGGCATCATCTAGAGGAAAGAGAAAGAGATGGATACCTTGTTTGGGCCTTGGTTGTGTGGTGACATCCTTGGTGATGCTTTGAACATAGGGGTGAGGTGTGCCTTGCACCTAAATTAGTTATCTCAGGCTAAAGAGCATTAGAGAGGCTATGTATCAGTTTGTGGGTGTGTAGGGTTGCACCCTATCAGTTTGTGAGTGTGTGGGGTTGCACCCTATCAATTTATGGGTGTGTCGAGATATGGTATCGGGCATGACCTTGGTAGGAGACCTAGAGATGAGACCTAGATCTTATCACCACGTCTTGCATGGTGTTGCATGTGGTCCTTCTTTGTGGACAAGTGTCACCTAAGGTGATGACACCTTTCTCTTGATATCTCTCTTATACCTCTTGTATAGATACTCCTTTCTCTCCATCTAAGAGGATCCTTTTGGCCATCTTTGCTTTCCCTCTTCCTTGGTGGATGACCTTGAGAAGCCTAAGGAGCTAGAGGATCTCTCTTGAAGCTTGGTGGACGAGTTCCAAGTTGTGGTGTTCCTTCACCTTCTACCTTGGTAAGCCATGTTTCTTAGCTCTCTCTCTCTCTCTCTATTCTTGTTCTTGTTCTTCTTCTTCTTCTCCTTCTCGACCATGGATCTTGATACCTTCTTTCCATCTTGAACCATCTTAACCTTGGTATCATCTTCTTCCTTGGAGGTGTGTTGGTGGATCATCTTCTATCTTGAGCTCGTGAGCTTGGAGCTTAACCTTGGAGCTTGGATCTTGGTGGTGATCTTTGAGGCGGGTTATATAACTCTTAAACTCCTTTGTTATTATCACTCTTCATATGCTATGTTGTTCTTCATCTCTAGTTTGTTTATCTCTTACACGTTTGTAGTTGTTGGTAGTTTGATATCTGTTTTGAAGATGGAGTTTCGTTTAGTTGTTGCCCATATCTTACACCTTGCCATGATAGTAGGTGGATGAGTAGACGACCTCCTAAGGTTGAAGATGACTAGGTTGACACATGGTGGCGTGTGTGGTCATCATGACTTGTGGTGTAACAAGCCGACACACCATGTGATAGGTCATCATGACTTGGGGATGTCTAGTCCAACATGTCTTATGAATGCATAGGTCATAATGGGCTGAGATGGTTAGCTTGTCTTATGGTTGTTAAACTAATATAGTGGATAGGTCTTGAAGGAGATAACCCATCATAACTGATATGTGTTGCTACTAAGAGGGTGTTAGCCGTCATGTTTATGGATATACCTAGTGGGGTTGGTCTGTGTTGAGGGTTAACCATGACACCTGATTGGGTGGAGGCCAAAAAACTTCTATGGTGATGTTGCCCGATACACCCTAACTTGTGATGCCTAGCCAAACCCTAACCCTAACAACCGACACACCTTGGTGTTGTCCGTCACAACTTAGGCATTGTTGTGCCTGTCACACTTTGTTGTTGATCGTCACACTCTTCATAGGTGGAAACTGATTCACCTCTTGTGAGGTTAGCCCGACACCATGAGTGTTCAACCAATATATCAAGTTGATCTAAACTAATACATCCTTTGTGTGGTTTCCCGACACACTTGCAATGCCCGTCACACCTTGTGAGTGGTTAACTCGACATGCTTGGGTATGATAGCCTCAATCGATACCTTATGTTAGTGGTTATGTTACATCATGTTGATGATAGTGCTACATGGTATGATGTGATACCCTATGGGGTGGTTGTGGAAATAGTAACAAGAATGATTTTTTCTATAATCTTTATTTCATAACATATTTTATAATGATGATGGGAACAATGATCTAAGTGTTGGTATGTATGCCCTGAGAGCCAATCATGAGATGATTGGTGGGATACATTAAGATTGATTTGATAAACATCAAAGGAAAGCTTCCAATTCTTTCTGGTTCAGTCATATGAGATAGTGATAGAACAGATTGAATGTCTACAGAATGACATTACTCAATGACGTATGCTTTCAGGTTAAGGACCTGAACGATGAGATCATACAGATGCTAAGAGTTTGTACATTCTTGTTATGTCCGTAGTCGGATGTCATTGTGGAAGGTAGATAGACAACAATGACACACAAGACTAGATTGTGGTGTTGGTTGATGACAGAATCTCATTAGTCATGATATAGAGATATCAAACCAAACACATAGGTACTTATTAGAGAACAAGTATACCGGACAGACCCACCGTGAGTTTGACACATGGAACCATGACATGGTAGTCACAGTCAATACTCACAGTGATGGTGGTGAGTGTGATTCTTTGACCTGAAATCACTACACTCAACGCATGTCGTTGGGTACACTTTGACATCATCAAACGTAGTCCTGAAATATGGGTTGTTATAAAGGTGATGATTGGGTGGCTTTGACACATGGGGCTTTTGAGGGGTGAGTGATAGATATGGGATTTGTCCCTCCTGAGGGAGTTTGATATCCAAGGCCACTTGATGAGTAGGATTGAGATAAGCATGCACACACATGTGTGAATCAGTATATGATATTGATGTCATACATATCTCGTTCAATATACTCTGAGATCAAGAAAGTGAATGAACGTTGACAGGATGATTGTTCCATGCATCTAGTTCATTCGGGATATCAGTGACAAAGGAATTATACATTCACTGTAACACCATTCACGGATTGTAGGATTGAAAGTTGTTCTCCAACTTTCTACTTTCACTTGGGTAGCACTGATGTGTGACTAGGCACCGCTCTTTGCTTGTGAAGTCATAAGTGTTATGGACTTTCACTGCCAACGTGAAATGGACCTGCAGGGTCACACACAAAGGATTTAACCTGGAAGAGGAGTTTTGTCCACAAGCAATGTTTAGATTGATTACTAAAGGAGTTTAGTAGTTCAATTAAACACTCAATCAATTGATATCTCAATATCATATTGTTCAAGGTGTTGGACACATTGATTGGAGTATCGGATTGATTGAAATCGCATTTGACTGATTCTGCACAATCTGCACTCCCAACCGATCGGCTCATGTGATGAACCAATCGGCTAAGCTTGGTGAACTGGTCGGCTCAAGAGTTGAACCGATCGGCTCAAGATCAGGGTGAACCAATTGCTTCAAGTGTTGAAATGATCGATTCAACTGGTGCAACCGAGCAAGTTGTGAAAGTAAGATTGGCGAGAATTTTCCTTTCGTTTCAATTGCCCAATTTGATTGGGAAATAGGATTGGTATTTGATACCAATTAGAAACAAAAGAAGAAAAGTCAATCGGGAACCGACCAGGACCACCAACCAACTGGTTCACTTATGAACCGACCGGTTGAGATGTCCCAACCGATCGGTTGAGGTGTCAACCGACCGGTTCAGGTCCCCAACCGATCGTTTTAGTTGTGAAACGATCGGTTCAGGTTGTGAGTTGGTTGCTTTTGTGGAAAATCTCAAACCCTTCTACTCCTGCTTTTAGTCCCGCATTGCCCGGGATGGAAAACCCTATCCCATTACCCTCCTATATATAGGGGTATTGGGGGCTTCTCAAAGTACAGCTCAGTGCAACCAGTTGCTCTGCAAAGTTGTCGTTCTCTGGTTTTGGTAACCGAGAGAGCCCGAGAAAGTGCTACCCGCAAAGGGAGGTGCAGGAAGGGAAAGACAACTGCAGTTGCAACTGGAGGCAGGAGAGTGTGTTGGCGACTAGTACGTCAATAGGAGGGTGAAACTCCTTCCAATTCCTTGTGGGACAAGGAGATTGGAGTTCCAAGTGGTTCGTGTGGACTACTTCATAGGCGGGAGGTTACTCTCGCTCAGGAGGACAACTGTCAATCCCGAAAGTCCTGGTGAGAGGAGGAGTCGTCAGTCCTGGTGCGACCAGGAGCTGCACAGACACCGTCGAAGACTGAAGTTGAAGACCGCGCAAAGCGCGAGGTATTATCGTCGAGCAAACCTCGGGACAAGGTATGATTCCACAAACCATCTCTTTCCTATTATATAGATGTTGACGCGTTTCCTTGTTCTGGGTTTGGGGGAGTAAAATTTTTGTTTCCGCTGCCTTCTTTGCCTCCCCTAAAACCCAACACTAAGGGTGGTTGTTGATCCAACCTTGTAAACCTTATTAAATTATATAGAAACCATAATCCTAATGATGTGATGTGAATGGCATGAATCTCATGAGATAGTAATGATGATGATGTATTATTTTCTTATTACAAGTCTCTAACCATGCAGGTAACACAAGTTGATAAATATAGCCATGTATGAGCTATGTTGCTTATGATATGTTTGAATGGGCCTTGTGAGGCATATGTGATATTGGCATCATTAAAAGAGGAGGTAAATGGTCTTATGACCTAATAATGGCTTATTGTCATATATGAGATGATGATTTCCTCAATGATAAGAGGAGGGGTTGTCACCCCAAGCTATGTGGTCCTTGTGATAGAAAATAAGGTGAATGACAAGCATCAAGTGACAATGTGATGAGATCACACCTTATATGCTAAAATATGTTCTGGTGATGTGTTATGCCTTGTTATGTAGAATTTGTTTCAAGGTTGTACATTGTAACTTGATTGATGCTAAAAGATACTTAAGTGACCTAATTAATCAAGTGGAACCTAATCATGTAGCTTGCCCTATGCCATAGATCCATTCAGTGGTAGTACTTTCTAAATGGTGAAATGAGTTTACCTCTGAGCGCATATTTTTTTAGTATGCGGGGGGTGAGGACAAATATCTCCTTATGTCCAAGAATATGTGATACAAGTTTGGTTGCATGCCATACCCTGAAAGAGTGCGGCTTTTGACCGTAGCTCAATGATATGTGACACATGATTAGTTGTAGGTTATGCCATGGAAGAGTGCAACTGTGAGCCATAGCTCAATTTCACTAGCTCCGTGATCTGTATCAAGGTGGGCTAGGTTTGGATAGCTGGACTATATGTCACTGGAAGCAGTTTGACTGGTGATGTCACTGCATGTTTCACTCGTGTACTACCATGAGGTGGTGAGGTTGTGGCTTCCGACTCTTCCACTAGACCTGGCATGGAACCAATTTTGACTTACTAGTGGTCAGTTGGATTTGGGTGGTACGACTCAAATCCTAGGGGCATAATAAAATACATAATCATCCGTGTAGTATAAATGTGTAGGATCAAATACGGAAACATTGGATGAGGTCTTGCTTGATCTTTATACAACCTTGTTAGTAGGAAATATACATGTTCTTTGTATTCCTTTTAAATTGTTAAGATGTTTCATAATCAAATAGTAATGGCCTATCTCGTTAATATTGACTACTTGCTTCTTATAATTGTACTTTATTGTTTGTTTAATTATCTTATTTGTGATAATAATAGAATTGGTGGAGATTTATATCTCTCGCTGAGATTTGGAATATCACCCATGGGTTCCCACATCCTTTTTAGGTAGACGTGCATGAAGAGGTAAAGATCGTGCAATAGAGGTTGATGAGCATTAAGAGAGGCAGTAGCTAGCAAGGTTGGGTGTGTTGTTGGATGTCTTTGTTGTTAGAGTCCTAGAGTCATCCTTGTACACTCAGGTCCTTGGGGATGTTTTTTAGATGTTTTGTGAACGTGCTTTCGATATATGGTTGGCATGTGTGCCCTATTGTGTACAACTGTAGTGGATATATGTATATATGTTCTTGAACAACTTCTCTGGTAACAGGTTGATGGCACACGCAGTAAGTGCTTTGAGGCATGAAAGGACTCATATGTAAATGTTCTTGCTGTTTGATAGTTTTATGAAAAAGGTTTTAAATTTTCAGTACTTTTCTAGTAATATGCTTGTTAATCACTTCTGTAGTTTTGTTTTGAGTAATCTTGCTTTGTGTGGCACAGAGTGTCACATTCTATGACTCCATTAGTGCAAATAAAGTCTATAAGCTACAATGTTCAATCTAGAGATTGAAACATGCATCTCAAAACTAGAATCTTTGATTTGACGAGACAGTCAAAGAGTTTGACTTGAGTCAAGATAAAAGATGATTTTTTTAATTACAAAAGCTATAGTAGGAGCATATATATATTGTTGGATAAATTGGATATTATGATAAATCCCTTTGTTTCGATGATGACAAACATTTCATTCTTGTTGATCTAACGTGCTACTTGAGTGTTGCAGGAATAAAGTGGATGACAAAGTTCTAGGGAAACTATACGCTTGAATGATTGTAAATGTCATGCAATGTAATCAATTGTAAACTTGTACAAACATATAATGTACAAGTACTTAGAATTGCATGTAAATCAAGCGTTAGATTCTCCCTAGCTAAACACCACAGTTAGACAAGTCATCCCATTCAAATAGGATTACTTATGCACACTTACACACATAATTAGTGCCTAAATTGAAACCTTGAAACAGGATCAATCTCGGTCGACAAACTCCTCGACCGAGACACTCTCGGTCGACAATCTTCTCGACCGAGAAAGATCCAAAGTAGCCGTTAGACACAACAGACAAGTTAGTTGGCAGTTGATGAAAGACGTTGCAAATCACTTGTTCTAGAGAGCCTGTCGGTCGACAAAAGTTCGACCGAGTAGGTGTCTCGGTCGACCGAGATGGTCTCTGACAACAACTGCAGAATTAAATAATTAGCCGTTGTTGAAGCAACAACTTTGTACCTAACGGCTAGTTAAGCACTTAGAAACCCCTAGAAGTTGTCTAGAATGTCCTTAAGCTTCCTTAGGCCATTCCTATAAATAGGACAAGCCATAGGACACCTAAACTCACTTGTTTCTACACTTGCTACACTTGAGAAATACTTGAGCATACTTGAGCAATCTATTGCAAGAAATTTGAGCATTGTGATCATTGGCCTACTTTCTCCTTAGCTCAAATTCGTGTCCTATAGGCTAGTATCTCCTACCCACTGCAATCACAAGTTCACATACTTGGTTAGGAGATCTATACACTTGATCTAGGCAAATCAAGCCTTGGGCTGTAAAGGATAAGTTGTAATTTCCTTTTTCTTTCTTATTCCCTATTATTGTTTGTACTCTCCTTGCTACTCCTAGGTTGGAGGCTGCAGATTGGAGAGGGTGAAGATCTTCTTGGCGAAGAAGGAGACTTTGAGCTACTTCAGAAGGCTAGTGCAACGGGAGGTTACTTCTAGAGAGGAAGGCTACTTCAAGGGGGAGCTTGGAGTTACTTCAAGAAGGCTACCTCAGGGTTGGTGCACCTACTTCAAGTGAAGGCTGTTCAAAGGGTGTGGTTGAAAGTATTGTATTTTGTATAAATCCTCGAGAGGTAATAAAATAAATACTTTCAAATCCCGGTTGGGTAAGCAACCGGGTAGTGGACTGACAACTATAGTATTTGCTATAGTTGGAACCACTCTAAACGCCTGTCTCCTTCTTCTAATCTCAATTTTGGTTGTTTGAGTTAAATAATTTTTAAAATCACTATAAAACTCTATTCACCCCCCCTCTAGTAGTTTTCATATATATATATATATATATATATATATATATATATATATATATATATATATATATATATATATATATATATATATATATATATATTCCACATATTGATGAGGAATGACATTTTGATACTGAATATTGAAGTTCGGCATGGAAATTGCCTTCAACATGAAGGATTAGGTGAAACATCCTATGTGATGGGAATTGGGATCTATAGACATAGTCCTGAAAGCTTCTTAACCTAATAATGAGTACATATATTGGAAAAATGTTGAAAGGGTTCAACATGAAGCATTCTGTAATAGAGAATCAATCCATGAAGATGGGATCAGTTTCTCAAAGAATCTAATGTTCCCGTTCTTGTGAAGAATGGAAGAAAAGCCATATGCATTCACATTTGGATCTATCTGCAACATAGTGTATTCATCCCATTATCTTGTATATG
The DNA here is from genome assembly GCA_963693085.1 of Alisma plantago-aquatica. Classification (NCBI taxonomy): domain Eukaryota; kingdom Viridiplantae; phylum Streptophyta; class Magnoliopsida; order Alismatales; family Alismataceae; genus Alisma; species Alisma plantago-aquatica. The sequence continues at coordinate 928,916,084 of OY856410.1, read as the reverse complement.
TTGGACATGACAAGAAGATATTAGTCATAGCCCAAAGAAGATCATTGGAATACCATAGAAAATATCCATTAGTACTTGAGAAGCATTAAAGGAAAAATTGCTACACTATGGTGAAAAGAAAGAGTTGGATGTAAAGGGTTACATCGATGCAGGCTTCCAAAATGATAGAGAACGATCACAACGTAAAAGTATGTGTTTAATATTCGAAGAGTTATTAGTTGAAAAGAGTTCCGAACTAACATACCATTATTTTAAAATTCTACAGTAAAAGCTGAGTATCCTTGTGTTGATAACACAAGAGTGGATACTATATGGATCTAGAAGTTCATATTGGTGAACTTATGGATGTTCTAATCGTTGATGACACATTAGAAATACTATACCAAAAAATGGAGCTACTAGTTAGGCAAAGAATATCATGTAGCATATTATGACAGTTATGTCTCATGTGAGATATTGTACAATGTAGAGATGTGAAACATGCAATGTACCGACTATAGAAAAATGATGCTAACTCACTAGATTAGCACTTGTGCAGCAGAAACATGATGGACATGTTTAGATTACTAAGAATAAGATTCATGGATGATTGGCTCTAAGTGCAACTGGGATCTTGTTGGTATTTATGCCAAGAGAGGCAATCATATGATGATTGTGATGTCATATCATATAAAAGATTTGATTAATAATCATAAAGGCAAGCTTCCAATTCATTCTATTTCACTCACTTATGAGATAACGAGGATACATAATGAATGTCTAAAGAATGACAATTACTCAATGACATATGTCTTCAAATATGTGACTTGAACAATGAGATCGTATGGTTGCTAATAGCATGCACATTCTTATTATGTCCCTGGTCGAATGTTACTAATAACACTTTATATTACACACCTTTTGTATATATTTTATACCTCTTTTAGTATATCTTTTGTTAGCTTTTAACACAATTTTACCATCTTTTTGAATAAAACCTCACTTACATGATTTTAGGCACATTTGCAGCCCAAGTCACAGTCGTTACCTCAATCGTGATCCACTTATTAAACAATCGCAGTCACGGTCTCTGTGCCACTTTAAGATCATGGTCATCATGCATTGAAGTCAGACAGAGGTCATACTAAAGTCACGACCACTGCTCAACCACGGCTACAAGGAGGTCGTGATCAGTACAAAGGCACCAGTCAAACTAGGGACCACGGTGTATTTAGAGACCGTAGATGCCAAGTTTGCCCGCGACTCAAACAAGGCCGCGATCCATATGCGATCATGATCCCTGCAGACTACAATCAAGTTGGACCACGGTCATACTGAGGCCGTGGTCATTACTAAGCATGGGATCCTTGCAGACCGCAACTGAGTGAGAAGGCCTCGACTTCGACCTCTCCAACGCAACACACGAATCGACCTCAACCTCGATCATTGCCAGATCACAAGCAAGTGGCAGACCGTGACTCAGTCGACCATGATGAAAAAGGGAATAAAGAGCAGACCGCGACCATGGTCTCACACCTCTACCAACCAACACCACGACTGCGATCTAGGCTTAAGTCAGTGGAATGTGCCTATAAATAGGCCACTCACCCGAATTGTCAAATCATCAAATCAGAGATTGGATCTCGAGGACCCCGAAGTGTTGCTACATCCCAGACTCGTTCCATACCATCCCATCCATCAGTCTTGGATCTCTAAAGGCAGAAGCTAAGGAGAGAGAAGACTGAAGACTCCTTCTTCGAGAGAAGAAGATCATACGCGCCATCAACATGCTAGATCCAGATCTGAAGAAGTATCGTGTCGTATCACGTCTCTTCTCTCTCTAGATCTATCATTCCATTTTCACTGTACTTCCCCACTCTCTTCGTGTGACTTCATGTATCCACATTTCTATAACGTTGTTATGTTGTCTACAAGCATGAGTGGCTAAACACCTTAACTTGTGTTGGGAGTAGCCACTAAGGCTCTCCCAACATGTATATTGTCTCTTTCTGTTGAATATATATATATATATATATATATATATATGTTCTTATCAAGGTTATCTCCATACATCTATTTTAATTCTTCACTTGCATGCTTAACTACCATCTTGTGATGTTTGATAGTTGATATCTCGAGAGAGTAATATCGCTGTTATCATGTGTTATGGAGTAGTATGAATGCATGAGAGTGTTGGAATGCTAAAGCTTTAAAACCATATGTTATGCGATGTAGTTTATGTGTGGTAGTCTTGAGAGAGAGGCTACCCCTAGACTTAGATCTATCCTCATCTTGAGAGAGTGGAAAAGACGCTTTTTATGGTTTCTTATAGTCTTGATAAGAGTATGTGTGAGAGAGAGATGATGTTGCATGTTGGTGAGAGGTCTTAGTAGGTGAACCCCAACCCGAGTTTCCTCCCTTATCCTTGTTTCTTTTTATTTTTGTTCTTGTTCGTTCTTCTTACCTTTGTTTTACTTGTCTTAGCTTTGGTATGTGCGCCATCGTTCCTTAGGGAACACCTTTTTATATACCCGTGTTTTCTGGAGTATAAGAGTGTTAGATTTTGAGAGATTAACACTGCCAACCTTGTCCTTGTGTTTGACCCCGATCACTATATCGGACCCCATTTATCGTTGCAGGGGCATGAGAATTGGGTTATTTCTTTAAAAGTCTGACTACTCTGAATCCGCTCCTTTTGGACGTGTGATTTAGGCCGGTCAACTTTTTGGCACCGTTGTCGGGGACAAGGCAAAATGACACTGTTAAGAACTTGAGTCCACTTACTATACTCCCATGCCTTAAGCTTAGCAATAAGCTTGACAACACAGTTACTTTAAGTCTGCTACCCTATCTTGAGTTTGTGTAGAATAGTTCGTTTTAACACGCCCAGTTTTCTAACTCGACTGTATAGTCTATTCAGGCACCCAGGAAGAAGAAGACTCATTCAACTTTACTCCTTTTCACCATGCCGCCTCGTGTGGATGTCACTCTCTCTGTTGATGAGTGGGATGTGAGGAATCAATACAACCCACCACCACCAGGCTCGGATGAAGATAGAGATGGACATTACAATGATGATCATCGACACGAAGAGGACAATAGGGATGAAGATCATCATGAAGATGATCGTCGCAAAGAAGACTGACAAGATGAGGAACAACACCACAAACGTCGAAGAAATCATCATCGTAACCATCATGACAATGAATAGGAGTGTGATGGTTGGGATAGCGACACTAAGGATGACGAAGAAGGGCAGTCTCTTCGTGAGTTGGCAGCAACAAGGGACAACGAGTCTATATGTCCCATCATCATACCAAACTTCAATGCAAAAAATTTCAAGCTAAAACCAGATGTCATATCTATGATCCAGAACAAGCCTTTTCACGGGAACTCAAGAGAAAACATGTACCATCATCTCAATGCTTTTACAAATATATGTGATACTATTAAGATGAGGGGAGTCCCGCAAGAGGTGATATACTGCAAAGGTTTCAACTTCTCTTTAGAAGACAAGGCTCTCTCTTGGTATCTAAATCTCCCTCACCAATCTATAAATGGGTGGAGACCCCTAGAGGATGCTTTTGTTACAAAGGTTTATCCTATAGAGAGGACAATACGCAACATGTAGAAGATTACCTCTTTTGCACAAAAGTTGGTAGAGAACTTGCACGAGGCATGGGAGCATTTCCAGAAGTACCTTAGGGATTTATTACACCATAATTATCACAAGGGGTTCCTAGTAACCACTTTCTATAATGGTCTGACTCATACAGAAAGGACTTTGTTAAATGCAGCCGCTGGCAGTGATTTCCTCGGGAAGAAGCCAAGCAGAACCATGAAAATAATAGAAAACATGGATGCACTACAAGAAGAAGTAGACGATAAAAGGAATGACAGAGGCCCATATAGGAAGGTAGGGGATGAAGGGCCATCTATGGAAGCCAAGAATTTAGAAACTATAACAGCTCAAATTCAGAAAATAGCAACTGATGTGAAACAACTGATAGATACTGGAGTCAAATGCAAAAAGCATACCGAGAAAGTCATGAAGTGTAATGCCTGGACCCACTGCCCAAGGCTCTAGCAGAGTTTCAGGAATGACGACTGTCCCCATAGACCACCACTAGCCTTAACTATGCACTTTGTCCTCACTCATGCGCATGCCAGGATCAACTTCCCGACAGGTCACCCATCCCATTACTACTCCAAGCTGAGCACACTTAACTATGGAGTTCTTTAGAGATGGGCTCCCAGAAAAGGAGGTGCACCTTGGTGATATGGGTAGTCTAATCATTCCTTATAAGATCATTTTATCTGAGGCCTCTAATCCTGGGATGTTACAATCTTCCCCACTTAGACTCTTGATGTCCTCGTCAAGGCTCAAATATAAGGCCTTATAATCTCTTCTCCATTTCAGTGCAGACCCACAATGGCCCATGGACACCCAGCTCCCGATCACAGAATACCAGCGTAAGGGTGGCTACATCAACCATGGACAACCCTTTCCTACATGCCTGGACCATACGGCTCAAGACTGGCATGTCATGCCATTGTGGACTCCACCTACTGGAGGGGAATTGGCTCTGATACCATTTGTAATGCCCATTCCCACTGCCCAAGGCTCTAGCAGAGTTTCAAGAATGACGACTGTCCCCACAGACCACCACTAGCCTTAACTGTGCACTTTGTCCTCACTCACGTGCATGCCAGGATCAACTTTTCGACAGGTCACCCATCCCAGTACTACTCCAAGCTGAGCACACTTAACTATGGAGTTCTTTAGAGAAGGGCTCCCAGAAAAGGAGGTGCACCTTGGTGATATGGGTAGTCTAATCATTCCTTATAAGATCATTTTATCTGAGGCCTCTAATCCTGGGATGTTATAATCTTCCCCACTTAGACTCTTGATGTCCTCATCAAGGCTCAAATATAAGTCCTCATAATCTCTTCCCCATTTCAGTGCAGACCCACAATGGCCCATGGACACCCAGCTCCCAATCACAAAATATCAGCGTAAGGGTGGCTACGTTAACCATGGACAACCCTTTCCTACATGCCTGGACCGTACAGCTCAAGACTGGCATGCCATGCCATTGTGAGCCCCACCTACTGGAGGGGAATTGGATCTGATACCATTTGTAATGCCCGGGCCCACTGCCCAAGGCTCTAGCAGGGTTTCAGGATTGACGACTGTCCCCACAAACCACCACTAGCCTTAATTGTGCACTTTGTCCTCACTCACATGCATGCCAGGATCAACTTCCTGACATGTCACGCATCCCAATACTACTCCAAGTTAAGAACGCTTAACTATGGAGTTCTTTAGAGATGGGCTCCCAGAAAAGGAGGTGCGCCTTGGTGATATGGGTAGTCCAGTCATTCCTTATAGGATCATTTTATCTAAGGCCTCAAATCCTGGGATGTTACATGAAGTGTGTCACCTGTGGAGAAGGAGGACATGGGGTCGATAACTATATCTACACCAGGCCAGATGAAAGTGAAGAAAGTGAAAGTGAAGAGGAGACTACACAGAACGTTTCCTACTCCAAATTTAAGAGGCCAGACCACCCTAATTTCAGCTACAGAAATAAGGATGCAGCTGAGAATTCAAACCAGCTAAGCAATTCACAAAAACTTCTGCCATGTTTTAAAAAGAGAAGCGGACAAACGCAGTATCTTGGACAACCAATTATCAGACCAATAAGAATAACTACTTATCATAAGGTAAGAACCAGACTCGCCAAGGGGTAGGACCAAGCCAAGGACTGAGCCAAGGCCAAGGCCAAGGATCGGGGCAAGGAGAAGATAACAACCAATAAGAGTTAGAAACTCAACTATTCAATTTTGCTAAGAGGCAAGCCACTATGAACGATCAACTGGCCCAAAGTGCTCTAGATAATTCTGGTGTCCTAACAACCATGCAAGTTCAGATGGCAGATATGCAGACATACCATCGCCAAATTGACAAACAGCTCGCACAATTGGCAGAGTTAGTAAAAAATCCCTTGGGAAAAATTCCATCAAATACAGAGACTGCAAAAAAGGCTACCCTCCGATATGGGAGGACATTGATCAACTTTGGAACTAGGGACGAGAATGAGTCAGGAAAAGAGAAAGAACCACAACTCGAGGAAGAAGTTTCTTTTAAGAAGGTTGCTGACAAGGGAAAGTCTACTGAAGAAAGTAGAAAGAAAAATGGAGAAGCTAGGGATCCAGATCCTATTGAAGAAATCTTCACAAAGAAAAATTTGTATGCACCAAGAATCTCGTTCCCATACAAGCTCATCAAGGCACACCTAAAGAAAATATATGGAAAATTTATGGAAGCAGTGAAGAAGATGCATATAGATGTTCCATTCCTTGATGCTTTGAAGGAGAAGCCCACATATGCAAATTTTTTCAAAGATCTCATCACAAGGAGAAGAAGGGAAAACCATGTTGAGATTGCACACCTGGCAAATATGTCTAGTGCCTTTGTACAAGCTGAATTGCCAACTAAGAAGAAAAACCCATGAGCTTATAACATTCCTTTTTGTGTTGGTGATAACGTCGAAAAGAAAGGTCTAGCAGACTTGGGATCCATCATTAGCCTCATGACCCTAAGTTTAGCACAAAGACTGGGATTGACTGACATGGTCGAGACAATATGAGGATTGAATTGGCGGATCACACGTTTAAGAGACTCGTTGGTATAGTAGAAAATGTCCTGATCCGTGTGGGACAATTGTTCATACCTTGTGACATCATTGTGATAGACACTGTGGAGGACCCAAAGTGTCCTATGATATTTGGACGACCATTTTTGGCATCTGGAAGAGCTCTGATACATGTTGTCGAAGGCATCATAACTCTCTAAGTTGGAAATGACCACATAGACTTCAAGGTGAAGGACACCATGAAGGGACTGTCTCTTTTAGAATTGGTATACTTCATGGACAGCTATAACCAATATTGTGAAGAGATTCAAGAAGAAAAGGCCATAGTAGACCCACTAATGAGAGCCCTGAACAACCTGAATCCTTTGGTGGAAGACCCAGAAGTGGTTGAGATACTAGATTATCTTAACCAAGGTGAGGAAAATCTCAGTGAGGATGAAGAAGTAATAGAGACAGTGAAATATGCTTCTCTAGATTAGTCAAGCGAAGACCAAGAAGCTCCTAAGCCAAAGACAAAACTAACACCACTACCTAAAGGGTTGAAGTACGAATTCCTGGATGAAGAGGGAAGGAATCCCATCATCGTCAATGCAAACCTAACGGAGGAACAGCGGGAAAGACTCCTAGAAGAGCTGAGGGAGCATAAAAGAGCAATCAGATACTCTGTTGAGGACATCAAGGGACTTAACCCAACCCTGTGTATGCACATGATACATTTAGAAGAATCTACAAAGCCACTGGTGCAGCCTCAAAGGAAATTGAACTAAATGTTGAAAGAAGTAGTGTACGGGATGTAGGAATTATATACCTGATAAGTGACATCAATTGGTTGAGACCCATTCATGTAGTACCTAAGAAGGATGGGATGATTGTAGTGAGAGGAGATAATGGTGACGAAGTAGACATAAGAACTTTCATGGGCTACAGAATGTGCATAGATTATAGAAAATTAAATTTAACCACAAAGAAAGACCATTTTCCCTTGCCATTTATTGACCAAGTCTTATAAAGACTTTCCCATCACGACTACTTCTGCTTCTTTGATGGATATTCTGGATTTTATCAAGTTCCAATCCACCCTGATGATCAAGAGAAAATGACATTCACATGCATGTATGGCACATACGCCTTCATAAGAATGCCTTTTGGCTTATGCAATGTTCCTACAACTTTCCAAAGTTGCATGATTTCCATGTTCTCTGACTTCTTAGAAGACATAGTTGAAGTGTTTATGGATGACTTCTCTATTTATGGAACAGTCTTCAATGCTTGCCTAGGAAATTTATCCTTAGTTTTGTAGAGATGCGAGGAGAAACATTTGGTCCTAAACTGGGAGAAGTGCCACTTTATGGTTCAGAGTGGCATTGTCATTGGACACAAAATTTCCAAGAATGGCATCGAGGTGGATCTAAGCAAGATCAAAGCCATCTCCAAACTCCCGCCACTAAAGTCTGTGACTAGGGTAAGAAGTTTCCTGGGCCATTGGATACTACATGAAGTTCATCAAGGACTTCTCCAAAATCTCAAAGCACCTTTCAAATTTGTTGATCAAGGACATAGTGTTCGAATTCGATGATGAATGTTCAAAAGCTTTCGAGACCCTAAAGAAGGCTTTGACTTCTGCACCAATCCTACAAGCTCCAGATTGGGAGCTGCCATTTGAGATAATGTGTGACGCTAGTGATTATGCCATAGGTGCGGTCCTAGGATAAAAGAAAGACAAAAATCACCATGTCATCTGTTACGCCAGTCGCACCTTGGATGAAGCCCAAATGAACTATACCATCACTGAGAAGGAGATGCTAGTGATTGTTTTCGCATTTGATAAGTTCCGATCATACCTTATAGGAGCCAAGGTTAAAGTTTATATTGACCATGGCCCTATATGTTATCTCATACAGAAGAAAGATACCAAGCCAAGACTCCTAAGATGGGATCTACTATTGTAAGAATTTGATCATAAAATCATTGATAAAAAAGGAAAAAAATGTTGTAGCAGACCACTTGTCTAGAATAGTTTTCAATGAAGAGAATCAGTTACCCTTGAATGACAATTATGCTGATGAAGCCCTATTGATGGCTTAGTATGATGAGTAGAGATTGTCGTGGTTTGTAGATATTTGTAACTATCTGGCTTGTGGTCAGCTGCCACCTGACATAACGTACAACTAGAAGAAGAACCTTTTCTCTGATGTCAAGAACTATTACTGAAACGATCCACTGCTATTTAAAAGGTGTTCTGAAAATTTGTATCAAAGATGTATACCAGAGGAAGAAGTTCCGTAAATCCTAAAAGAGCGCAATTCTTTGTCGTATGGGGGACATCACAGTGGAGAAAGGATAGCTGCAAAGGTGCTCCAATCTGGGTTTTATTGGCCCACCCTGTTCAAGGATGCAACATCTTTTGTCAAGGTATGTAAGGAATGTCAACTTACTGGAAATATCAATAAAAGAGGTGAAATGCCTATGGCTGAGTGGGTGGAAGTGGAGATCTTTGATGTTTGGGGAATCAACTATATGGGTCATTTCCCATCGACAAAAGGATATCGATACATCCTAGTATCCGTTGACTACGTGTCCAAGTGGGTAGAGGCAGTAGCAACCCAAACTTACGATTCTAAATATGTGATCAAGCTATTTGAGAAGACCATTTTCCCATGCTTTGGAGTGCCTCAGAATGTCATAAGAGATGGATGATCACATTTTGGAGAAAAGCAATTTGAGACGCTATTAAAGAAATATGGGGTAAAGCACAAAGTTGCTGCACCCTATCATCCTCAAACCTCGGGATAGGTGGAGGTGTCCAACAGATTGATTAAATAGATATTAGAGAAGACAATCAGCCGTACTAGAAAGGATTAGTCTATCAAGCTCAACGATGCTCTCTGTGCTTATAAGATAGCTTATAAAACACAAATAGGCACAACACCGCATAGATTGATCTATGGTAAGTCTTGCCATCTACCTCTTGATCTCGAGCATAAAGCCCTTTGGGTGATCAAGTTTATGAACATGGACTTGGAGAAGGCATGACAGAAAAGATTCTTGTAGTTGTAAGAGCTCGAAGAGCTGAGATTTCATGCTTACGAGAACGCAAAAATTTACAAACAAAGAACTAAGGTGTGGCATGATGCCCACATAAAGAACAAGGATGTTTGTGAGGGGGACAAAGTGCTTCTCTTCAATTCAAGCATCAGGGTTTTTCCCGGAAAGCTCAGGACAAGATGGTCAGGCCCCTTCTCTGTGTTTAAGATATACCCATCAGGAATGATGGAGATTCAAGGGGAGAGAACATGAATTTTCAAAGTTAATTTCCATAGAGTAAAAAGATTTTACAAAGACGAGGCTTTTATACGAAGGTTTGAAATCAGTTTGGAGGAACGAGATCAGTCATCTGATAAAAGGAATGAGGAGTTGACACACCCAGCCGAGAAACTCAAGGAATGAAGGATTACGAAGTCTAGCTAGAGACTTTATAACAAACGCTTCTTGGGAGGCAACCCAAGTTTTTGCTATTTCTTTAAGCTTTGTTTTCCCTACCTTATAGTTTGATTAGTTTTCTGCTCCTTTAAGTTTTGTACATATATATCCCCTTCAAAAAGATGTTTTAATTAGAGAAACAAGTTTTTCTTTGATCAAGTTATCTGACCACGATTTAGACCGCAGTCATGGTGTAACCTTGCATGAAGCAAGATCGTGACCCACAATGCCAATGTTTAGTTGCCTTGACCGTGACCTAATGTCTCCCTTGGAATAGAAGAGACCGTGACCCGCAGTCATGTCTCGAGAACACCGCGGTTGCGGTCACTCCCTCTTTATCTATAATCGACAGGTTGCGGTCACTCTACTATATATTCTAAAACCCCAGTTTCTCAGACTCTTTTTGCTTACTACTTTCTCGAGCCCAAGTTAAACCCTACATCTCCAAAGAATCACAACTGTGACTGACAATCCGTCGTCACAATCGACTCACCGCCGCATCAACCTTCTCTGGTTTTGCTGTCTCATCCGAAAAACAAGGTAAAAGGCAAACCCTTTTATTTTTCCCTTCTTACCACCGTTTCCATGATTTTCCACCGCCGTCGTGTCGCTACTATTTTTGCCCCATGCCCTATCCCATTTTCTTTATTTGTTCTGATTGACGGCAATCTATAGCGCCGCCGACAGTTGCTCTTGCTATCCAAATATCCAACCCGCCCTAAAGGTGGCATTTGCAAATAGTAACTAAAATACCTAAAAATAAAAATAACTAGGGCAACGACCCGCTGACGAGTAGTTTTACAATCAAGGAACGATCAACTTCTGCCACCAATCTACAAATGAAGAGAAGAAGCAGAACGGTTTGACCAGGCAGACCGCGAGTCATGATCTGCTTCCACTGCAACCGCGGCCGCGGTGTGTCCATCGACCTTAACCCGGTCGCAGTGCTCACTCACAGAATAAGACTGCAAACCCTTGATACATAGAATAATACTGTGACTGTGATTACAACCGCGACCGCGATTTCCTCATCAATTCACTACGACTGTGACCTCCTTCAGAGACCGCGACTGCAGTGTCTCTTGAATCACTAATGAGATCGTGGGTCGCGGTCCCTATATACATACTTGAACTTAATAATTCATTATTAAAACTTTGTTGAATGAATTCTCTAGATAAATGCAAGAATATTAGTCTATGTTAAATCAATTATAAATTAATTCATTATTAAAACTTTGCATAATGTCTTCTCCAGCAACCAATGACCCCATCTACAGGCAGGCTACATCCTTGAAGGAGGTAGAGAAGATAGTGGAGAGCTTGACATTATCACTAAAGAAGAACGCCTCTCTGCCAGTGGCCAAACGGGTCGGGTTGCAGCTGAAACTTGAACAGTATCAAAGAATCATGGGTCACCTGACACCGAAGGACTCCCCACAAGAAACAAAACAAATAGAGCATATGGAGACCTCCGAGTACCAACCAAAAGAATCCAAGACCCAAATTCAAGGAAGGAAGAGGAAAGTTGTACCCAAAGAGACTAAGGGAAAGAAGAAGGCAAAGCCAGTCACTACTGAGCAACCAAGGGAGCAGAGGGCAGAGAAAGCGAACCAAGAGAAGGAAATCATCGGAGCCAAGAAACCTTGAACACCAGTCTACCTATGACTGGATGTACCAGAATAAGGAATTTAGCCCAACTCGGTACCTGGACGTAGAGGATTTCAAGAAGATGAGAATCTATGACATGGTAGTCAAATTCCTAGAATGTGCAAATTTATGCACCTTATGCACGTCTGAGACCAAGACCTACAAAAGGCTAACTGTGGAGTTCATGTCTTTGCTAAAAAAGGTCACCACAAGTAGTGAAACAAGAAAGGTAGGTGGTGGAGATTATAAACTACACGTAAGGCTAGGAGGTGAGTCTTACATGATCACTGAGGCAATGCTGAATAAGATATTTATGAAGACAGAAGAAGAAGCAAAAGCCTGCTCCACCACCCCAAGTAAGAAGGAATCAATCACCTACGACAGTAACCAGCTGTGGGAAGAGCTGACCAGAGAAGAAGAACATAGCTCAAAGAACTCGAAGGCCTCGCTAATCACCTTGTGCTTCATTCACACAATCCAAAAAATTACGGCTTACACAATTTAGCAAGGTCGGAAATGGGAACAGTAAGCAAGGGGGATCTGTTCCTAATTTGGTCGATGATAAACTAAAGTCTAGTAAATATAGGGAAAATATTAATTGAACACTTATCTATGACTGTAGGAGGGGAAGTAAAAAGGAACTCTGGATACTGCATGGGCGGCCAGATAACAAAGATCATTGAATACTTAATAGATGCAGAAGAGGTCTTGAAGTATAAGGAGATGGAGGGACATCAGAGGATAGATATCAAGTCCCTCGTCAGCATGGGTATTCTGGCACAGAAGGGGGAGAAACTGTACTTCAAGCAGAGAGGATCAAAGAGGCTTCTCCCCCTTCCTGAGATGGCGTTTTACGACACCCACAAGCTACAGACAACCCAAGATGACATTGAAAAGATGTACTTTGGGGAACTGCAAACCGACACTGAACCAACAATTACTGTCGGGGAGAGCAGTACCCAAGCCAATATAAAGGAGAAAAAGAGCACAGAGCAGTGGAAGAAATTGGCAGTGTAGTAGAAGAGGAAAACATCATATACAACTACCTCGCCAACCGCAAAAACATCAGTTGTAGAACCACCAACCCTCACGGCCCCCCTTCCAGAAGAAATAGTAGGGAATGAAGAACCCACACATGTAGAGCCACATGAGGAAGCAGCTACAGTGGAGCCAAAGGTGGAGGAAAAGGAAGGCACATCAACCAACCTGTAGCCCGACATAGAACCGGAGGCTGAGCCAGAAGGATAAGGCTTCAAATCCATCCAGAACCATAAGTCTGTGGAGCCAACAAGGACCCACAAGATAAGTAGAAGGAGAAAGAACAAGGTACCGCTACCGCCTCCATGACCAACCATGTCGAGCATGTCAACGACATGCATGGAGCACAAGCTGCACCCCCAGCAACAACATACACCCTCCTTCGGGACATGTCTGCAATATCACAAATCATGTACAGAGACGTCCACATCTTGGAAGACATCCTGAGCGACGATCTACCCAGATCAGACATACTATATAATAACAATGGTAGACGTATAACCAGAGATCACTTCCAGGGGATCTTCCTGAAAAAGGCGTGAGTACATAAAAGGTTGTTCAAGGTACTCTGTGCCACCCTCTAGGAAGAACTTCTGTACGCAGACAAGCCACAGTCAGTCTTCAATAGAACAACACATCTAGCTGGCCTCCTCTACCAAGAAGACTACAAGGCAGCAGATGTCGTCGAACAAAAAGCAACAGTTTGAAGAAATGAAACAAGATATGTAGTGATACCCATAAGGAATGTAAATCATTGGGCACTAATCATCGTGGACTTGTACAAACGAAAGACGATAGTGCTCAATTATTGTGCAGCCTAACTGGATAGCACTTCACTAATCTACAAAAGAAAGGATGCCAGAGATGCCCTAAAGATACCACTACGTCTGCAACGAGCAATCAAAGATGTAGATGACAAAATTTAGGGATTCTGGAAGTTCTTCTCCATCAATAAGAAAGTCCCTCAAGAAGAGGCTGGTTTGGGGATTGCGCCTTCATCATGCTCAAAATGATGGAAGCCATCAACAAGGGCATCCCCTAGAAGATCTATATGATGAAGACCTGCATGGATTGCGGGGTGTGTATGCTATGGAGGTCACCTACGATCACTGATTCTTCAGTGACCCAGCGATGACTTCAGAAGGAGTACCTCAGAGGCTTCACAAGGATATCCATCTACCTGAAAAGGTGACCTAGAGGAACAACTTAAGACCATATGGGTAGATCTGACAGAGCCAACCAGGGTTGCGACTTGGAAAGAAGGTTGGCATCAAAGCACTAGAGAAGTTGTAAAACACACGTCAGATGACGAACCAAAGCAGCCTCCGGTAGTAGAAGTTCCTAAAGAATAGCTTTCAAAGCCAGTCGATGTAAAGCCAGACAGACTGGTAGGAGAAGTCACATCTTCATTCAAGGACTTTGATAGATGGAGCCGCCTTAGCCTATCTTTAGAAGAACTGAATATCATAATGAGGACCTTGAAAGAAGATGATTCATCAGGAGATGTCATCTTCAAAAGAGATGACATATGCGTATTAAAAGATGACCTCTGAGAAATGCTAAAAATAGGAGGATATCTTTCAGTAAGCATGATGTCATCTTACCAGGCACTACTAGGCAACACCATGCCAAATGCTCACATGGCATACTTCCTCCTGGTAGATGACATCCTGAAGGAAAAACAATCAGGAGAAAAGGAGCACCTGCAACAACGCCTGGAGACATCCCTACCAAACTACATCTTCCTACCAATTCTTCACGACAATCACTGAACTTTGTTGGTCGTCAATATCATCAAAAGGAATACAGTCCTCTACAACAGCTCAGACGCAGCCTTCACACTTAATAAGAAGACTAACATGACTACATCAAAGACTCCCATAGAAGAAAAGGCCAACACATGCGACGAGGTGATTGTTGACATGATAAAAAGTCATGGCAAAGGGTACAAGCTTACAGCAGGCATAGACTTCAAAAAGATATAGTTCTACCACAGGAGCCCCTAGCAGGTGCCCCTATCAAATGACTGCGGCTTCTTCTGTCTAGCTTGGATAGTGGCCCTAGCCAGTATTGACGTCAAGGTGGAGGGCATGCAGTACAAACAATAGCACACACTACGAGGAGTATACGCAAGCATGCTTCTCGATTCTGAGTGGGTCTCCATCAACAACAAGAATGAATAAAGAAAGCTTGTTTATACATCTCACTCAAATTTTGACACCCCGAGACTTGGTGTACGATAAGTTTGGGGGAGGGTTCATAAACGGGCTACAAAGGTACATTTACCATCTTTTTACCTCTCAAAATTTCTCAAAAATTTTCAATTTTGTTTTGTAAAAGCTACCTTTTGAATTCAGAATCTAGCCATATATATATATATATATATATATATATATATATATATATATATATATATATATATATATATAGAGAGAGAGAGAGAGAGAGAGAGTAAAACAAGAATCATAGCAATACTGATCTATCTCATTCTTGTAATAATACGTTGTACATGTGACAACCTTAACTCATGAAACCCTCAGAGACTAGAGAACTTCACCTAGTCATAGTCCTGACCAACCACCTTCACCTGACGCTTTTTGACCAGAAAATCCTTATCTCCGTAGAGAGGGAAACAACTGTCCTTTTCAAGGCATATCTAAAAAGAGGCTTGGCCGCCTAGAAGACCACTTAAAATCCCTCGCACCCAATCCTAAAAGGAGATGAAAAAAAAGCCAAAAAGAAAGAAAAATAATAATGAGAGTTGTGCCCAAAAGATGCCAAAAGTTTCCACACGACCGGTGTATTGCTGCACTCATGAATGCATATATGGCGTACCCATAAGTGGAATCTTAAAGCCAACCTTACACACCTCTAATCTGAATGAAACTCACAAAACCGCCTGACTTAAATTCAGAAGCCCAAAAAGGGCAACATTGTCCTTACGAAAATTGTGGGTGAGGAATTCAGAGGGAAGAGGAAAACACTTGAAGCCTTAAGCCTACTTGAACACATTAGCATAGGGCCAACTGAAAACAAAGAGATGGTGTGAAAGCTACCCCTTGAAAAAGATCTTGTATTAGTATGGTTATTTTCCTAAGGGAAAGGGGTGATAAGTTGATAAGGAGGAACCTTTTACAATTGAAGGCAATGGCGAGAAAACAAAGTTATGCAACTCTAGTTGAAAGGGAGGAATGAGACCTAAGGGTTAGAAAACATGCCACAATAGTCTTGATTCAAGAATGAGATATTTCAGTAATGTTATATTCTATAATTTGTCACATAAGATTGTTTTTTCTCTCTCTGAGTTCTCAAACCTACACTTAGCCGGAGGACATGCTTGATTCTAAGTTTGGGGGAGTTGATAACACTTTATTTTACGTACCTTTTGTATATATTTTATACCTCTTTTAGTATATCTTTTGTTATATTTTCCCATAATTTTACCATCTTTTTGACTAAAACCTCACATGATTTCAGCTACATTCACAGCCCAAGTCACGGTCGTTACCTCAACCGCAATCCACTTATTTAACAACCGCAGTCGTGGTCTCTGTGCCGCTTTAAGATCGAGGTCATCATGCATTGAAGTCATATCGCGGTCATACTGAAGCCACGATCACTGCTCAACCGTTGCCACAAGGAGGTTGCGATCAGTACAAAGGCACCAGTAAAATGAGGGACCGTGATGTATTTGGAGACCGCGGATGCCAAGTTTGCCCGTGACTCAAACAAGGCCGCGATCCCTGTAGACCATGATCAAGCTGAACCGTGGTTATACTAAGGTTGTGGTCATTACTAAGTCTGTGATCCTTGCAGACCGCGGCCAAGTGAGAAGGCCTCGACTTCGACCTCTCCAATGCAACACACGAATTGACCTCGACTGTGATCATTTCCAGATCACGAGCAAGTGGCAAACCGCGACTCGGTCAACCACGATGAAAAAAGGAATATAGAGCAAACTGTGACTGCGGTCTCACACCTCACTCAACCATGACTGCAACTGTGGTCTAGGCTTAAGTCGGTGGAATGTGCCTATAAATAGGACACCCATCCATCTTATCAAATCATCCGATCAGAGATCGGATCCTGAGGACCCCGAAGTTTTGTTGCATCCCAGACTCGTTCCATACCATCCCATCCACCAGTCTTGGATCTCCAAAGGCAGAAGCTGAGGAGAGAGAAAACTAAAGACTCCTTCTTCGAGAGAAGAAGATCGTCCATGCCATCAACGTGCTAGATCCAGATCTGAAGAAGTACCGTGTTGTATCACATCTCTTCTCTCTCTAGATCTATCATTCCATTTTCACTGTACTTCCCCACTCTCTTTGCGGGACTTCATGTATCCATCTTTCTGTAACGTTGTTATGTTGTCTGCAAGCATGAGTGTCTAAACACCTTAACTTGGGTTGGGAGTAGCCACTAAGGCTCTCCCAACATGTATATTGTCTCTTTCTGTTGAATATATATTTTCTTATCAAGGTTATCTCCATACATCTATTTTAATGCTTCACTTGCATGATTAGCTACCATCTTGTGATGTTTGATAGTTGATATCTCGAGAGAGTAATATCACTTTTATCATGTCTTATGGAGTAGTACGAATGCACGAGAGTGTTGGAATGCTAAAGCTTTAAAACCATATGTTATGTGTCACGGTTTATGTGTGGTCGTCTCGAGAGAGATGCTACCCTTAGACTTCGATCTATCCTCATCTTGAGAGAGAGTGGAAAAGATGCTTTTGATGGTTTCTTGTAGTCTTGATAAGAGTATGTGAGAGAGATGATGTTGCATGTTGGTGAGAGGTCTTAGTAGGTGAACCCCAACCTGAGTTTCCTCCCTTATCCTTGTTTCGTTTTATTTTTTTCTCATTTCATTCTTCTTACCTTTTTTTTATTTGTCTTAGATTTGGTTTGTGAGCCATTTTTCCTTAGGGAATACCTTTATATATACCTGTGTTTTCTGGAGTATAATAGTGTTAGATTCTGAGAGCTGAACAATGTCAACCTTGTCCCTATGATCAACCCCGATCACTACATCAGACCCTATTTATCGTTGCGGGGGCCTGAGAGTCGGGTTATTTCCTTAAAAGTCTGACTACTCTGAATCCACTTCTTTTGGACGTGTGATTTAGGTTGGTCAGTTACTGTGGTAGGCAGATAGACATCAGCAACATCAAAGACTAGAGTGTGTGTTGGCTGATGATAGAATCTCATCAGTCATGATATGTGGGATATCAAACCAAGCACATAGATACTTGTTAAGGAACAATGTATCAGGCAGACCACCTTGAGAATGAAACATGGAAACCATAATGGTGCTCATAATCATCTCTCATAGTGAACGTGGTGATTGTGGTTCTTAGACCTGAAGTCACCATACTCATCACATGTCGTTCGATATGTTTTGACATCATCCACATGATCTTGAATAAGGGTTGCCATAAAGGTGATGATCACATGTGTTGTGACACATGGGGATGATTTTGAGTGATGTAAATGGGATTTGTCCCTCCTACTGGAGTTTGTTATCCAAGGAACTTAATAAGCAATAATGAGAAAAGCATGCACATGCACATGTGAATTAATATATGTTATTGAGGTCACATATATCTCAGACATTCTGCTCTAGAATAAGGAACATGTATTGAACATTGAGAGGATGATGACTCCATGCCTCGAGTTCATTCTGATTATTAGAGACAAATGAATTAGACAATCATTGTAACACCTAAAATAGATCGTAGGTTGAAGTTGTTCTCTAAATTTCCTAATTATTTGGGTAGCAATGACATGTGAATAGGCACCACTCTTTGCTTCTGATGCGATAAATTAGTTATGGACATTCACTGCCAACATAACAGGGAACCTATGGAGTCATACACATAGGATACACCTAGAATAGGAGTTTAATCATTAATGACAATTAAATTTATTGCTAAAGTTTTTAGGCATTAAACTTAAACAACATTAGTTGAAAATTGACTGACTGAACAATTGAACCATCCAATTCAAATGTTGAACCGATCGTTTCAGTGTGTTAGTTTAATAGAACCAAGTTTGATAATTTTGGATAGTGAACCAACCAGTTCTGGAAGTGAACTGATCAACTCAGGTCCATGAACCGACTAGCTTAGGTTATGAACCGAGTGGTTGGTGGATCAATTCAATTGATTCAAGGATTTAAACTGACTTCATGTTGTGAATTAAATCAAATATTAATTGCTAATATAATTGTGATTGGGAAACATGATGAAACAAGCAGCTCATTGGGTGAACCTTTTGACTCACATACCAACCGACCGGTTCACTTGTGAACCAACCATCCCTCAAATCTTAGAGAGTCTTCTAACATCTCATATCTTCTTTAAGGACTACCCTAATCCACCCATTATATGGTGATTACCTAGTTTCTCATCTTCTTATGTGATCTCTCTCGTGACAATTAATCACATGACCTCTCAATGATGAGTAGACTTTGTATAAGGTTTTGAATGAATTAGTAAAGTTGATTAGGATGATAATGATGACATGATATGATCTTAATTTGAAAACTCAATTTTGATTAGAGAAAACATTCTTTAAGTTAGGCACTCATGTGTAATATCTCATATCATGTAAGGATTTTTTTACCAAATATGACCTATGTGCTTCCTATGTTTGATAAAAATGATAATGATTCTTAATATGACGAAATAAGGAGAGCTAATGCTTCTTACCTCATTATTGATGAGGTCCCTATTGATTACATATATGTTTCTCCTATTGTTGACCTATCCTAAAACAAGATTTAGCAAACTTTTCCCCTATTTTTTATATGTATCATGATCATGCCTTGAAATGACTATGCTTTTATACTATCAATATCATGATGAAAGACTTTTATAAAAGAGACAAAATCCCTGTTGACTATAATGCCTTTTGTAAAACTCAATTTTGAATAATATGACAATATGAAATCTCAATCACATCCTATAATGTTCAAATCATGGAAAGAGCCTACATTGACTTCTCTATTTTCAAGTATACCCCCTTGCTCTTAATTAAGAAGGTAATGAAATTATGATCAAATATGAAAAATCTCAAACCATGGTTGCTCTATGATGATAAATGATATTTAATCTCATGACCTTGTGAGTTACAAATTTATAATTGATGCTCTTCCTAATTATATAGACTTGATACTTCACAACCATTGAAGACAAATGTGCTATCTTAGGGTAGTAGTTTGTTTCATAACTCCCCCAACCTAGGTCACAACTATATGATTGCCTCTAAATTTTCATATTGTTGATTATATAGAGTTTGGAAAGGTAACCCCTTCCATACAATTTTGATCTATTGACCTAACTCTTTAATAGGATAGGCCTTATGACAATATTGAAACTGGATATCAAATATCAATTTGATGGTGATCTTGAAATATGATGATGTTGACTACAAATTGTGGTTAAGTTCATGCAAAGACCTAGGTCTAGATCATTCACCAACCTTAAATGCCATGATAATGAAATTATTGGCAATATCATGAAATTTTGCTCAAATTCTGCTTATGGATGATCATATTTATGGTATGATTAGGGATCTTATACCCTAGTTTCAAAAAAATTCAATATACGACTTTTTTCCTTATAAAATCATGATTCTCAATATTGATCTACAAGATCTTGAATATTGATAATTCATCTCAATATTGATTTGACTATGACCACCCTATTTAGATCTTTAGAACACCCTTGATAAATTATTAATGACTTTGTGCTCGTACTCTTGAATATACATATGATGATTATGTTGACCTCTCAATTATGAAGTAGGAATAAGATCTCATGTGGACAGGGGTGGGACCTTCCATTGATATTGGTATTAAACCAAGATATTGAAATATGATATTTGTCTCAAATGTTTAAAATACAAAATATCAATCATGAATGTATAACTCCACCTAGACCGATGTAGCAGTTATAGTCATAAATTTTGATATCTAAAGCCATGTTTCGCTCTTGAATCAAAGAGCCCTATTTGTTTGACCTAAATGGTGATCTCTCCAAATTGTGATCTTTTAATGATCTATGTGACTAATATTGGACATTGAAGTTTGTGTCTTGATTTTGGAATAATTTTGATGATTGAAGGATGGATATAGTATATGTGGAGTACTACAATGGATATGATATGGAATTTGGAGTCCCAATGGATTTTGAATATTTAGTTTAATTTTGGGAACAAATTTTTTTAAGTTGGGGAGGATGTCAAAACTTGATTTTTCTCTCTCCTCAAACTACTCACAAATTGACTCATAATACACTCAAGTTCTTTCAATGACCTCCCTCATAATCAATCGGATATCTTGGAACCACTTGATGAGTTATGATTGAGCAATTACAATTTTGAACTCAATTATATAATATTGAGTGCCTTAATCAATGGTGAGAGTATTTGAATATTTGAGACCAATCAACATACTCATATTGAAATCCTTTTTTTCAACCAATATATGAGGAATTTTGTGATCCTATAGTGAATATTTCACCCAAATTGAAGTTTTGACGACAAAGTTATGGCTATTTCAAATTGTTCCTTTTCTAGCCTTTCCACTTGTTTTTTCTTCTTTTCTTTCCTTTCTTTTATGGGACTCAACCCTTTGCTCTTATCTTTCTCTCGTCCCCTAGGGCATGTCCAGATAGTTGCAGCCCATTCATCCAGACCGGGCCTAGAATCACCCATTCGATTGGATTGATGTAGGATCATTTCCTACCTCTAGCCCTTTAGGGGCATGGAGGTGAGCATAGACACCCACGCTTGGCATGTTTGGCCATGCCTCATGCCAAATTAATATACCATTTAGTTTTCATTCTTTGTATTATTTGTTTTCAATCTTTTGTGCCACCTATGGTCCCATGTTGCCACCCCACCTCTATTTTGTCCTCCTACTGCCATGGCATGTATCGTCGCGAGGATGCCTTAGGATTCTTTTGCCTTGGGCTCCCTGACACCCAATTGCGGCTACCAATTAGTCCACAGAGAGGAGGCGAGTCTGGGTAGCATCCTCCTAGGCTTCATCATGCCAAGCTCGACCTCCTTCTAGTGAGCTCTGGTGAGTTGCACTAACCTTCCGCCAGGCCAAAGTGCATGAAGGTGCAGTGTTGGGTGGAGGTGGCTAGCGCTCGACGATCACAAGAGAACACCCATTGGTGTCTATCAATGGTGGCCAAATGCGGTGGGTAGGTCAAACAAATATGGCAGACCTGAGTTGCACTGGTGTGCCGACCCATCTCCAACCAATCGGGGAGTGCCACATCACCCTTCCATTGGGGTATACATCTCTCTCTCTCTTTTATGCTAGAAATGCCTTGATCTTTCAAAAATCATATAACATTATTCCTTGGACCAAAAATGAAATATGATATAAGAAAATTGATCTAGAGAATGAGATTTGTCCAATGAAATTTGTTTCATGTCCAAATTCCACTCGTATCTCTTTCAAAATCCTAAATGATCTCACTTTTGAGAACTTCTAATACATTTAATGTTTATTATGCCAAATAATGATCATATCATGACTCACTTGATTATTATGACCCTAATCAGTAACATATGCTATCTTGTGATATATGAATTGAACTTGATCATGTTTAGCCATATTCATGATCCTAATTTATGAAATGAACTATGAAGTACGTGTAATATGGATTTTGATGCTAAGGATCATTAAGTTGATGCTAAAATTGATTATATGCACTCCAAATAATCAAGTTTGATCTAGATCAGAAGATGATAGTGCTTAATGTACCAATATCCTAAATATTTTTAAATTTAACTCTATTTCAACTTGATGATATAAAAAGTAACATAAAATGGGATACTTGTTGACTTTTATTAATGATCTCTAAACACAGTGCTAACGTGGACCAAATATGATCAAAACTATATATTGTCCTTTGAATCAGTCCTTGTGATTAATTGTGATATGAATATCACATGACACCCTTATGTTCACTTGTTGACTATATGTGAGACACTTGCGACACTTAATTTTACCCTTATGCACATTTTGATATTTACTATCTAATTCATACAAGTTTTTCCCTATTGATGATGCATGCTATTTTGTACTTCAAATCAATAACATTAATGATGCTTATGACACTATGTCAAGATTGATATCTCTTATACTTAAATGATTATTATCTTGCATAGAAATGACTCAATATGACTTAAATGGATGTTATGATGATTGAGGAACTAATATCATTCAGTTCTTATGATTTCCCTATTAGATCATGAAAATCGAAGTTTCAAAATCCATAACCTTTCTAGGATGTTTCACCCTATGTCAAAATGATATATGATGTGGTATGTAGCTTGATGATGAATATTGCATGAATGTTGGAGATGTCAAAATCAATCATTGAGAAAAATGGAATTTAGATTAGGTGAAGCATCCAACCTTGATGGATATGTTTAAGATGACCTAAATACTTATGTTGTTAATGATATCACACTTGTTTGTAATGTCAAGATATCTTTGATGGACTCATTTCAAATATCTAATCATGTTATACAATCTACTGCTCATATCAAGGTACATTTTAATCCTCCTATTCGCCAAACTTGTGGTACAAAAAAATTGCTTGTATGTATGTAACCCAAAAGTCTTGGGTTTATATACTTCTTTGAGATACATGTTCCCTATGACTACTATGTTTGGACGTGAACACTCTAGGTTGAAAAAACTTGAAAAATTATCATAAATGTCCATTATACAACCTTGTGAACCTCATGTATTCATGGGGTAAGGACACATGTCTGGGTGTCTTACTTGATTACTAAACAAGACATACCATGTTAATAAAAGGGTTAGCTCTTCTCAATGTCCTTGAGGTCCCTTACAAATAGGGTTAAACTCTAAAGGTTTTTTTTCTTATAGTCCTTCACATAGAAACAAGGTACATACTTAGCTTTGGACTAAATGTCACTCACATACCCCTTCCTTTGATAATCTAGTCAAAGGCCTTATGATATTGTTGGTATAATGGGAATGAACCTAAAATACACTTGCATGTTAAAAATAAAGTTTTTAATATTGTATTTTTTGTTCTTGTTATTATATTAAGGTTTTCCAACCAATATATGTTCTCTTAAACCTGTGAATGTATGTCCTTTATAGAGTACTTAGCATAAATGTGTTGATGTGTACCCATTTTATGATTTAAGGTAGCATGCACACTATGAATCTCTTACGATGATTTTTGCTTCTGCACTTATATGATTATCTGTTGCTCTTACTATGATGATATCTAATGACATGAAAATGAAATCCACATGTTTGAAATATGGGACCTACAATATTATGTCAGGTACTAGTTTAGATTCTTTGATCTGCCATGCTATCTCATCCTTAGTTGTTGTTGTTTGTGGTTTTATTCATGCAAATATTATGTGAATCATTCTAAAAAAATGCACGGGTCCTCTCGCCTTTGCTTTTATAACTGTTAGGAGTAAGGATATGGGTAATAAATGGTTATGTGATAGTTTCAAACCTCCTGGGTTGTTGAATATTCTAGGGTTTTCACATTCCTAGTTCCCTCGTTCACCATTAACCTCTATACAAAGTCCCATTGATTCTTCTAATGTTTGGTACCTCTTATTGGTCTTTTTACCATTTAACGCATGTGGCCTCTCATGATTTTTTAGATGGCCTCTCTGGTTCACTCACTAACTTCCAATAGTAAACACCAATGTTAAGTTTAATACTTGCTTTTGCCAAACTCACCCATATTGTTTCAATGATAGAAAATTTCTAAAACCTTTATTTGTTGAAAAAGCCAATCAATCTCCATCTAGTCTCAAGTTCTTGGTCCAATAACCCTTATAAATGATTATACTTTTGACCCCTCTCTAAAGATTTTTTGTGCTTGACTCCATATATTATTGTCATCCATCTTCTTCCAATTGCATCTACTTATTCAAATTCACCACATGATTATGAAGGGAATAAGCCCCCTCACAAGTATTACTCATGAGTTTTTGACATACTAATAGAAACTGATAGTTCCTTATGGAAAGATTCATAGGTTTGCCCGTACTAAAGTCTATATATCAATAATCATAATCGTACTACTCTTTGTATCTTGACATTATGAATTTAATGATCCATGTTTCAAGCTCTTTCTATAGTTTTAGCTTGAAAATACTTAATTAGAGTAATTCATCATCTTATTGTCATTTACATCAAATGTATTTTAATGCAAATATTATGAAGCTTAATTCATCTAGAACTAATTTTTCATTTGCTACAAACAAATGGACTCCAGAAATCAAGAGTCTACGTTGAGGCACAACTTGCACCCACATGTGCACAACATGTTCATGCCCATGCATACACTCAAAATATCAACCTTGTCCATTGTGTGCCACATCACTGACATGTTGTATCTGACCCTAGAAACTGCTAGCATTCTCAACTCCAACATGCATGATGTGCTTCACTTATGACGTGTGCACCTAATTAATAGATAAATCAACATAAGTGTGCATGTCATATATGACCAATGACACACCATGCAACCTCATCAAAACCACTCAATTAGATCACTAACACATAGTGTCATTTCTTGCACATAATGTGACAGATAGATTTTGAGCCTGACCCTTGGAAACTACCAAGGTGAAAATTGATATGGCATAAAGTGTGTGCTCAATTTGTTAAACCAATGCAACTCCCTGCCATCTACAATGTTACAGATTGCAAATAGTATGGTGTTGGGTCGACTCTGTAGTGGGGTTAATGGGATCCTAGAATTTATCTTAATTGTATTAGATGAGAAATTGGTTACAAGAGATAGTTATTTGGTTATTGGTTTGATTACAGAGACTAAATTCTAAAATATAAGATGACAGACAATGGAGTAAGTGGGAGGTTCAAGAAACACAATTGTTGTATCTACTACTCAAACATATGAACATACACAAAGTGGATAGAATTTCTTCTTGTTCACATATCACACTACATTATGATGAAATTTTCTAACATGGGATTAAGAGAGACATTCTCTCACCCTCTCCCATGCTCGTGGTAAAGGCTGAATGCCAAGGAGGATGGTAAATCAAGGTGGAAACCAGGATTCGAACCCAGGTCTCTTTGTTACGAGACACCATACTTGACCACTTGAGCCGCTCCTTATTGAAATGAATGTCTCTAACATATTAATTGTTTGGGCGGCTAGATTACTGTCTCTCAATCAATAATCAAATAAATATAGTAAGTTATATTTGATCTTTATAGAGATAATCATACATCCACCTTCATTATATGCACAAAAATACTTAGATGCATGAATTCATATTCACTCTCACGACATAGAAATTAGAGCTCTAATTACCCTGCACTAAATCCATATCGATCTCAAGATTCTAGAATTTGGGGTATAGGAACCCGAGCCCTCGATTCCCATAACTAATTATAAAAGAGTTGGAGATACAAGCAAGAAATCTAAAATATAACTAATGGACTTTGATCACATGTTCCAATTCATGTTGAACATCTCATAACATGGATACATTTTCTGACTCAACGTGCAAATACCTAAAATAATTAACAGAGTGAACAATTCCAAAAATAGGCATATAAATCCATGCATATCACATGTTCCAATTCATGTTGAACATATCATAACATGGATACATTTTCTGACTCAACGTGCAAATACCTAAAACAATTAACAGAGTGAACAATTCCAAAAATAGGCATAGAAATCCATGCATTAGAAGAGACTTCAACATAAATTCAGATGAAAGATGACAAGTGTATAAATACAACTATTTTATGGATAAAATATGAATGATATGATGTTCCTCCCATATATAAACAATAAAAACTAAATAAATTAAAGAAAGACAAAGTTTAGAAGGAGAAAATGAATCAGGAGTGGAGTTTACACCATCGGGTCATCACTTCATGGAGAAAAACTTCCTATTGCACTTGCTTTCTTCTTATTCCTCCTCTTCATGTGTCTTGGCCTCCTTCTCTTTCTCCTCCCTTTACCTCCCACTCCCAGGAGGTAGAAGGCCACTCTCCATAACCAAAATTTGAAGTGTAGTGGTTTGGGACAAAATAGAAATGAATGGCCTCCTCGTTGCAATTGCAATAATCTAAATTTATTTTTTCCGTATAGTAATCATGCGGAAGAATTTGCGTAAGGGATGACATTTCATTCCTCCCTAGATTGTCCAAGGAATACTCATTTGTTGTGGAGGAATAAACTATCATTCGAGTCCTAGTTTCACCTTACATGACGTGGTCGAGGTCAAACACATCATGCATTGAGTCAATTTCTTTGTAGAAATGAATTTGGTGACTTTTTTATGTGGTACATGATGTAAAACATGGTTTTGAGACTCAAGAAACTCTTGAAGGTGGACACGACATATATTGAGATGTGCTTGACATGATATCGTATAGTCAAATAATTTTGAGCATTTTTTTGTCATTTTGCCTTTTCCTTTGCATATTATTGGTTCTTGAAGTATTTGTGATTATTTATATTTATTTATACATAAAATATTAACAATTAGTCCATAACAAAAAACAAACTAATTATAAGAAAATACACACTAAAAAATGGCAAACAATGTCATAGCTTCATGAATTGCAAGTTGAAAACATAGCACATAATGCACTTATTAGACATATAAGACATTTTCTTTCTCTATCCACACGTTTTTGTCCATTGCTCATTCAAGAAAAAGTTGATGCACCACCTCCTCTCCTCCAATAAGAAAACACTCACATTTATATTCTTGTTGGATTTGACAAGTTTTGACCCTATAACCTATGTGTAATATTTTATCCATCGTCTTCTAAGAGAATGTTGAGATCTTACACAGAGCTTAGCTCTTAGATCCTTGAAAATGCAACCCATAAAATCTTGACACTC
The DNA here is from genome assembly GCA_963693085.1 of Alisma plantago-aquatica. Taxonomy (NCBI): domain Eukaryota; kingdom Viridiplantae; phylum Streptophyta; class Magnoliopsida; order Alismatales; family Alismataceae; genus Alisma; species Alisma plantago-aquatica. Next base: position 928,888,346 of record OY856410.1, on the reverse strand, counting down.
TCTTGAAGAAAATGAATAGAAATAGGGTTGATGATACATTAGTATGAGTCAAGTAACCATTTTATTTGAAAGTATGATTCAAGTAACCAAATGTAGCAGCAAAAACAAAATATCTAACTATTATAGAACTTGATATTGTCTCAAAACTAACTATTTCAAATGTTATTCCAAAGCTTATTATTCATTTTTATTTAGTCATTATGTTAGTAAAGAAAATATATGTAAGATATTTCATGATTTTTATTACGTGTTGGCACATAAATAAGTCATTATGTAAATGTGTTTCAATTTTTATCCATGTTTGGTCACATCTTGCTTTCTAATCATGGAAAAGAGTAGAATTTTAGGTTCTGGTTTGTTACAATACTCCACACCTTAAAAGGATTCTGTCCTCAAAGTCTAATCATCCAAGTATCATGAATCGCCTATACTATACCCCTTAAAAAGGTTTAACTTAATAAGTCTAGCTAAACAACATCAAGGTACTAGGTCACGTAAGCATCTTTCCGTTGTGATTTTTTTTCTTTTAGGTATTTATGTTGTTCATGCATCCAACTATCCAGTCAAAACCACCTAGGTTTGAATTTTAGGTTCTTGTGTAGCTAACCTTACAACCCTAAGGTTCTCATGAACATGCAAAAGTCAAAGGGTAAAAATATTTTTTTAACTAAACCTTTATCACAAAGCATATCTTCCTAGTCGTCACTTCATGCATAAACTAGGTTCTAGAGTAACCATCCTAAGGGAGACAAGTTTGAAATAGTTAGATAATTGACATGTAATGGTTCTGATAACATACTATAAAGAGTGGGACCCGAGAGGAGATCCACTCCCTACTAATTAAATAAAAAAGGAAACACCCCATATATCAAACATCACTATAATTCTTTTTCAAAGGGATAGTAATCCATTTTATTCAAAAGTATGATTCAAGTAACCAAATGTAGTATTGGAAACAAAATATCTAACTATTACAAAACTTGATATTGTCTCAAATATTCACCATGCAGGATGATACATATGAAAACTAACTAAGTAAAGGATAAGAATATCAAGTTTACATCAAATGGGGTCAATGGACCCTAATCATTGGTAAGATATGGTCGAAACACCATGAATGTGGTATCAACATTAACAAATAAGGAGATTATAAACAAGGAAGAGTACTTTCACAAAAGTATAGGATTGTCCACAATGTAGTCAATGTCTCATATGGGAAAAAGATATTTAGTCATGATATTATACCCAATTTAAAATAGAGTAGATATATATAAAAGTGTGATGCTATAATTTGAATATGTATTAATTAGTGCATTTTTAAAATATATTTGGATTTTATTTGTTTTATGTTGCATGTACAACATTTTTCCCATTATTTTACACCACAATTTTGTTTATTACAAGCCATACAAGTTGGTTTACATTATTCATTTAATATATTAGATGTTATTTTTTTTATAATAAGTTCAATATTTTTGGCCTTGTCTTTCATTTTCTTTCCTCAAGGAATTAGAGGCATCTAGAAACTCCTAAAAGATGTGAAACTTGGCCTTTAGGTAAACTAAAACATGTAAAATGCGATTTTACAATTAATTTTCCTTTTTGGGGTTATTTAACATGTTATTTAATATTTTGGGCTTAAATGCATATTCTCTCTCCTAAACTACACTAGGATAGGCAAGTGTGTCCAATTAAAATGAAAATTCACACATAGGCTAATTTTAGTATGTGGATTTCAAATTTGATGTTAAACTCCACTTTTGGAGACTTTCAGTAATTTATTTAATTCTTATGGCTCTTATCATATTTCTTTTCCAAATAGAATTAAAATAGTTATCATTATGCAAACAATGTGAAACTTGGCACCCAAGGCAATTGGGACCCAAGAAACACATTTTGTCATTATATTTTACTTTTGAAATTCCCTTTTCTAAGTTATGGCACCATTAGAATGTTTGTATTATTACCATTTGTTTACCAAGACAAAACATCCACTCAATTAAGTCCTATTATCTTCAATACATATTAAATTTATATATATATATATATATATATATATATATTATGCACAAAATTCACATTTTACACATTTAATTATTTAATCCATTAATTTCATATTTATCTAAATATTAGAACATTATTAATGTCTATGAACATGGAATTAACAATTGTTACTTCAAAGAATATTATTCATTTTTATTTAGTCATTTATGTCAGTAGAGAACACATATATAACACATTTCATGATTTTTATTACATGTTGGCACATAATTAAGTCATTATGCAAATGTGTTTTAATTTTTATTCTTGTTTGATCACATATAAAGAAAAACATCACTAGCTTTCTAATAATGGAGTAGAGTAGGATTCTAGGTTCTGATTCATTGCATTAGTCGTAAGGAGCAAAAGTGAGGCATTTGTAAAGACTCCAGACTTGCACTTGGTCCCTTTTTGTTTCTGGATTGATGTAATGTCTTTTGTTTATGAAAAATAAACAACCAAAAGAATTTAGTTTGATCACCTAACCCATGGATTGGTGCATAAGTACACCCAAGGTTGATCAATACATAAGGAGAAAACTAAAAACCAAAAGTTGTTTCAAAGTTAACTATCATAAGTCCACCAAACCTGTAATAAAATCCTCATGAAATCCCCAATAATATTGGCATAGATGGCCCACATTTTTTTATTACATGTGATTGTACCTTGTTCGTCATATATGACCTATGTAATGTGCTATTTATACAAAGGGTATCATTGTTTATATATACAAGATATGCACATAAGCACAAGACATACAACAAAAATTGAGTCATAGATACATCATCATATAAAACACCCAACCTGGGACCCGAGTATAAAATAATGATCATATATACCACAAAAACAATACTTCCACCTTTATATTACTATTTTATAGGTGAAAGAGACTCCTCACTGGAAAATCCCTAGGTTAAATCATGGGGATGTAGATATGGTGGAAACCCATGAGAGTAAGGACTAAAGTCCTAGTGAGAGATAAAGCATAAACAAAGTAGTCAAAATATGCAAAACTATTATATATGTTCAATTAGGTGGTTCTAGGATCAAAGAGAAACTTAAATACAACAAAGTCATAAGGATATTTTTAGATTTTATTGAATTAAATGTAATAACTATGAACTCTAATGCATATATTTTATAATTAGGTGTTGAAGGGCCTGATATCTCACTTTAGTAGAAATTTGGATAATAATGTCACATTTTGAAGGTAAGTGCAATTCCCTATTTTGTTTAGCCACTTAAGTAACTGAAATTCATGTTTCCATAAAGAGGCATACTCGTGTTATTGTGACGTCCCCAAATTTTCTAAAACTTAATATGATGTGTGGCGTCCAAATTGAAACCCTCACCTCAGTGAGAATCCCAATTTAAACACCACACACTAGGCTAAGAAGAAGAAAATCAGAGGAAGTCAGAAGGAAACAATTAGTAGCACATGTACATGAACAATAATAAAACCATACAACACATGTTCACCATTCAACATATAATTACAACATGAACTGTTACAACATTTGATATTACATATTGAACAATAAACTTATACATATACATGTACTACCACTAGACAACAGGATCTTAAGATAACAGGTCCACCTGAACATCAGCTCACCACACAACTCTCAACTATGTGGTTCTTGAAGAGCACATATGTCTACAACCTAAACAAAAGATTACATGTGGTACACATCAGCACAATATTTAAGAATATTGTACTGAGTATGCCTACGTGTCTTTTATATACCTCTCATTACTAAGATTGGCAATAAGATAAAACTAATACTTGGCAGTTATAAAGAAAATATAAAAAAAAGTATATACTTGTACAAAGATGTTTGTTAACAAAAGAGAACACATATTTTAAGCTCGTTTTCCATTATATGCTCGTACATCTTCCTACCAATGGGATATATGCATTCAAGCCTTATAATCTACTTACCAAAGAGATAGATCATTGTACATGTGATATGCTTACCAAAGAGATAGATCACTCACTAGCACTATGCTTACCAAAGAGATATAGTGCTTTCATATAATGGAACAGATATTTTATGTTTCATGTGTTGATAACAATAAGTATGGTAAATTAAGCAACATATCATACAAGAACAATGATTTCATCCAATATCATATGTTAAGTGTTTACTACACATATAATGCAAGCATACTATATAATAAGCCAAGTAAGAGGTAATGGAGTACCTTGATCATAGATATCCTAATCACATATCACATTCCTGATGTCAACTATGTATCCCAGGTCAAACCCTAGTAAAGATAAGATCACATACTATCATCAGGTTCACATCATCATTAACCCTAGTTATATCCATTTTAGGGTTTACCTTATCTCATTCAAATATTTCCATAATTACTTATATTCTTGTCTTGGAGTCATCTTGTTGATGTCATATTATTTATTATAGTTCATTTACTAATACTCATATTTTCCATCATTATGTGAACATATGTACATTATGTCACATTCATCAGTCAAATTAGGGTTACATCTTATATATGAAAAGTCATCTTCATATAACATGAATTATATGCATCATCATGGTCTCATAATTAAAATTGAGGTTCCCTATACTGATATGAGCTTACTCTATAAATTTCATCATTTATTGAGCATGCATGTATTTATTACATTTTATTTAGGGATAATAGTCCTAAACAGACATTCTAAGAAAATTACATGATTTCGTGTATCAACATCATAATTACTAACATCATATAGATTATAGACATCAAAAAGGATTTACTAACATATTATCATAATTTCGTATCATCGTTTGATATTTATTATCAATGCAATAAGCATAAAGCATCTTACATAATATCATTAAGATTTAAACATCAAAAGACTGCTTTCATGTTGTTCTACTAATTTTTTTGAGAATTTTGGTAGCTTATTTGTATTTTTATGAGAAGCGGGATATTTTCTACCTATTACTGAAGATGTAGTATTTATTGGGATTTTTGTTAGCTTTGGGCCAATGATGTCTCACCATGTGGCTTCTAAGGGGTGCTTCAGCCGGTCAGTTCAGCGTTTGGTCTAACTAAACCACCTGGTCTGGTCTAGGACTGGATCGTCCGCTCCCCTTCCTCTTCTATCGCAACTTAACGCGATCTTCGCTTTCTCCGCTTTCACGCGATCAATGACGGTTGCCACCAACGCATCGTTCTCTGCCCGACGCTTTGTGCATTTGCAGTCGCAATGTAAGCCATCGCCATTCCTCTCCGGTTCCTTGTGTTCTCCCGCTACGCGATGCCACTGCGATCCTCTATCCCACACTGCCTCCGCCACGGGATCTGCTCTGTCGATCTCCCACACAACCTCCGATCCGTGAAAGCTCATGCTGACTTGGCTCAGTATTCTTAGTGGTGAGGAGTGCCACCGTGGCATGGTTCCATGTTGCTTACTCTCCCTCCCGCACACACCTACTTCCTTGTTTTAGTGCCACTGATGGGCTCTGCTCTGGCAAGGTCTGGGTCGCCGCCTATGCGAGCATCGCCGTTGGACTCCTTATGGCCATCACCTTCCGCACTACAACCAACAACTTCTTCCACGCTGCCGGCCCCCACATTTTCCTTCTCTCTTAAGTCTTCTCACATATGGAGTGTTGCACCTGCTATTTCCCTGACGCCTCCGCTCAACTCCGACGCCTCTGTGCATTGAGTGAGTCCTCCATACTTATGGTTGTCGTCGTCTTCTATGTGGAACAGAAGAGCCAAACAGCCTCTACGTTCCATGCTTAATCTGAGAATGTAGAAAGCTCAAGGATCTGTCTCAAACTTCTCCTTCCTAGAGCTAAGTTCCCTTCTTCCTTCCTATGCTCTTAGTAATGGAGATGGGAGGAAACTGAGAGCCTATTTTGAATAAGGCGGCAGTGATATCTCCTTGTCAAAGAGCATACATTGGGTCAAACAAAACTGCTCCTCAGCCCACTCCCTCACTCATTGTGGCATCATGGCAAGTCATCCCCATGGTCGTGACCCTGGTGCGACCGCCGTGACGAGATGACTCTGTCATCGTCAGATTTAAACACAATATGGTCTGGTTCTTGCCAACTCATGGCTAATTTGTGGCTCACAACTAAACATCCAAGGATGGATCAGGTATCTTGGGTGAGGAAGGGGTTGCATCACCCACATACATCTCCCAAGCATGTCCTATATGCATTGATCAAACCCTAAGTCCTAATAATTAGATTACTTATGTCTGAATTCATCAACATGCTCATTACTTCATCATAGTAAAACATAAATAACTCCTTCTAGGAGCATTAAAACATGATGAAACTTTCACCATAGCTTTGTCACAACTAAATCTACATTATACCAACTTTGGTGCATAGACTCGGTTGTTTCATCCGTCAAATAAATACTTCAAAGACATAAACTTAGAGGTCTAAAACATGATATCAACATCCATCAAGACTGAAACTTTACTAAATTACTTAGAATTCTCAATGTAACCCAAACACACATAAAATTACTTATGTCACTAAGCAAGTAGGAAATCCAAAAGTCTACTCCATCACATCCTACACACCTTAAAAGGAATTTTGTCCTCGAAATTACGCTAAAAATCCATTCTTTCACATCATATACATCTTAAAAGAAGTTTCATCCTCAAAATTAAGCTATACTCATACTCAAAGGAAAAACTAATAAGTCTTCATCCACATATATGGTACTATTCTAGGTGCAACATATCCATAAGCAAAAGCTCCAGAACTATATATCACTTCTAAGATATTTTAAAAGAATCTAAGGTGAACCCCACAACATATAACATGATTTAGATGCTTAGGTTGTGTCATATTTTCAACTAGGATCTTTGTACTAATTTACCCAAGCATAAGATTATACAAAATATTGTTCATGAAATTTTTCACATTTTAGGATTTACATCCTCATTTTATCCAAACATCACGTTCAAAATTATGTCCTTATTTTGAGAAGAGTTATTTATAAATTTACTCGATTTATACATATAGATCATAACAAGGTGTCATCGTCATTAAATTTTCCCAAAACTTATAGAACATGTTCAACATTAACATATGCCTTTTAAGAGGGAGTTAACTATAGTTAATCCACTTATCCATCTATATCATCTCAAGGTGTCATAATCATTATGTTGTGCTAATTGTCAAACTATATTTTTCATCTTTATTAAGCACTAAGATTAACACCTCATGTAACATGTTTCATTCATATGATCTTATTTCATTGCTCGTAATATATTACAACAGTTATTAGTGATTTCATCACAAGATTAACCGACAATTTCACATTAGCATCATTATTCATGTACATGGTTAACCATTTATGCATTGATATCTATTAAACCATCTCTAGGTTTCCATCATATCATCTTCATTTATCAAATCTCAAGATTAGATCACATCTTTACATATATTATATCATGGTTATGCTAACAAACTTATACGAGTGGCTTGTTAAACATATATCAAAACTTCATCTAGTCCAACTGAAGTTCTCCTGACCCATATCATGAAGGTAGTGCCATGCTCAATCTCTCTGAGCTAACTCAACTCTATGAGTATCTCATGTGCATATACTTTGTCTTTCCTCTCTTAGTCTAGGGTTCTCAGATTACCTCATTGGAACTAGTGATATCCCTACAAGCTCTAGCCACGTAAGCACAAACCAAAACATGTATGGCATTCTCTTCATAAGTCTCTACCCATGAATTATTCTTACCCAACTATCTCTCTTACATAAACATCGCTAGATTCCTATAAGGTACCATCAACTCAAGCATGAGGCTTCACAGAAACTAACATAGTTTTACCTCCTCCAAGGTCTTGGGACTCTCTCTCCCTCACCCAGATGGTAGATTCTCATATTTCCTGATTCACATATGCATATATATTTACAACCTCCCTCTAACTCCAGGGTTTGGTTGTGGGACACATCTCGGGGAAAACATTATTAACGGTTGCGGAAGCGATTAATTAGCAGCGGAATTATTGAAAATCACTAAAAATTAAAACTTTTTGTAAAGAGATCCTCAAACGGTAAAACTCTTTCATAAAGAAACAAGATAAGTTATTTACAACCAATTCATTAGTACATACCTATAATATCACATCTCGAGGGTTACAACCATAAACTACCCTGTTAACTGTACAAGGCAAGATACAAAAATTCTCGAGGCATTAAGCCAAAAATCTCAGATTTATATTAAACCATCTATTGACTCGTAGGACCTAAGAGTACAGAGATGACACATAGGACTTTCTATATACAAGGCTCGACAGACAGTGTCTCCACCTGAGGATCACTGATGTCCCTGATGTTGTTGTTGTTGCTGCTGCTCACCCACTGATGGGGTCCTTCATCCTCGGTGTCTACCTAAAAAGTCAAATCCCACAGGAGTGAGACAATTGAATAATTGTCCCAGCGAGAGTTATAACTCTCCGCCAGAAGCATTGTTATTGCAATAATGGAATAACATTGAGCAATAGAACTTATAAATATCCAACAGTAGGTAACATTGTATAAGCTAAGTAGAACAGTATTTTATGAGCAATCATTTCAATTATAACTTAACTAAATGACAAGACATATATCAATAAGGAATATGAAGAACATGTATACTAGTTATTCAACTAGAGCACTATAAACAATGTATCATCAATCATTATTTCTCATAGTTCAACCTAAGCAATTATTCTATATGGCTGATTATATTTTTCAAACATATTTATGCCCTGAGGAGATGAGTTACACCACTCATACTCCAACTGACCATTACGAAATCGCAATCGATACCATACATAGGTCATCAGAAGAGTCGGATTCCTATGACCTCATCATCCTCAGTCAGTGTGAGGAACAACATGCATGACATCTTGTGTCTCTGCCATTATAGCTTTCCAGGGTATTCTAGCAACTTCGCTATTAGAGTTACAGTGGAGTGTTGTACTCTCTTCGCCATCGAGGGATTTCTTGTTTATCTCTCATCGATGCAGCATTAACAACATCATCGGGAGATTAGTGATACATCATCCCAGCATAAACATATAATGAAGGATTTGAGAGATTAAATGTACATCTCACATCAATTCCCACATTAGGACGTAAGGATATTCACGTCCATAACCCCCACATACTCAAAAGTATGCTCTCCAAGAGTTCCCTTAGGAAAACCTATTTCACCATCATTTAACTTTTGACAATGATGGATCTATGGTCAGGGCTCTACATGATATCATTATACTTGATTATTTTTAAGTACATTATGGCATTCTTTTAGCATCATGCATGTTTTCAAACATAAACCAATAAGACAATTGCTATAAAGAAAGAGTACTAATTGTATCAAGTTCATTTCACGTATTATTAACATTGGGATATCAATCCCTAACCATCTCATCATTATGATTCAAGAATATGGGTGTTCAAACCCTTAGATCATCAAAACACTTGTTACCAAGTAACATATTGCCATCAAGTCATTTAACAGCAGGAACATGATTGTGGCAATGCAGATATTTCTCATGGCTCATACAGCCTATCAATCTCATATGTTACCTTTTACTAGGCAACATAACACATCATTACTTTCAAAGATTATAAAGTGCTTTCAATGAATATGGCATCATAACCCTTACCTGGCTATGCTCACTTCTTTATAAAGACCTGCATGACTAACACAATTGATAACATGCACATTACATCTATATCAGCACAATACAAATGATTTCCAAGTCAAGTATAGAACACCACGGTCGTACAGCTAAGAACGTCCGTACAAGGGAAAGCCACCACGGTCGTGCTACAGAAGGTTACCACGACCGTGTTACATCACCACGGTTGGTTTCTAGGGTTAAGGTTTCCTATTAAATTCAATTAGGGTTATCCAACCCCTTAGCTTAAAAAGACATAATGGTTCCTCATTTCATAATTCAATCATAGAGTTTCATGCATAAAAGAGTACCCAGAATTAGGGTTTACTGTTCACACCATCACATTTCCCTATATTAGGGTTTACTATTCAAATTACATCACATTACCCTAGATTTGGGTTTACTATTCACATTACATCTCATTACCCTAGATTAGGGTTTACTATTCACATTACATCACATTACCCTAGATTAGGGTTTACTATTCACATTACATCACATTACCCTAGATTAGGGTTTATTATTTACATTTATTAGGATTACTTCCATTAATGCCCTCAATTAGGGTTAAGATTCATTAACAATCATAATTAGGGTTTTCATGATCCCACCATGAAGGATCACACCCTAATTAAATATATTCATACATATTGGAAGTTTATTACTTGATTATCATTCATATAAGAAGTCTTCTCTCTCAGCTTTCTATAAGTTGATGTTTTCATCACCTTTGATTAGGCTAAGTCAATTCAACATTTACACCATGGGTTATGTTGTTACTATTATGATCATTAAGGCTTACTCAATCAAAGAATACCAATCACTCTATCCCATAAAGGATATTTTTATAATAATCACCATTGATTACATCATGTCTTAATCAACTAATTACTTGGTCCTTTAACCACTTTAAGTATCTATGAGGTTTAGGTTAACCAACTACTAAACCATCTTGACCACTAAGGCATCAAACGATCTTAACCCTTTTAGACCTCAAACGGTCTTGCACACTAAACCCCCAAATGGTCTTGGACAGACCTTAAAACTGTTTGGTGTTGAAGACCATTTGGTCTTGTTGACTTTTGAAACCGTTTGGTAAAGTGCACACTCAAGACCGTTTGCTAAAGTGGAGGTGAAGACCATTTGGTCACCTTTGACTTTGAAACTGCATGGACATATCCGACCTTGAAACCGCATGAGATCAACCGGTTTGGGATCGTTTGGTCCCAAACGGTCTTGATAACGTTTGGTCCCAAACGGTCTTGAGACCGTTTGGTCCAAACCACCTCAAAACCACATGGACCAAAAAGTGTCTCAACCGCTTCAATTGAGTTAGGGTTTCCAATGTTGAACCCCTCAATCAATCATGCACTTGTTAGCCACTCATCAATTGAGTTAATTAGGTCAACCCTCAACTGATTTGACACTCAATTGATCATCAATTAGGGCTTAGATCACTTAGATTAGGGATTGGAATTTATCACTAGGTCAACAACCGATTGCACTTCAGCTAATTGCCTTTAAATGTTCAACCACTTAACCATAGTCAACCCTAGACCTCCAAACGGTCTTGGCTGACCCCCAAATGGTCTTGGGATCATTTGGATATCCTCAAAACGGTCTTGAGACCATTTTCCCATTATTTCATCAAAACCCAAGTCATTCAATTAAGGTTTGAACCCTAGGTTTGGTCACCAAATCAGCAATCAATTATTCATCAACTTGATATCATTGGGTCCTCAATTGGTCAACCCTACTTAACCCTAGACCTCCAATCGGTCTTGGGTGTGATCACCAAACGGTCTTGAGACCGTTTGGGTGATCCCCAAATGGTTTTGAAATCGTTTGGGCCACTCAACCCAAACTTCAACATAATTATATTATTGAAATCAGCAATTGACCCGATTAGGGTTTAGATGGTTGATGGGCCTTCAATTGGTGATTTACTTGGAATTAATTGATGATTTTTGGTAGGTGATTAGTCTACATTATTTACAACAGTTCTCCAAATGTCCAATGCCTGGTCAATGCATTCAAACGGTCTTGGACCGTTTGCTTCCATGCATTCTTGTGAAACCGTTTGCATTCAAACGGTTTGAAACCGTTTGCTCCAAACGGTTTGGCAAACCGTTTGAGCAAGGTTGGGAAACCATTTGCTAAAGTAGATTTTTAGATAAACATAGATATTAACTCCATCATCTTCTAACTCATGAACAGGGGTTGTTCTTCACGGAAAAGATAGCAAGAACACACAAAGGTGTCTAAAGGAGAAGTATAAGCAATGATTCTAGGAAAGAAGGATGCAAAAGCAAAGCTTAAGGGTTTAGAGTTATAAAACCCACCTCTAGGACTGATCCAGAGCTCCAAGATTCGTAGCTTTAATGGTGGCTTGATCTTTAGTAGTTGTCCAAGGTCTTTCCTCCACTTTTTTGATGAAGAAGATGGCTAGAAAGAAGAATCGTGTGAAGAAAACCAATAAACCAACCTTGTTTTAGGATTTCACCCATGAATTCGAGTTAGATGGTGATCAACACTTACCAAGTCATCTTGGTCATCCTTCCTCTTCTCCAGAGCTCCTTCTTGGTCGGCCAAAGCAAGAAGATAAGGAAACTAACTAAGGGAACGATCCCTTGCTTTGTTGATAAGGATTCCTTTATATATTTTTGGATATTTTCAAGGAAAGTGAAAAGAAGAGGATTATCTCCTTTTATTTCCCATCTAAAACCACTAAATTTTACTCCATCCTTTGGATACATGGTCACCTTCTAAACCTTGTAAGACTTTTCAATTATCCAAGGTTTAAAGGAAAAGAACTAACATCTTAAAGAGAGGTATAATAATATCCACCCTTATTGGATATTGCTTAATATATTATTATTTATGAGTAATTTCCACTTCTACCATGATCATTTAATCAAGGCACCCCTCTCATTTTCCTTGATCTTCTTTATGCCAAGAAACATGAGAGATACTCTAGAGGTATATTTTACATGTTGGACCCTAGGTTTTGGGTAAAATGCACATTACACCAAAACTAGGTTTTAAAGCACAAGGATTGCTCTACAAGCTATATCTTGGTGCTCAAGCTTGTGGAATCCTTTCCATTACATCATATACATTCTTATGAGGTCTCAACATCAGCGGAACATCTTAACATGTGCAATTTGCAAGTTAACCCTTCTATCTGGGTAATTTGCACTTTAGTCCAAAATTAACCAAACAATGTTGCAACATTATTCGAAAAGGACTGAAATAGAAATATAGGTTCCTCAAAGGCCTTAATTATATTTCAAAGGATAAGCACAAGCATCTAATCACTTAATTAAGCAAAATACCTAGGGTTAGTACATAATCCAAGTCAGGGATGTTACAAATTATCCACCCCTTACAAGGATTTCGTCCCCGAAATCATTACAAAAACATATTAAGAGAGAAGAGCAGGGTATTTCCTTCTCATCTCTTCCTCTAGTACCCACGTGGCTTCTTCAATACCACGGTGATTCCAGAGGACTTTCACAAGACTTATATCTTTCTTTTTCAGCTTTTTTATTCTTTTATCAAGGATCGATACAGGTCCTTCTTCATAAGATACATCATCATTCAATTCTACTTCCATAGGTTGTAGAACTGATTCTGTATCAGGATGACATTTCCTTAACATGAAAATGTGGAACACAGGGTGTAACTTTTGTAGCTCTGGTGGTAAATCTAGCTTATAAGCTACTCTTCCAATCCATTCAATGATTGGATAAGGCCCCATAAACCTAGGAGCTAACTTTCCTTTCCTTCCAAATCTAAGAACTCCTTTCTAGGGTGAGACTTTGAGGTACACTCTATCTCCAACCTGGAATTCTAGAGGTCTAAGATGCTTATCGACATAAGATTTATGCCTATCATGTGCAATCTTTATCTGTTGTTGTATTACTTTTATCTTCTCAGTGGTCTGCTGCACAAGATCAGGACCTAAAAGTTTATATTCACCAGTTTCGTAGCAACATAGGGGTGATCTACAATGTCTACCATACAAAGCATCATAAGGTGCCATGTCAATGCTATGTTGATAGCTGTTATTGTAGGAAAACTCTATCAATCTTAGGTGCAGATCCCAACTCCCTATAAACTGAAGAACACATGCTCTAAGCAAGTCCTCCAAAGTCTGTATAGTTCTTTCTGACTGTCCATCAGTCTGAGGATGAAAGGTTGTACTAAACCTTAACTGTATGCCTAAGGCTTTATGAATTCGCTCCCAAAAATGACTCATAAACTGGGGACCTCTATCAGAAACAATGGTAACTGGGACCCCATGCAGCCGCACTATCTCATCTACATATAACTGTGCCAACTTTTCAGCAGAAAAAGTTGTTTTGACCGGTAAGAGATGTGTTGTCTTTGTCAACCTATCAACTATTACCCAGATGGAATCATGTCCTTTGACTGTCATGGGTAAGCCAACCACAAAGTCCATTGTTACATGATCCCACTTCCACTGTGGTATGGGCAAAGGTTGCATTATTCCTACAGGCTTCTGGTGTTCAGCTTTAACTTGCTGACACACATGACACCGCATAACAAACTCAGCAACGTCTTTCTTCAAACCAAGCCACCAATACATATCTTTTAAGTATCGATACATCTTGGTGCTTCCTGGATGCATAACATACATTGAAGAATGAGCTTCTACCAGAACTAACTTCCTCAAGTTATCCACATCAAGCACTATCATTCTACCATGATAACAGGTTACTTGATCATCAGAGTCATGGAAACCATCTCATTTCTCACTACCATACTCCGATCTAATCATTTGAACTGTAGCATCAACTTGTTGTGCCTCCTTGATCTGTTGTCTCAGAGTAGGTTTTATTTGCATCTCAGCTAACAACCCGGCTAACAATGATACTTCTAACTGTACATTGTCTTGCCTTAAGGAGATAAGCATATCTCTCCTTGAGCACACTAAGGAATTCAGTTTTGCTTTATCTAGGGCTGGTGTTGCTGATTTCCTACTCAAAGCATCAACGACTACATTGGACTTCCCTGGATGGTAATCAATTGTACAATCGTAGTCCTTGATTAATTCCATCCAACGGCGTTCTCATGTTAAGCTCGTGCTGAGAAAAGATATACTTAAGGTTCTTATGGTCTGTGAAAATCTGGAATGTCTCTCCATAAAGATAGTCTCCAGATCTTCAAGGCATGAACTACAACAGCTAGTTCTAGATCATGTGTCGGATAATTCTCCTCGTGTTTCTGAAGCTGTCGGGAAGCAAAAGAAATCACTTGTTTATCCTGCATCAACACACATCCTAGTCCATTCTTAGAGGCATCACAGAAAACTATATATCCTTTCCCTTGTTTAGGTAATACAAGCACAGGTGCACTTGTCAACCTTTCCTTTAACAGTTGAAAAGATTGCTGACACTTGTCACTCTAGGAAAAAGGAACATCCTTCCTGGTCAACTTAGTCAAGGGTAAAGCTATAGAACTGAAGTTCTTAATGAACCTCCGGTAATATCCTGCCAACCCTAAGAAACTTTGAATCTCCGTCGGCGTCTTCGGTTGTTCCAATTGCAGAATGGATTCTACCTTTTTAGGGTCAACACGAATACCTGAGGCAGATATTACGTGTCCAAGGAAAGATACTTCTGATAACCAGAACTCACACTTGCTAAACTTAGCATATAATTTGTGTTCTCTTAGCAAAGTTAGAGTCTGACGAAGATGTTGTTCGTGATGCTGAGCATCTCTACTATAGATCAGGATGTCATCTATAAAGACAACAACACACTGATCGAGAAAAGGTCGAAAGATTTTATTCATGAGTTCCATAAATGTAGCCGGTGCATTAGTTAGTCCAAACGACATAACTGTGAACTCATAGTGACCATACCTTGTCCTAAAGGCAGACTTAGGTATGTCACCATCCTTAATACGCAGCTGGTGATATCCTGACCTCAAATCTATCTTTGAGAAGACGGTTGCACCACGCAACTGGTCAAAGAGATCATCAATCCTCGGTAGAGGATACTTATTATTTATAGTTACTTTATTAAACTGTCTGTAATCAATGCACAACCGCATTGACCCATCCTTATTTTTAACAAAGAGGACCGGAGCACCCCAAGGCGAAGTACTCGGTCGGATGAAACCCTTCTCAAGCAACTCTTGCAGTTGTTTCTTGAGTTCTGCATCTCAACAGGCGCCATCCTATATGGTGTTTGTGCTATAGGTTGCGTGTCTGGGATTAGATTAATTTCAAAATAAATCTCCTGAGGCGGTGGTACACCTGGAAGTTCTTCAGGAAATACATCTTCAAATTCCCTGACTATCAGAACTTCAGCTGGATTAAGACTATCCATGGTAGTATCTACCACATGGGCCAAGAATGCATAACATCCTTGCATCATCAACTTCTCAGCAACCATAGCCGACACAAGACAGGTTGGTAGAATCTTTCTATCTCCTTGAAAGATCCATGTGTCACTATCATCAGCGAACACAGCTTGTTTGGACTCACAATCCAAGACAGCCTTATACCTTTCCAAGGTATCCATCCCAAGGATTACATCGAATCCATGCATCTCAAGTGGTATAATATCCACTTGAATGCGATGTTCAGAAAAGAAGAGGATGCAGGGAGAACATACCTCCTGCAACACGGTAGATCCCATCAACAGAGTTTCTAGCAACAAACTATCTGCTCTATGACTTATAGTCAGGTTGCAGTCAAGAACCACTCTTCGAGTGATAAAGGAGTGTGTAGTACCCAGATCAATTAAAACAGATACATCGCAAGGTGTAAACATATCAGAATTAAACAACTCCATCTAACCTGCCACAACCCGAGGGTTGTGTTGGTATGTATGCCCATAGAGCAAGTCATGTGATGATTGTAATGGGATACTTTGTAAATGATTTGAATAATAATAAAGGAAATTTCTGATCTATATGTTTAAACTATTTCTGAGGTGATGATGTAACACGATAGATGTCTAAAGAATGATTTTACTCAATGACGTATGCTTTTAGGTTAAGGACCTAAACGATGAGATCATACGAATGTTAAGAGTATACGTTCTTGTTTAGTCCCTAGTCAGTTGTTATTGTAGAAATAACCATAGACATCAATAACACTAAAGACTAGATTGTGTGTTGGTTGATGAAAGAATCTCATTAGTCATGATATAGTGATATCAAACCAAGCACATATGTACTTGTTAGAGAATAAGGTACTGCACAGACCCACCGTGAGAGTGACACATGGAACCATGACTTGGTATTCACAGTCAGCTCTCACAGTGATGGTGGTGAGTGTGAGTCTTAGATCTGAAATCACTACACTCAACACATTTCGTTGGGTACACTTTGACATCATCAAACGCAGTCCTAAAACATGGGTTGTTATAAAGGTGATGATTGGGTGGCTTTGACACATGGGGCTTTTGAGGGGTGAGTGATAGATATGGGATTTGTCCCTCCTGAGGGAGTTTGATATCCTTGGTCACTTGATGAGTAGGATTGAGAAAGGCATGCGCATGCACATGTGAATAAATATGTGATATTAATGTCACACACATCTCACCCAGTCTGCTCTGAGATCAAGGAAATGAATGAATGTTGATAGGAAGATTGTTCCATGCCTCGAGTTCATTCAGGACATCAGTGACAAAGGAATTATACATTCACTGTAACACCATTCATGGATTGTAGGATTGAAAGTTTTTCTCCAACTTTCTATTTCACTTAGGTAGCATTGATGTGTGACTAGGCACTGCTCTTTGCTTGTGAAGTCATAAGTATTATGGACTTTCACTGCCAACGTGAAATGGACCTGCAGGGTCACACACATAGGATTTAACCTGGAACAGGAGTTTTGTCCACAAATAATGTTTAGATTGATTACTAAACGAGTTTAGTAGTTCAATTAAACACACAATTAATTGATAGCTCAATATCATAGTGTTCAAGGTGTTGGACTGATTGATTAGAGTATCAGATTGATTGAAACCGCAATTGACTGGTTCTGTACAATCTGTACTCCCAACCGATCGGCTCATCTGATGAACCGATCGGCTGAGCTTGGTGAACCGGTCGGCTCAAGTGTTGAGTCGATCGGGCTCATGGTCAGGGTGAAATGATTGCTTCAAGTGTTGAAACGATCGGTTCAACTGATGCAACTGAGCAAGTTGGGAAAGTAAGATTGGTGAGAATTTTCCTTTCGTTTCACTTTCCCAATTTGGTTGGAATAAGGATTGGTATTCGATACCAATAAGAAACAAAAGAAGGAAATTCAATCGGGAACTGATCAGAACCATGAACCGACCGGTTCAGATGTGAAGAGTGATTCGTAACTACAATATGACAGTCAGTCATAGGGCAGATAGCTTGTTGCTTAAGACTCCGTTAAGAGGGTATGCTGTGTTGCAGGAGGTATGCTCTCCCTGCATCCTCTTCTTTTCTGATCAACGCATTCAAGTGGACCTTATACCACTTGAGATGCAAGGATTTGATATAATCATAGGGATGAATACCCTAGAGAGGTATAGAGTTGTCTTGGATTGTGAATTCAAGTAGGTTGTGTTTGTTGATGATAGCAACACATGGATCTTTCAGGGAGAGAGAAAGATTTTACCCACCTATTTAGTATCAGCTATGGTTGCTGAAAAGCTGATGAGGCAAGGATGTTATGCATTCTTAGCCCATGTGGTAGATACTACCATGGAGAGTCCCAACCCTGTTGAAGTTCCTATAGTTAGGGAATTCGAAGACGTATTTCCTGAAGAACTTCCGGGTATACCACCGCCTCGGTAAATTGATTTTGAAATCAATTTGATCCCTGATACACAACCCATAGCACAGACACTGTATAGGACGACGTCTGTTGAGATGGCAGAACTCAAGAAATAGCTTCAAGGGTTACTTGAGAAGGGTTTCATCTGACCGAGCACTTCACCCTGGGGTGCTCCGGTCTTGTTTGTTAAAAAGAAAGACGGATCAATGTGGTTGTGCATTGATTATAGACAACTCAATAAAGTAACAATAAAGAATAAGTACCCTCTATCGAGGATTGATGATCTCTTTGACCAGTTGTGTGGTGCAACTGTCTTCTCGAAGATAGACTTGAGGTCTGGATATCATCAACTTTGTATTAAGGACAGTGACATACCCAAGTCCGCCTTCAGGACAAGGTATGGTCACTATGAGTTCACAGTTATGTCGTTTGGACTAACTAATGCACCAGCTGCATTCATGGAACTCATGAATAGAATCTTCCGACCTTTCCTCGATCAGTGTGTTGTTGTCTTCATAGATGACATTCTGATCTATAGTAGATATGCTCAGCAGCATGAACAACATCTTCGCCAAGCTTTGACCCTGCTAAGAGAACATAAGCTATACGCTAAGTTCAACAAGTATGAGTTTTGGTTGCCGGAGGTGTCTTTTCTTGGACATGTGATATTTGCCTCGGGTATTCGTGTTGACCCTAAAAAGGTAGAATCTATTCTACAGTGGGAACAACCAAAGACACTGACGGGGATCTGTAGTTTCTTAGGGTTGGCTGGCTACTACCAAAGGTTCATTAAGAACTTCAGTTCTATATCCCTACCCTTGACCAAGTTGACTCGGAAGGACGTTCCTTTTGTCTGGAGTGATAAGTGCCAGCAGTCTTTTCAGCTGTTGAAGGAGAGGTTGATAAGTGCACCTGTACTTGTGCTACCTGAGCAAGGTAAAGGATATGTAGTTTTCTGTGATGCCTCTAAGAATGGACTCGGATGTGTGTTGATGCAGGATAAGCAAGTGATTTCTTTTGCTTCCTGACAGCTTAAGAAACACGAAGAGAATTATCCAACACACAATCTGGAGTTAGCTGCTATGGTGCATGCCTTGAAGATATGGAGACATTATCTTTACAGAGAGATGTTCCAGATTTTCACTGATCACAAGAACCTTAAGTACATCTTCTCTCAGCATGAACTTAACATGAGGCAACGTCGCTGGATGGAGTTAATCAAGGACTACGATTGTACAATTGATTACCATCCAGGGAAGGCCAATGTGGTTGCAGATGCTTTGAGTAGGAAATCAGCAACACCATCCTCGGATAGGGCACTACTAAATTATTTAGTATGCCCTAGGAGAAATATGCTTATCTCTTTAAGGAAAGACAATGTACAGTTGAAGGTGTCATTGTTAGTCAGGTTGTTAGTTGAGATGCACATAAAACCTACCCTAAGAGAGCAGATTAGGGAGGCTCAGCAAGTTGATGTTGCGGTTCAGCAAATCAGATCGGAGTATGGTGATGAGAAGCGAGATGGTTTCTATGACTCAGATGATCAGGTGGCATGTTATCATGGTAGGATGATAGTGTCGGATGTGGATAACTTGAGGAAGTTAGTCCTGGAAGAAGCTCATTCTTCGATGTATGCCATGCATCCAGGGAGCACCAAGATGTATCGAAACTTAAAAGATATGTATTGGTGGCCTGGGATGAAGAAGGATGTTGCTGAGTTTGTTCTGAGGTGTCCTGTGTGTCAGCAAGTTAAAGCTGAGCACCAAAAGCCTGCAGGAACAATGCAACCTTTACCTATACCACAGTGGAAGTGGGACCATGTGACCATGGACTTTGTTGTTGGCCTACCTAGGACAAGCAAAGGACATGATTCCATCTGGGTAATTGTTGATAGGTTGACAAAGACAGCGCATTTCTTACCTGTCAAAACAACCTATTCTGCTGAGAAGTTGGCACAGTTGTATGTGCAGGAGATAGTGCGACTACATGGAGTTCCAGTTACCATAGTATCAGATAGAGGTCCCCAATTCACGAGTCATTTTTGGGAACGACTGCACAGAGCTTTAGGCACCCAGTTGAGGTTTAGTACAGCCTTTCATCCACAGACTGATGGATAGTAAGAAAGGACTATATAAACCTTGGAAGACCTGTTGAGGGCATGTGTTCTTTAGTTTACCGGGAGTTGGGACTTACATCTAAGCTTGATAGAGTTTGCCTATAACAATAGCTATCAACATAGCATTGACATGGCACCCTATGAAGCCTTGTATGGTAGACGTTGTAGATCACCGGTATGTTGGTATGAAACCGGTGAATACCAGCTTTTAGGTCCTGATCTTGTGCAGCAGACTACAGAGAAAATCAAAGTAATTCAACAATAGATTAAGACTGCACATGATAGGCATAAGTCATATGCTGACAGACGTCGTAGACCCTTAGAGTTCCAGGTTGGAGACAGAGTGTATCTCAAAGTCTCGCCTTGGAAAGGAGCTCTTCGTTTTGGAAGAAAAGGGAAGTTGGCTCCTAGATTTATGGGGCCTTATCCAATCATTGAACGGGTTGGAAAGGTAGCCTATAGACTAGAGTTGCCACCAGAGTTACAGAAGTTACACCCTGTGTTCCACATTTCTATGCTGAGGAAATGTCACCCTGATACCGAGTCAGTTCTACAACCTATGGAGGTAGAATTGAATGATGATATTAATTATGAGGAAGGACCAGTGTCAATCCTTGATAACAGAATTAAAAAGCTAAAGAAGAAAGATATAAGTCTTGTGAAAATCCTCTGGAATCATCATGGTGTCGAAGAAGCCACTTGGGAACTAGAGGAAGAGATGAGAAGGAAATACCCTGCTCTTTTCTCTTAATATGTTTTGTTGATTTCGGGGACGAAATCCTTGTAAGGGGTGGATAATTTGTAACATCCCTGACATGGGTTATGAGTTAACCTTAGGTGTTTTGCCTAATTATGTAATTAGATAACTTGTGATTATTCTCTGGCATGTAATTAAGTTCCTGAGGAACATACATTTTCAATTTTGTCCTTTTTAAATAATGATGTAGTATTGTTTTGTAATGCAGGGACCTATGTGAAAATTACCCAGTTAGAAGGGTTAACTTGCAATCTTTCCCATGTTGAGATGTTCCTCTGATGATGAGACATCATATGAGTGAATATAATGAGGTATGATGGATTCTCCAAGCTTGGGCATCAAGATGCAGCTTGTGGAGCAATCTTTGTGCTTAAAACCCTAATTTTGGAGTAAAGTGCAATTTACACAAAATGTGGGATGCAACTTGTAAAATACACCTTCTAGAGTATCTTTTGTGACTTTTGACATCATTTAGAGTAGAAATAATGAAGGGGGCACTTCAATTAATAATCAGATAAGAAGAATAACCTTTGTAGTAGAATCACCAAGTTATAAGTAAGGAGACCCTTATATATGTGCACCTTAGTCTTCATGTTGGCTTTCTTTACCCTTAGATCTTGAGTTTTGAAGGAGCTTTGCTATACTAGGATAAGGAGAAACGTGCCTTAGGAGGAAGGAGGGACCTAGATGAGAATCCAAGAAACTAGAGGTCCTTATGTTGAAAACTAACCCAAGCTATATAAGCTTCTTTCTTTGCAAACCAAGTAAACGTATTCCCTTCACTTCTTCACTTATCATCTTGCTCAACCGACTAGAGGCAGATCTCTGGAGCTAAGAAAGACGACTAACCTGTTCTAAGGTGAGAAGAGACCATCTCCTAGCTCAGATTCATGGAGGATTTTGGTTTATAAGGTTGGTGTTATGGTTATCTCACTTAGTCTTCTGGTTCTAGCCGACTTTCCCCAACCTTTCCTTGGAGAATCACCTTTGGCCGACCTGTGGAGCTCAAGATGCCATTAGAGGCTTGAAATCTTGGAAGCTTGGAGCTCTAGGTACGGCCTTTGAGGCGGGTTTTATATCTCTAACCCTTTTACTTTGTTAAGCATATCTTCTTTCTTGCGTGAACTAGCTTGTTCTTCTTCTTCCCCATCTTTCCTTGCTTCCTTGCAAGCAAAACCACAAAGTAAATGACCTGTTCTGAGGTTGAAGATGATGTGGGTGATTTCCTAGGTAACTTTACTAAACGACCTTGTACCATTTGGTCTAAACGGTTTGCAAATCGTTTGAAATCAAACGATCTCAAGACCGTTTGATTTCATGCGGTCTTGCAAGACCGTTTAGAATCAAATGGTCCCAAGACCGTTTGGAAAGTTTGACCAAGGGAAGACCGTTTAGAGGTCTGTTATACACATATTGAATTTAACATCTAAAAAGAATCATAACCTAATTGCAAACCAATCACGAGTTGAAGGCACTTCAATCCTCTAAACCCTAATCGGGTTGAATTGCTGATTTCAATGACCAATTTTGTTGAACTTTGAGTTGAGTGGCTCAAACGGTCTCAAGACCGTTTGGGGGTTCACTCAAACAGTCTCAAGACCGTTTGGTGACAACCCAAGACCGTGTGGAGGTCTAGGGTTAAGGTAATTTGATCAATTGAGGGTCCAATCACAATAGGTTGATGAATTGATTAAAAGTGATGATTTTAGACCTAATTAGGGTTCAACCCTTATCAAATTGACTTAGATTTTGATGAATCTTTGGGAAAACGGTCTCAAGACCGTTTGGAGGGTTCATGGGTCCCAACCGATTGGTTGAGGTGTCAACCGACTGGCTCAGATCCCCAACCAACCGTTTCAGTTGTGAAACGATCGGTTCAAGTTGCGAGTTGGTTGTTTTTTGTGGAAAATCTCGAACCCTTCTACTCCTACTTTAGTCTCGCATTTCTCGGGATGGAGAACCCTATCCCATGACTCGCCTATATATAGTGGTATTGGGGGCTTCTCAAAGTACAACTCAGTGCAAACCAGTTGCTTTGCAAAGTTGTCGTTCTCTCTGGTTTTGGTATCCGAGAGAGCCTGAGCAAGTGCTACCTGATAAGGGAGGCACAACAAGGGAAAGACAACTGCAGAAAGCGACTGGTAGCAGGAGAGTGTGTTGGTGAATAGTACGCCAACAGGAGGGTGTGACTCCTTCCGATTCCTTATGGGACAAGGAGATCGGAGTTCCAAGCAGTCCGTGTGGACGACTGTAGAGGCGGGAGACCTCTGTCGCTCGGAGGACAACTGTCAATCCCGACAGTCCCGGTGAGACCAGGAGTCTTCAGTCCCGGTGTGACCAGGAGCTGCACAGACACTATCCAAGACCGGAGGTGAAGAGCGCATAAGGCGTGAGGTACTGTCGCCGAGCAAGCCTCGGGACAAGGTATGCATCCACAAACCATCTTTCCTATTGTATAGACGTTGACGCGATTCCTTTTGTTCTGGGTTTTGGGGAGAAATTTTTTGTTTCCGCTGCTTCTCTGCCTCCTCTAAAACCCAACAATGGTATCAGAGCCACGTCAACTGTTCTATATTTTAGGATTATCGATATGATCGATTTTGGTTTGTCACCTTTATTTATTGCATACGATGCGAATAAAAATTGGCTTTATGCATGTCCAATCCACAAATCCCAAATATACATATATGATATGTAATATTAATGCACTCGATATGCTTTGCCCTTAAATGAGTTTTGTGGTGGATGAGTAGCATGGTTATGGCCTATAAACCCTATATCTGTGTGTGGTTGTATGTGGTTTCTTGCATCTCGGTCTGCGCACTGATTCCCTTTCTCTCTTTCCTGATGTAACTCAAAACAATTTGAGATTTCTTTTCCTACCTTTGTTCCCCCTGAATGTAACTCGAGGTTTCACAATTCAATTGTAAATAGGATAGATTTTATTTCTTGTTATGTCAAAGAACGGCGGATGACCTGAGACGATCGATTCAAGGCGTGAATCGATCGGTTGATGTTCCATACGACCGGTTCGAAGAGCGAGACGAGCGGGTGGTGACCTGAGGAGATGCACGACGACCGGTGAACTGATCGGCTGGAGGCGCCAGTCGATCGGCTGGTGGCACCCAAACAACCAACTTGATGGCCAGCGAATCGATCATGGAGATGAGCTGATCAAACCCAAAAATGCAGGCACAGATTTCATCTTGTACAGGTTGCATGTGATGTAGACCTAGATGACCGTGATTCCCCTTGGCTCGAGGAATCACAATAGGATGGCCATAATCATTGCTTTTTATCATTTTGCATGTTTTTTGTGGGATATAGCATGTATATGATACGTACTATATATTGTGGTGATTGGATATGTATATGTATATATAAAACCAAATCCCTCATTAAATATTAAGTTTTAGATGCCTTCTAAATGCAACACACGTGAAAAACTTGATCGACCAAGTGTTGGCACTCCCAAGCGTGGTGCACCGTCTATCTCATGGAAGCGTGAAGGATGAATGTGTGGGTCTGCCCAAGCAGGGTGCATGTTCATCGTATTGGCTTTGGGTCGGACTTAACAAGGTGACCTAGATAGGATCTAGCACCTTGAGGCATGGAGATGATCATGGCAACGAGTTGCATATGACATGATGCAATTGGTAAGAGTTGCCTACCTGGAAGATCTGAGTTGTGGGTGACATTCCAAGTTGGTCCATGGCTCAGAGGATTTCAGGATCTTGACCCACTAGAAGATTGTACGCTGGAATCTTCCGAATTGATGGTGAGGGCTGTCAATTTGATTCAAAATAGTGGGAGCGGTAATTAATTAAAGGCCTAATTAACTATCATCAAATTTTATTCAAATCAAATCAAAAGAGTTTTGATAAAATGCAATTTTCTCTTGTAGCATGGCAAAAGAATCATCTTTTAAAATGGGCAAATTAATTGAGAATAAATTCCATAACTGGTTAAGGACTGTGAGAAGTGTTCTGTACAATCCAGATATACCAGAAGCCTTAGAATCCACTCTATGTACGCTTAAAGTGTTGGTGAAGAAGAAAGAAAGTTCATTAATAGAGATCAATAGAACAAAAGGTAAGGGAGAGAAGGGTTCTCTTGCGAAACCAATTTCTTCTACATGGGGAGGATGGAAGGAACGATGGAAGAAGAAGTCAGAGATAGAGATCTCTACTTCTGGTGTATACGTGATAGAGATTAACTTTACTACTTCTTCATCATGGGTACTTGATACTAGATGCGAATCTCACATTTGTTCAAATGTGAAGGATCTTAAGAGAAGTACGCCTTTAGGGAAAGAAGAGGTTGAACTACGTAGTGCCAATGGGACAAGAGTCGTCGCCATTGCCATAGGAACCTATGAGTTAACTCTACCAAGTGGGCTGATAATAGAGTTGAAGAACTGCTATTATGTACCTGCCATAAATAGGAATATCATTTCCGTCTCTTGTTTAGACAAAGATGGATTTGAATTTCTTATTAAGAATGGAAAATATTCCATTTCTAAAGATGGGATCTTTTATGGCAGTGCCCCAATGTCTTATGGTCTATACTTGATAGATTTGGAGACAAGTGTATACAACATAAACACCAAAAGGCAAAAACTCAACAACTCAAACGAAACGTATCTTTGGCATTGTCGTCTAGGGCACATAAATGAGAAGCGCATTTCTAGACTCCATAAAGATGGTTATCTAGACTCTTTTGATTATGAATCAATAGAGACATGTGAATCTTGTTTATTGGGAAAGATGACCAAGACTCCCTTTTCAAGTAAAGGTGAGAGAGCTAGTGATCTATTAGGACTCATACATACTGATGTATGTGGGCCTTTTAGAACTAATGCCAGAAATGGGTATCAATACTTCATTACCTTCACTGATGATTTTAGTAGGTATGGCTATGTGTACCTGATGAAGCATAAGTCAGAAACCCTTGAAAGGTTCAAGGATTTCATGAATGAAGTACAGAACCAACTTGGTAAAAGTATTAAGGCACTTCGATCCAATCGAGGTGGAGAATACTTAAGCCAGGAGTTTGAGGACCTTCTGTGAGCCCATGGTATTGTATCACAATGGACTCCGCCTTGAACACCACAGCATAATGGTGTGTCTGAAAGAAGGAATCGCAC
Organism: Alisma plantago-aquatica; assembly: GCA_963693085.1. Lineage (NCBI taxonomy): Eukaryota > Viridiplantae > Streptophyta > Magnoliopsida > Alismatales > Alismataceae > Alisma > Alisma plantago-aquatica. The sequence goes on along the minus strand of OY856410.1, from coordinate 928,861,826 downwards.
ATTGTTGGATATGGTGCAATCAATGATGAGTTTTTTTTATCTTCCAATTTCTTTCTGGGGTCATTCTCTTGAAACCGCGGCGTTTACACTTAACCGAGTACCATCTAAATTGGTTCAAAAGACACCATATGAGATATGGACTGGGAAGCGTCCCGATTTGTCTTTTCTGAAGATTTGTGGTTGTGAGGCTTACGTTAGGAAAATGTTTCCTGATAAGCTTGGACCCAAATCTGATAAATATTATTTTGTTGGATACCCCAAGGAAACGAGGGGATACTATCTATACCACCCTACTGACAACAAAGTGTTTGTTGCTAGGACAGCTGTGAGGAATTTATTTCCAAAGGAAGCAGTGGGAGGAAAATAGAGCTTGAAGAGGTTCAAGCCCAACAAGAAAACATAGAACCGGTAGACGTACAAGAGGAAAATGGAGATTCACAAGGTGTTGTGGAATCTCAGTCTCCTCAGGTAACACAAGGACCTTGTAGATCTAGTAGGACCCGCCTTGAACCTCAGAGGTTGGGATACCTTGTGACTCAGGAAGGTGGTGAGTTGATCATATATGATGATCCAACTACCTACGTAGAGGCTATGGAGGGACCAGATTCTGATAAATGGCTTGAAGACATGAGATCCGAGATGGAATCCATGTACTCCAACAAAGTATGGACTTTGGTGGAACCACCCGAAGGGGTAAAACCCATAGGGTGCAAGTGGGTCTTTAAGAAAAAGACTGAAATGGATGGCAATGTGCAAACTTATAAAGGCAGATTGGTTGCGAAGGGATTTCGACAAGTTCAAGGTGTTGACTATGACGAAACCTTTTCTCCAGTTGCCATGATTAAGTCCATCAGGATCATGCTTGCTATTGCAGATTATTATGACTATGAGATTTGGCAGATGGATGTTAAAACCACATTCCTTAACGGGAATATAAATGAGGATGTGTACATGACACAGCCTGAAGGTTTTGTAGATCTAAAGAATGACAATAAAGTCTGTAAGTTGCAAAGGTCAATCTATGGATTGAAGCAAGCATCTCGGAGTTGGAATCTTCAATTTGATGAGGAAGTCAAAGTGTTTGGCTTTACTCAAAATGAAGATGAACCTTGTGTGTACAATAAGGTTAGTGGGAGCTCGACCACATTTCTCCTATTATATGTGGATGACATACTTTTGATGGAGAATGATGTATTAGCCTTAGAGAAGGTAAAGACTTGGCTTGGGAATACTTTCTCAATGAAGGACTTAGGAGAAGTATCCTACATCCTAGGAATTAAGATCTATAGAGATAGATCTAGAAGGCTTCTCGGACTAAGTCAGAGCACGTACATCGACAAAGTGCTGAAGCGGTTCAGCATGGAGAACTCAAAGAGAGGCAACATCCCCATGCTACATGGAGACACCATCTCTAGAGCTCAATGTCCCCAATCTTGTGAAGAGAGGGAGCGTATGAATGGGATCCCATATGCATCAGCCATCGGATCCATCATGTACGCTATGTTGTGCACACGCCCAGATGTCTCGTATGCTCTAAGCATGACAAGCAGGTACCAGTCAGATCCCGGGGATGCTCACTAGACAGCCATGAAGAACATCCTCAAGTACTTGCGAAGGACTAAGGATCAGTTTCTTGTTTATGGCGGTGAGGAAGAGCTGGTTGTAAAGGGTTACACCGATGCAAGCTTCCAAACCGATAAAGATGATTACAGATCACAGTCAAGATTTGTATTTTGCCTTAATAATGGAGTTGTGAGCTGGAAGAGTTCCAAGAAAGAAACAGTTGCTGATTCTACTACAGAGGCCGAGTATATTGCTGCTTCACATGCAGCAAAGGAGGTTGTGTGGATCAGGAAGTTCATTTCTGAACTTGGTGTAGTTCCCAGTAGCTGTGATGCAATTGAGCTTTATTGTGACAATAATGGAGCTATTGTACAAGCTAAGGAGCCCAGATCACATCAGCGGTCCAAGAACATATTGCGGCACTTCCATCTCATACGAGAGATCGTACAGCGAGGAGATGTGAAGATTTGCAAAGTACCAACTGAAGACAACATAGCTGATCCACTGACTAAGGCCCTTTCTCAGCAGAAGCATGATGGCCATGCTAGGTCACAAGGATTAAGGTTCCTTGGTGACTTGCTCTAAGTGCAAGTGGGAGTCTGTTGGTATGTATGCCCATAGAGCAAGTCATATGATGATTGTAATGGGATACTTTGTAAATGATTTGAATAATAATAAAGGCAATTTTCGATCTATATGTTTAAACTATTTCTGAGATGATGGTGTAACATGATAGATGTCTAAAGAATGATTTTAGTCAATGACGTATGCTTTTAGGTTAAGGACCTAAACGATGAGATCATACGAATGTTAAGAGTATATGTTCTTGTTTAGTCCCTAGTCGGTTGTTATTGTGGAAATAACCATAGACATCAATAACACTGAAGACTAGATTGTGTGTTGGTTGATGACAGAATCTCATTAGTCATGATATAGTGATATCAAACCAAGCACATAGGTACTTGTTAGAGAACAAGGTACCAGACAGACCCACCGTGAGAGTGACACATGGAACCATGACTTGGTAGTCACAGTCAGCTTTCACAGTGATGGTGGTGAGTGTGATTCTTAGACCTGAAATCACTACACTCAACACATGTTGTTGGGTACACTTTGACATCATCAAAAGCAGTCATGAAACATGGGTTGTTATAAAGGTGATGATTGGGTGGCTTTGACACATGGGGCTTTGAGGGGTGAGTGATAGATATGGGATTTGTCCCTCCTGAGGGAGTTTGATGTCCTTGGCTACTTGATGAGTAGGATTGAGAAAGGCATGCACATGCCGTGTGAATCAATATGTGATATTGATGTCACACACATCTCACCCAGTCTGCTCTGAGATCAAGGAAATGAATGAATGTTGACAGGATGACTGTTCCATGCCTTGAGTTCATTCAGGACATCAGTGATAAAGGAATTATACATTCACTATAACACCATTCACGGATTGTAGGATTGAAAGTTGTTCTCCAACTTACTATTTCACTTGGGTAGCACTGATGTGTGACTAGGCACCACTCTTTGCTTGTGAAGTCATAAGTGTTATGGACTTTCACTGCCAACGTGAAATGGACATGCAGGGTCACACACATAGGATTTAACTTGGAAAAGGAGTTTTGTCCACAAATAATGTTTAGATTGATTACTAAAGGAGTTTAGTAGTTCAATTAAACATGCAATTAATTGATAGCTCAATATCATAGTGTTCAAGGTGTTGGACTGATTGATTAGAGTATCGGATTGATTGAAACCACAATTGACTGATTCTGCACAATCTGTACTCCCAACCGATCGGCTCATGTGATGAACCGATCGGCTGAGCTTGGTGAACCGGTCGGCTCAAGTGTTGAGTCGATCGGCTCATGGTCAGGGTGAAACAATTGCTTCAAGTGTTGAAACGATCGGTTCAACTGATGCAACCGAGCAAGTTGGGAAAGTAAGATTGGTGAGAATTTTCCTTTCGTTTCACTTTCCCAATTTGATTGGAATAAGGATTGGTATTCGATACCAATAAGAAACAAAAGAAGGAAAGTCAATCGAGAACTGATCAGAACCATGAACCGACCGGTTCAGATGTGAACCGATCGCTTCATGGGTCCCAACCGATCGGTTGTGGTGTCAACCGACCGGCTCAGATCCCCAACCGACCGTTTCAGTTGTGAAACGATCGGTTCAAGTTGCGAGTTGGTTGTTTTTTGTGGAAAATCTCGAACCCTTCTACTCCTACTTTAGTCCTGCATTGCCCGGGATGGAGAACCCTATCCCATGACCCACCTATATATAGGGGTATTGGGGGCTTCTCAAAGTACAACTTAGTGCAAACCAGCTGCTCTACAAAGTTGTCGTTCTCTCTGGGTTTGGTAACCGAGAGAGCCCGAGCAAGTGCTACCCGATAAGGGAGGCACATCAAGGGAAAGACAACTGTAGAAAGCGACTGGTAACAGGAGAGTGTGTTGGCAACTAGTACGCCAACAGGAGGGTGTGACTCCTTCTGATTCCTTATGGGACAAGGAGATCGGAGTTCCAGGCAGTCCGTGTGGACGACTGCAGAGGCGGGAGACCTCTGTCACTCGGAGGACAACTGTCAATCCCGACAGTCCCAGTGAGACCAGGAGTCTTCAGTCCTGGTGTGACCAGGAGCTTCACAGACACCATCCAAGACTGGAGGTGAAGACCGTGCAAGGCGCGAGGTAGTGTCATCGAGAAAGCCTCCGGACAAGGTATGCATCCACAAACCATCTTTCCTATTATATAGACGTTGATGTGATTCCTTTTGTTCTGGGTTTTGGGGAGAAATTTTTTGTTTCCCCTACTTCTCTGCCTCCTCTAAAACCCAACAGGTTGATCACTTCATCAGGTGGATTCATCGCATAGAATCTCGCCGTTGCCTGTGGTTGATTCAGTGCTCAATGACTAGGTGCCGATGTTCCAGCTTGAGACACTTGTCTACATCCTCTAGCGTTACCTGGAAACTGTCACCTTTGAGATCCTTGTTGACTCTGCCTTTGAGGTTGAGTTACACTCACTTCTCTAGCTCTGCAATCCTTCATCAGATGTCCCATCTTTCCACATATGTAACAACTTCTGTTCAGTTGTTGTGGTCTGGGTGGTCCTGTAACCGACATAGAGAGCTACGAGCTCCTTCTAAAGGTAAGCTTCATCCTCTACCCCTATTTGATGTCCACTGCGTCTAGGTACTGAATCTAGGTGGTGGTGTAGGCACAAAAACCTAGGTTTCTTGAAACCTTTAGATGAGGATCCTTGGAATTGGGGATACATATTCTTATTCTTGGTCTATCTCTTCTCTGACACAGACCTCTCTACCCTTCTGACATACTCCACAAAGGTAGCAAACCTTTCCCTGTTCTCCAGAGCAGACACAGGAGTAGTCAACTCAGCGTTTAGTCCTTTCTCAAAATGCCTAATCCTTTCTTCATCTGTGGTCACCATGTGCGGACGGAACCGCAAAAGCTCCATGAACTTAGCCTCGTACTCGCTAATGTTCATCGGTCCTTGTCTTATCCTCTCAAACTGAGAGATTTTCTCATCCAGAAACGTCTTAGGGAAGTATCTATTGAAAAATTCCCGTCGAAAAACTTCCCATGCAATCTCCACACCTGGCCTTTTCTGTTCTTCCATGGTCCACCAATGACCAACACTCCCCTTGAGAAGATACACAGCATGTCTAACCTTCTCAGCTTCTGGGATGTTCAGGATTCTAAAGGCCTTCTCTAGTTCTGTTAACCACAAGTCAGCATCTGCTGGGTCAGCTGTTCTAGCATACTCTGTGGCTCCAACCCGGCAAAGTCGTTCAAACGTCTTGCCGACTCCTTGTCCTTCAGGATGGGTAGGTGCACTAGGTGCAGGTATAGGCATCCTATCATTCATATGTGTCATGGCAGTCATGAATTGCCCAAACATGGCTTGCACGGCTGGGTTCCCCATGTCAGTTGGATTGAACTGGGGTGGTTCAGGTACATGTTCTTCTCTTTCTAGGTTTCTTGCACCTCCTCTTGGTGCAGCGACACTACTTTCTACAATGTGTTCCTCATGTGATGCAGACATATTTAGTTTTATCTTCTCCTCCTAAATGATCAGAAGACACTATCAGATATACTGGAAGGCACTAGAAAAGACTCGACAACCTAAGTCCTATGTCTCTGTAGACTCAACGAACCTAGAGCTCTTATACCACTAATTGTGGGACACGTCTCGGGGAAAAGGTTATTAACGATTGCGGAAGCGATTAACTAGCAGCGGAATTATTGAAAATCACTAAAAATTAAAACTTTTTGTAAAGAGATCCTCAAGCGGTAAAACTATTTCATAAAGAAACAAGATAAGTTATTTACAATCGATTCATCAATACATCCCTGTAATATCACATCTCGAGGGTTACAACCATCAACTGCTCTGTTAACTGTACAAGGCAAGATACAAAAATTCTTAAGGCATTACGCCAAAAATCTCAGATTTATATTAAACTATCTATTGACTCCTAGGACCTGAGAGTACAGAGACGACACATAGGACTTTCTATATACAAGACTCGACAGACAGTGTCTCCACCTGAGGATCATTGTTGTCCCTGATGTTGCTGCTGCTGCTCACCCACTGATGGGTTCCATCGTCCTCAGCGTCTACCTAAAAAGTCAAATCCCACGGGGTGAGACAATTTAATAATTGTCCCAGTGAGAGTTATAACTCTCCTCCAGAAGCATTGTTATTGCAAAAATGGAATAACATTGAGCAATAGAACTTATAAATATTCAACATCAGGTAACATTGTATAAGCTAAGTAGAATAGTATTTTATGAGCAATCATTTCAATTATAACTTAACTGAATGACAAGACATATATCAATAAGGAATATGAATAACATGTATACTAGTTATTCAATTAGAGCACTATAAACAATGTATCATCAATCATTGTTTCTCATAGTTCGACCTAAGAAATTATGCTATACAGCTGATTATATTTTTCAAACATATTTATGCCCTGAGGAGATGAGTTACACCACTCATACTCCAACTGACCATTATGAAATCGCAATCGATACCATACATAGGTCATCAGAAGAGTCGGATTCCTATGACCTCATCATCCTCAGTCAGTGTGAGAACAACATGCAGGACATCTTGTGTCTCTACCATAATAGCTTTCCGGAGTATTCTGGCAACTTCACTATTAGAGTTACAGTGGCGTGTTGTACTCTCTTCGCCATCGAGGGATTTCTTGTTTATCTCTCATCGATGTGGAATTAACAACATCATCGGGATATTAGTGATACATCATCCAGGTATAAACATATAATGAAGGATTTGAGAGATTAAATGTACATCTCACATCAATTCCCACATTAGGACGTAAGGATATTCGCGTCCATAACCCCCACATACTCAAAAGTATGCTCTCCAGGAGTTCCCTTAGGAAAACATGTTCCACCATCATTTAACTTCTGACAATGATGGATTTATGGTTAGGGCTCTACATGATATCATTATACTTGATTATTTAAGTACATTATGGCATTCTTTTAGCATCAGGCATGTTTTCAAACATAAACCAATAAGACAATTGCTATAAAGAAAGAGTATTAATTGTATCAAGTTCATTTCACATATTATTAACATTGGGATATCAATCCCTAACCATCTCATCATTATGATTCAAGAATATGGGTGTTCAAACCCTTAGATCATCAAAACACTTGTTACCAAGTAACATATTGCCATCAAGTCATTTAATAGTAGGAACATGATTGTGGTGATGCAGATATTTCTCATGGCTCATACAACCTATCAATCTCATATGTTACCTCTTACTAGGAAACATAGCATATCATTACTTTCAAAGCTTATAAAGTGCTTTCAATGAATATGTCATCATAACCCTTACCTGGCTATGCTCACTTCTTTATAAAGACCTGCATGACTAACACAATTGGTAACATGCACATTACATCTATATCAGCACAATACAAATTATTTACAAGTCAAGTATAGAACACCACAGTCGTGCAGCTAAGAACGGTCGTACAAGGGAAAGCTACCACGGCCGTGCTACCTTGCACATTCGTGCTACAGAAGGTTACCACGACCGTGTTACATCACCACGGTTGGTTTCTAGGGTTAAGGTTTCCTATTAAATTCAATTAGGGTTATCCAACCCCTTAGCTTAAAAAGACATAATGGTTCCTCATTTCATAATTCAATCATAGAGTTTCATGCATAAAAGAGTACCCAGAATTAGGGTTTACTGTTCACACCATCACATTTCCCTATATTAGGGTTTACTATTCACATTACATCACATTACCCTAGATTTGGGTTTACTATTCACATTACATCTCATTACCCTAGATTAGGGTTTACTATTCACATTACATCACATTACCCTAGATTAGGGTTTATTATTCACATTTATTAGGATTACTTCCATTAATGCCCTCAATTAGGGTTAAGATTCATTAACCATCATAATTAGGGTTTTCATGATCCCACCATGAAGGATCACACCCTAATTAAATATATTCATACATATTGGAAGTTTATTACTTGATTATCATTCATATAAGAAGTCTTCTCTCTCATCTTTCTATAAGTTGATGTTTTCATCACCTTTGATTAGGCTAAGTCAATTCAACATTGACATCATGGGTTATGTTGTTACTATTATGATCATTGAGGCTTACTCAATCAAAGAATACCAATCACTCTATCCCATCAAGGATACTTTTAAAATAATCACCATTGATTACATCATGTCTTAATCAACTAATTACTTGGTCCTTTAACCACTTTAAGTATCTATGAGGTTTAGGTTAACCAACTACTAAACCATCTTGACCACTAAGGCATCAAACGATCTTAACCCTTTTAGACCTCAAACGGTCTTGCACACTAAACCCCCAAACGGTCTTGGACAGACCTTAAAACTGTTTGGTGTTGAAGACAATTTGGTCTTGTTGACTTTTGAAACCGTTTGGTAAAGTGCACACTCAAGACCGTTTGCTAAAGTAGAGGTGAAGACCGTTTGGTCACCTTTGACTTTGAAACTGCATGGACATATCCGACCTTGAAACCGCATGAGATCAAACGGTTTGGGATCGTTTGGTCCCAAACGGTCTTGAGACTGTTTGGACTTAAACGGTCTTGAGACCATTTGGACCCAAATGGTCTTGAGACCGTTTGGTCCAAACCACCTCAAAACCGCATGGACCAAAAAGTGTCTCAACCACTTCAATTGAGTTAGGGTTTCCAATGTTGAACCCCTCAATCAATCATGCACTTGTTAGCCACTCATTAATTGAGTTAATTAGGTCAACCCTTAACTGATTTGACACTCAATTAACCCTCAATTGGTTATCAATTAGGGCTTAGATCACTTAGATTAGGGATTGGAATTGATCACTAGGTCAACAACCGATTGCACTTCAGCTAATTGCCTTTAAATCTTCAATCACTTAACCATAGTCAACCCTAGACCTCCAAACGGTCTTGGGTGACCCCTAAACGGTCTTGGGATCATTTGGATATCATCCAAACGGTCTTGAGACCGTTTTCCCATTATTTCATCAAAAACCAAGTCATTCAATTATGGTTTGAACGCTAGGTTTGGTCACCAAATCAGCAATCAATTATTCATCAACTTGATATCATTGGGTCCTCAAATGGTCAACCCTACTTAAACCTAGACCTCCAATCGGTCTGGGGTGATCATCAAAAGGTCTTGAGACCATTTGGGTGATCCCCAAATGGTTTTGAAACCGTTTGGGCCACTCAACCCTAACTTCAACATAATTCAATTATTGAAATCAGCAATTGACCCGATTAGGGTTTAGATGGTTGATGGGCCTTCAATTGGTGATTTACTTGGAATTAATTGATGATTTTTGGTAGGTGATTAGTCTACATTATTTACAACAGTTCTCCAAATGGTCAACGCCTGGTCAATGCATTCAAACGGTCTTGGACCGTTTGCTTCCATGTGTTCTTGTGAAACCGTTTGCATTCAAACAGTTTGAAACTGTTTGCTCCAAACGGTTTGGCAAACCGTTTGAGCAAGGTTGGGAAGCCGTTTGCTAAAGTAGATTTTTAGATAAACATAGATATTAACGTCATCATCTTCTACCTCAAGAACAAGGGTTGTCCTTCACGGAAAAGATAGCAAGAACACACAAAGGTGTCTAAAGGAGAAGTATAAGCAATGATTCTAAGAAAGAAGGATGCAAAAGCAAAGCTTAAGGGTTTAGAGTTATAAAACCCATCTCTAGGACTGATCCAGAGCTCCAAGATTCGTAGCTTTAATGGTGTATTAAGCTTCAGTAGTTGTCCAAGGTCTTTCCTCCACTTTTTGGATGAAGAAGATGGCTAGAAAGAAGAATCATGTGAAGAAAACCAATAAACCAACCTTGTTTTAGGGTTTCCACCATGAATTCGAGTTAGATGGTGATCAACACTTACCAAGTCAGATTGGTTGTCCTTCCTCTGATCCAGATCTCCTTCGTGTCGGCCAAAGTAAGAAGATAAGGAAAGGAACTAAGGGAACGATCCCTTGCTTTGTTGATAAGGGTTCCTTTATATATTTTTGGATATTTCAAGGAAAGTGAAAAGAAGAGGATTATCTCCTTTTATTTCCCAACTAAAACCACTAAATTTTCCTCCATCCTTTGGATATGTAGCCACCTTCTAAACCTTGCAAGACTTTTCAATTATCCAAGGTTTAAAGGAAAAGAACTAACACCTTAAAGAGAGGTATAATAATATCCACCCTTATTGGATATTGCTTAATATATTATTATTTATGAGTAATTTCCACTTCTACCATGATCATTTAATCAAGGTGCCCCTCTCATTTTCCTTGCTCTTCTTGATGCCAAGAAACATGAGAGATACCCTAGAGGTATATTTTACATGTTGGACCCTAGGTTTTGGGTAAATTGCACATTACACCAAAACTAGGTTTTAAAACACAAGGATTGCTCTACAAGCTATATCTTGGTGCTCAAGCTTGTGGAATCATTTCCATTATATCATATACATTCTTATGAGGTCTCAACATCAGATGAACATCTTAAAATGTGCAATTTGCAAGTTAACCCTTCTATCTTGGTAATTTGCACTTTAGTCCAAAATTAACAAAACAATGTTGCAACATTATCCGAAAAGGACTGAAATAGAAATATAGGTTCCTCAAAGACCTTAATTATATTTCAAAGGATAAACACAAGCATCTAATCACTTAATTAAGCAAAATACCTAGGGTTAGTACATAACCCAGGACAGGGATGTTACATTGGTCCTCTCAAGGACATCTAGGGTTCCATAACTTTATAGGAATCATGCATAAAGCAACTCATCTCAATCACTCATGAGTATTCTAGTTTAGGACATATCATATCACATATTTCTCATAATTCTCATATCTTGGATTTTAGGTTCTCTAACCTTCTCCTTGTGGGTCTCACTCTCTCTGGAGTTAACCCTAACTGGTCCTAATAGTAGAGGTCCTCCTTCATAAAAGAGATTGAGGCTCTTGTTGATTCACATCCTTATCACATCTTAGCTTAACTTATCTCATAAAAGCCTAGTTACTTGCATCATCAAAAATCATCTTGCATCATCAAAATTGTACTTAAGTTCTCACCGACAAACATATATCATCATAAATGATCTTCTATCATATCTATACATCTTAGATCATCATCTAATCTTATTGTGTTTATTCCATTTATCACATATTATAATAAGGCTCTAGACATCACATCTAATTCAACCATAGAGTCCACCTAAGTCGCTCGGCCTAGGGCACAAGTCAAGTCCTATGTCATTCAACTTTGTTACAAGTTTTCCAACCTTTATGTGATACTGTAGAAAACGTAGAAAAATTGTCTATAGACTGATACGAGGGTTACTAATATGAAAGGTGTTGGTATATATGTCCATAGAGCCATCCCCAAGCGATTGCATGGAGTCGGATATTAATTAATCAATTAATGCTATTATTTGGTTAATTAATAAATTCCAGAATATTCTAATTAATCCACAAGCATTTTAATTAACGCAGTGTTTCTGTTTACCGATGGGTTTAGGAAACCCTACTTCCCTTCTTTTCCTATTTAAAGGAGGTTGATGGCTGATATCTATATAAGATATCAATAGAGTCTTTTCAGTTTACACTCACGTATGTAAGCCCTAGCCATCACTGTCCTTAGGAGAAAGGAGAGCAACACGTCACTAGCACGCCTTCGCACAAACACGACTCCTTCCTGCCGGCTTAGGAAGCGCGACATGGAGTTCCAGTCCATCCGTGTGGATGAAGTAGAGACGCAGACGTTGAGACGCCTGCGTTCGGAGGACATGAATGACCATCTGTGCACATTACGAGCAGCGTACATCATCACACGAAAGGAGCACTGCCGGATCTTCCTATGATAGCAAATGGGAGAGAAGTTCCGTCCGTGTAGATAAGAGTCGTTGCACACCGTCGTGCAACGGGATATCGCCGGACTTTCTCCGTGATAAGGTATATCCCACAAACACTCCTTCCAAATACGTTGTTGTCGATGAGATCCTATTTCGGGTTAAATGGAATTTTTGTTGCTTCCTCCGCGCATGTTTTCTCCACAAAACCCAACAGTGGTATCAGAGCAGCGTCAATCTACGACGTATTTGAATTTGTTTTGATATGATAGAATCGTTGTATTTTGTTTTCTATCTTGCATATGATGTGAATTAAAACTGCTAATGTGCAAATCTAAACCTAATTCCACATACGCTGCAGGCTTCTATTTTTGACGTTTCGGACTGGGTCGACTATGGAAAATATTAATTTTCCTAAGTGCATGGAAGTAAAATTCCGTAGACCTTTCAGGGGCTTTGCCCCTCCCCGCACAGGGGTGTTGCCCCTGTGTACCCCACATAGTCTGCGTGGGAGTAATAAATTTATTTAATGAGGAATGCCCCACATTAAAAGTACTGCAATTTTAATATGTATATACGTATATGTAGATACACCTATGATAACATACATGTCGCCATTAAAATTTTGCTTTATGTGGTGAATGCATGCACGGTTATGGCCTAGTATCCCCTTTTGTGAATGTTGTGAATGAATGTGGATGTCAATCTTGTGGATATGTTTGTTTATGAATGCTATGGATGTACAATGGTTGCATATGAACCCTTTGTATAAAGTATTCGTCTTGCATGCCGAGCCTCATCTCTTATTTCAAAGTGTAATTAGTTCTTTCCCTTTATATTTGTACTCATATGATGTAATAGAGATAGGATTAGTTTTAGTTTTTGTAAACTTGATGTAAGGAGGCCACTTGAAGATCCAACTCCAAGGAGTGTCCATGGAGAAGCACCATGAAGATCTAATTCTAAGAAGCAACCTAAATATCCAACTCCAAGGAATGTCCATGGAGAAGCAACAAGAAGATCCAATTTCAAGAAGCAACTTGAAGTTCCTGTTGGGTTTTACGGGAGGCAGAGAAGCAGCGAAAACAAAAAAAAAATCTCCCCAAAACCCAAAACAAAAGGAATCGCGTCAATGTCTATACAATAGGAAAGATGGTTTGTGGATGCATACATTGTCCTGAGGCTTGCTCGGCGATAGTACCTCACGCCTTGAGCGGTCTTCACCTCTGGTCTTGGATGGTGTCTATGCAGCTCCTGGTCGCACCGGGACTGAAGACTCCTGGTCTCACCGGGACTGTCTGGATTGACAGTTGTCCTCCGAGCGGCAGATGTCTCCCGCCTCTGCAATCATCCACACAGACTGCCTGGAACTCCTATCTCCTAATCCCACAAGGAATCGGAAGGATTCACACCCTCTTTTCGGCGTACTACTCACCAACACACTCTCTTGTAGTCGCTTTCTGCAGTTGTCTTTCCCTTGTTGTGCCTCCCTTATCGGGTAGCACTTGCTCGGGCTCTCTCGGTTACCAAAACTAGAGAGAACGACAACTTTACAGAGCAACTGGTTGCACTGAGTTGTACTTTGAGAAGCCCCCAATACCCCTATATATATAGGAGGGTCATGGGACAGGGTTCTCTATCCCGGGCAATATGGGACTAAAGCAGGAGTAGAAGGGTTTGAGATTTTACACACAAAAAAACAACCAACTGCGTAACCTGAACTGATCGTTTCACAACTAAAACGGTCGGTTGGGGATCTGAGCCGGTCGGTTGACACCTTAACCGATCGGTTGGGACCCATGAAACGATCAATTCACGTCTGAATCGGTCGGTTTGTGGTCCTGATCAGTTCCCGATTGACTTTTCTTCTTTTGTTTCTAATTGGTACCACATACCAATCCTTGTTCCAATCAAATTGGGCTAGTGAAACGAAAAGAAATTTCTCACCAATCTTACTTTCCCAACTTGCTCGGTTGGAACAGTTGAACCGATCATTTCAACACTTGAAGCAATCATTTCACCCTGTTCATAAGCCGATCGACTCACCACCTAAGTCGATCGGTTCACCAAGCTGAGCCGATCGATTCATCATATGAGTTAATCGGTTGGGAGTGCAGATTGTACAGAATTAGTCAATTGCAGTTTCAGTCAGTCTGATACTCCAATCAATGTGTCCAACACCTTGAACATTATGACATTGAGATATCTATTAATTGAGTGTTTAATTGAACTACTAAACTCCTTTAGTAATCAATCTAAATATTGTTTGAGGACAAAACTCCTTTTCTAGGTTAAATCCTATGTGTGTGACCCTGCACATCCATTTCACGTTGGCAGTGAAAATCCATAACATTTATGACTTCACAAGCAAAGAGCGGTGCCTAGTCACACATCAGTGCTACCCAAGTGAAATAGAAAGTTGGAGAACAACTTTCAAACCTACAATCCGTGAATGGTGTTACAGTGAATGTATAATTCCTTTATCACTGATATCCTGAATGAACTCGAGGCATGGAATAGTCATCCTGTCAACATTCATTCATTTCCTTGATCTCAGAGTAGACTGGGTGAGATGTGTGTGACATCAATATCACATATTGATTCACACATGCATGCCCATGCCTTTCTCAATCCTACTCATCAAGTGGCCAAGGATATCAAACTCCCTCAGGAAGGACAAATCCCATATCTATCACTCACCCCTCAAAAGTCCCATGTGTCAAAGCCACCCAATCATCACCTTTATAACAACCCATGTTTCAGGACTGCGTTTGATGATGTCAAAGTGTACCCAACGACATGTATTGAGTGTAGTGATTTCAGGTCTAAGAATCACACTCACCACCATCACTGTGACAGCTGACTGTGACTACCAAGTCATGGTTCCATGTGTCACTCTCACGGTGGGTCTGTCCGGTACCTTGTTCTCCAACAAGTACCTATGTGCTTGGTTTGATATCACTATATCATGACTAATGAGATTCTGTCATCAACCAACACACAATGTAGTCTTCAGTGTTATTGATGTCTATGGTTATTTCCGCAATAACAACGGACTAGGGACTAAACAAGAATGTATACTCTTAACATCTGTATGATCTCATCGTTTAGGTCCTCAACCCAAAAGCATACGTCATTGAGTAAAACAATTCTTTAGACATCTATCATGTTACACCATCATCTCAGAAATAGTTTAAACATATAGATCGAAAATTGCCTTTATTATTATTCAAATCATTTACAAAGTATCCCATTACAATCATCATATGACTTGCTCTATGGGCATACATACCAACAGACTCCCACTTGCACTTAGAGCCAGTCACCAAGGAACCTCAGTCCTTGTGATCTAGCATGACCATCATGCTTCTTTTGAGAAAGGGCCTTAGTCAGTGGATCAGCTATGTTGTCTTCAGTTGATACTTTGCAAATCTTCACATCTCCTCGATGTACGATCTCTCGTATGAGATGGAAGTGCCATAGTATGTGCTTGGACTGCTGATGTGATCTGGGTTCCTTAGCTTGTGCAATAGCTTCATTATTGTCACAATAAAGCTCAATTGAATCACAGCTACTGGGAACTACACCAAGTTCATAAATGAACTTCCTGATCCACACAGCCTCCTTTGCTGCATGTGAACCAGCAATGTACTCAGCCTCTGTAGTAGAATCGGCAACTGTTTCTTACTTGGAACTCTTCCAGCTCATAGCTCCATTATTAAGGCAAAATACAAATCCTGACTGCGATCTATAACCATCTTTATCGGTTTGGAAGCTTGCATCGGTGTAACCCTTTACAACCAGTTCTTCCTCGCCGCCGTAAACAAGAAACTGATCCTTAGTCCTTCGCAAGTACTTGAGGATGTTCTTTACGGCTGTCCAGTGAGCATCCCCGGGATCTGACCGGTACCTGCTCATCATGCTTAGAGCATACGAGACATCTGGGTGTGTGCACAACATAGCGTATATGATGGATCCGATGGCTGATGCATATGGGATCTCATTCATACGCTCCCTCTCTTCACAAGATTGGGGACATTGAGCTCTAGAGACGATGACTCCATGTAGCATGGGCATGTTGCCTCTCTTTGAGTTCTCCATGCTGAACCGCTTCAGCACTTTGTCAATGTATGTGCTCTGACTTAGTCTGAGAAGCCTTCTAGATCTATCTCTATAGATCTTAATTCCTAGAATGTAGGATGCTTCTCCTAAGTCCTTCATTGAGAAAGTATTCCCAAGCCAAGTCTTTACCTTCTCTAAGGCTAAGACATCATTCCCCATCAAAAGTATGTCATCTACATACAATATGAGGAATGTGGTCGAGCTCCCACTAACCTTCTTGTACACACAAGGTTCATATTCATTTTGAATAAAGCCAAACACTTTGACTTCCTCATTAAATCGAGGATTCCAACTCCGAGATGCTTGCTTCAATCCATAGATTGACCTTTGCAACTTACAGACTTTATTGGCATTCTTTGGATCTGCAAAACCTTCAGGTTGTGTCATGTACACATCCTCATTTATATTCCCATTAACGAATGCGGTTTTAACATCCATCTGCCAAATCTCATAGTCATAATAAGCTGCAATAGCAAGCATGATCCTGATGGACTTAATCATGGCAACTGTAGAAAAGGTTTCGTCATAGTCAACACCTTAAACTTGTCGAAATCCCTTCCCAACCAATCTGCCTTTATAAGTTTGCACATTGCCATCCATGTCGGTCTTTTTCTTAAAGACCCACTAGCACCCTATGGGTTTTACCCCTTCGGGTGGTTCCACCAAAGTCCATACTTTGTTGGAGTACATGGATTCCATCTCGGATCTCATGGCTTCAAGCCATTTCTTAGAATCTGGTCCCTCCATAGCCTCTACGTAGGTAGTTGGATCATCATCTATGATCAACTCACCACCTTCCTGAGTCACAAGGTATCCAAACCTCTCAGGTTCAAGGTGGGTCCTACTAGATCTACGAGGTCCTTGTGTTACCTGAGGAGACTGAGATTCCACAACACCTTGTGAATCTCCATTTTCCTCTTGTACATCTACCAGTTCTATGTTTTCTTGTTGGGCTTGAACTTCTTCAAGCTCTATTTTCCTCCCACTGCTTCTTTTGGAAATAAATTCCTTCTCTAGGAGTACAACATCCCTGGCAACAAACACTTTGTTGTCAGTAGGGTGGTAAAAGTAATATCCCCTCATTTCCTTGGGGTATTCAACAATATATCATTTATCGGATTTGGGTCCAAGCTTATCAAGAAACATTTTCTTGACGTAAGCCTCACAACCCCAAATCTTCATAAAAGACAAACTGGGACGCTTCCCATACCATATCTCATATGGTGTCTTTTGAACTGATTTAGATGGTACTCAGTTAAGTGTAAATGCAGCGGTTTCAGGAGCATAACCCCAGAAAGAAATTGGAAGATCAGCAAAACTCATCATTGATCGCACCATATCCAACAATGTGTGATTCCTTCTTTCAGACACACCATTATGATGTGGTGTTCCAGGCGGAGTCCATTGTGATTCAATACCACGGGCTCGCAGAAGGTCCTCAAACTCCTGGCTTAAGTATTCTCCACCTCGATTGGATCGAAGTGCCTTAATACTTTTACCAAGTTGGTTCTGTACTTCATTCATGGAATCCTTGAACCTTTCAAGGATTTCTGACTTATGTTTCATCAGGTACACATAGCCATACCTACTGAAGTCATCAGTAAAGGTAATGAAGTACTGATACCCACCTCTGGCATTAGTTCTAAAAGGCCCACATACATCAGTATGTATGAGTCCTAATAGATCACTAGCTCTCTCACCTTTACCTAAAAAGGGAGTCTTGGTCATCTTGCCCATCAAACAAGATTCACATGTCTCTATTGATTCATAATCAAAAGAGTCTAGATAACCATCTTTATGGAGTCTAGAAATGCGCTTCACATTTATGTCCCCTAGACGACAATGCCAAAGATATGTTTTATTTGAGTCATTGAGTTTTTGCCTTTTGGTGTTTACGTTGTATAAACTTGTCTCCAAATCTATCAAGTATAGACCATAAGACATTGGGGCACTGCCATAAAAGATCCCATCTTTAGAAATGGAACAATTTCCATTCTTAATAAGAAATTCAAATCCATCTTTGTCCAAATAAGAGACGGAAATGATATTCCTATTAATGGCAGGTACATAATAGCAGTTCTTCAACTCTATTATTGGCCCACTAGGTAGAGTTAACTCATAGGTTCCTACGGCACTGGTGGCAACTCTTGCCCCATTGGCAACACGTAGTTCAACCTCGCCTTTCCCCAAAGGCCTACTTCTCTTAAGATCCTTCACATTTGAACAAATGTGAGATCCGCATCCGGTATCAAGTACCCATGACGAAGAAGTAGTAAAGTTAATCTCTATCACGTATACACCAGAAGTAGAGATCTCTATCTCTAACTTCTTCTTCCATCGTTCCTTCCATCCTCTCCATGTAGAAGAAATTGGTTTGGCGAGAGAACCCTTCTCTCCCTTACCTATCGTTCCATTGATATCTATCAATGAACTTTCTTTCTTCTTCTCCAACGCATTAAGTGTACATAGAGTGGATTCAAAGGCTCCTGGTATATCTGGATTGTGCAGAACACTTTTCACAGTCCTGAACCAGTTATGGAATTTGTTCTCAATTAATTTGCCCATTTTAAAAGATGATTCTTTTGCCATTCTACAAGAGAAAATTGCATTTGTCAAAACTCCTTTTGATTTGATTTGAATAAAATTTGACAATAGTTAATTAGGCCTTTAATTAATTACCGCTCCCACTATTTTGACTCAAATTGACAGCCCTCACCATCAATTCAGAAGATTGTAGCACACAATCTTCTAGTGGGTCAAGATCCTGAAATCCTCTGAGCCATGGACCAGCTAGGGCTATCACCCACAACTCAGATCTCCCAGGTAGGCAACTCTTGCCAATTGCATCATATGCAACTCTTGAAAGATGGCATATGCAACTCTTTGCCATGATCATCTCCATGCCTCAAGGTATTAGATCCCATCTAGATCACCTTGTTAAGTCCGACCCAAAGCCAACACGATGAATATGCACCCTGCTAGGGCAG
The DNA here is from genome assembly GCA_963693085.1 of Alisma plantago-aquatica. Taxonomy (NCBI): domain Eukaryota; kingdom Viridiplantae; phylum Streptophyta; class Magnoliopsida; order Alismatales; family Alismataceae; genus Alisma; species Alisma plantago-aquatica. The sequence goes on along the minus strand of OY856410.1, from coordinate 928,842,723 downwards.
ACCCGCACATTCATCCTTCACGCTTCCACGAGATAGGCGGTGCACCATGCTAGGGCGTGCCCACACTTGGTCAATCAAGCTTTTTTTTGGAAGGCATCTAAAATTTTAATATTTAATGAGGGATTTAGTTTTTATATACATATACATATCCAATCACCACAATATATAGTACGTATCATATACATGATATATCCCACAGAAAACATGCAAAACGATAAAAGCAATGATTATGGCCATCCTATTGTGATTCCCCGAGCCAAGAGGAATCACGGTCATCTAGGTCTACATCACATGCAACCTGTACAAGATGAAATATGTGCCTACCTTTCTGAGTTTGATCAGCTCATCTCCATGACTGATCGGCTCGCCATCAAGTTGGTTGTTCGGGTGCCACCAACCGATTGACTGGCGCCTCTAGCCGATCGGTTCACCGGTCATCGTGCATCTCCTCAGATCGCCACCTGTTCGTCTCGAGCTTTTCTTTGACATAACAAGAAATAAAATCTATCCTATTTACAATTGAATTGTGAAACCCCGAGTTACACTCGGGGGGCAAAGATAGGAAAAGAAATATCGAATTATTTCGAGTTACATCAGGAATAGGAGAAAAGGGAATCGGTGCACAGACCGAGATGCAAGCAACCACATACAACCACACACAGATATAGGGTTTATAGGCCATAACCATGCTACACATCCACCACAAAACTCATTTAAGGGCGACGCGTATCGAGTGCATTAATATTACATATCATATATGTATATTTGGGATTTGTGGATTGGACATGCATAAAGCCAATTTTATTCACATCGTATGCAATAAATAAAGGCGACAAACCAAAATCAATCATATCGATAAACCTAAAATATAGAGCAGTTGACGTGGCTCTGATACCACTGTTGGGTTTCACGGGAGGAAGAGAAGCAGCGGAAACAAAAAAAAATTCTCCCCAAAATCCAAAACAAAAGGAATCACGTCAACGTCTATACAATAGGAAAGATGGTTTGTGGATGCATACCTTGTCCCGAGGCTTGCTCGACGAAAGTACCTCGCGCCTTGTGTGGTCTTCACCTCCGGTCTTGGACGGTGTCTGTGCATCTCCTGGTCGCACCGGTACTGAAGACTCCTGGTCTCACCGGGACTGTCTGGATTGACAATTGTCCTCCGAGCGACAGATGTCTCCCGCCTCTGTAGTCGTCCACACGGACTACCTGGAACTCCGATCTCCTTGTCCCATAAGGAATCAGAAGGATTCACACCCTCCTATCAATGTACTAGTCACCAACACACTCTCCTATCACCAGTCGCTTTCTGCAGTTGTCTTTCCCTTGTTGTGCCTCCCTTATCGGGTAGCACTTGCTTGGGCTCTCTTGGTTACCAAAACCAGAGAGAATGACAACTTTACAGAGCAACTGGTTGCACTGAGTTGTACTTTGAGAAGCCCCCAATACCCCTATATATAGGAGGGTCATGGGACATGGTTCTCTATCCCGGGAAATATGGGACTAAAGCAGGAGTAGAAGGGTTTGAGATTTTCCACAAAAAAACAACCAACTGCGTAACCTGAACCGATCGTTTCACAAGTGAAATGGTCAGTTGGGGATCTGAGCCGGTCGGTTGACACCTCAACCGATCGGTTGGGACCCATGAAACGATCGGTTCACGTCTGAACCGGTCAGTTCGTGGTCCTGATCAGTTCCTGATTGACTTTTCTTCTTTTGTTTCTAATTGGTACCACATACCAATCCTTGTTCCAATCAAATTGGGCAAGTGAAATGAAAAGAAATATCTCACCAATCTTACTTTCCCAACTTGCTCAGTTGCAACAGTTGAACCGATCGTTTCAACACTTGAAGCAATCGTTTCAACACTTGAAGCAATCGTTTCACCCTGTCCATGAGCCGATCGACTCACCACCTGAGCCGATCGGTTCACCAAGCTGAGTTGATCAGTTCATCATATGAGTCGATCGGTTGGGATTGTAGATTGTGCAGAATTGGTCAATTGCAGTTTCAATCAATCCGATACTCCAATCAATGTGTCCAACACCTTGAACATTATGACATTGAGCTATCTATTAATTGAGTGTTTAATTGAACTACTAAACTCCTTTAGTAATCAATCTAAACATTGTTTGTGGATAAAACTCCTTTTCCAGGTTAAATTCTATGTGTGTGACCCTGCAGGTCCATTTCACGTTGGCAGGAAAATCCATAACATTTATGACTTCACAAGCAAAGAGCGGTGCCTAGTCACACATCAGTGCTACCCAAGTGAAATAGAAAGTTGGAGAACAACTTTCAATCCTACAATCTGTGAATGGTGTTATAGTGAATGTATAATTCCTTTGTCACTGATATCCTGAATGAACTCGAGGCATGGAATAGTCATCCTGTCAACATTCATTCATTTCCTTGATCTCAGAGCAGACTGGGTGAGATGTGTGTGACATCAATATCACATATTGATTCACACATGCATGCGCATGCCTTTCTCAATCCTACTTATCAAGTGGCCAAGGATATCAAACTCCCTCAGGAGGGAAAAATCCCATATCTATCACTCACCCCTCAAAAGCCCCATGTGTCAAAGCCACCCAATCATCACCTTTATAACAACCCATGTTTCAGGATTGTGTTTGATGATGTCAAAGTGTACCCAACGACATGTGTTGAGTGTAGTGATTTCAGGTCTAAGAATCACACTCACCACCATCACTGTGAAAGTTGACTATGACTACCAAGTCATGGTTCCATGTGTCACTCTCACGGTGGGTCTGTCCGGTACCTTGTTCTCCAACAAGTACCTATGTGCTTGGTTTGATATCACATATCATGACTAATGAGATTCTTTCATCATCCAACACACAATCTAGTCTTCAATGTTATTGATGTCTATGGTTATTTCCATAATAACAACCGACTAGAGACTAAACAAGAATGTATACTCTTAACATCTGTATGATCTCATCGTTTAGGTCCTCAACCCAAAAGCATACGTCATTGAGTAAAACAATTCTTTAGACATCTATCATGTTACACCATCATCTCAGAAACAGTTTAAACATATAGATCGGAAATTGCCTTTATTATTATTCAAATCATTTACAAAGTATCCCATTACAATCATCATATGACTTTCTCTATGGGCATACATACCAATAGTTCCAACCTCACGAAGCATCCATGAAGTTGTTCATTGTAATGTTCATCATTACAGGCTTACAGGTTGATTCACAGGTGTTGCATGAGATGCATAAGACCATAGGTGGACCGTAATCCTTTGTTGCTCCAAAGGATTACAATAGTATGGCCATAACCAGATGTATTTGTGTTTGTGATTACATGTCTATCGTTTGTGGTTCTGAATATAGTAGTATATGATACATACTATAAGTATGTGGTGTTTGGATATGTATATGTATTAATAAAACCCCTCAATTAATATTATTAAGTTTTAGTTGCCTTCCATAAAGCAACACACATGAAAAGCTTGATCGACTATGTGTGGGCACGCCTCCGCATGGTACACTATCTATCTCGTGGAAGTGTGATGGTGGGTGTGTGGGTCTACCTCTGTAGGGTGCACACTCATCGTGTTGGCTTATGGGTTGGACTTAACTAGGGAACCTTGATAGGATCAAGTTCCTAGAGGCACACAGATGCATCATAGCAAGGAGTTGTGCATGATCATTTGTCCAAGAGTTGCATATGATGCAATTGGCAAAAGTTACCTACCTTAGTATTTGGTCTTTGACGTCGACGTTGGCTGGGCATTGATCCAATTATTTTGGGCCTTAGCTCACTAGAAGGTTGTGCGTTGCAATCTTTCGAGTTGATAGTGAGGGCTATCAATTTGAATAAAATAGTGGGAGCATAATTAATTAAAGGCCTAATTAATCTCGTTTATCAAATCTTTACAAGTCAAAATGTTTTGGACTAAATGCAAATTTTTCTTTTGTAGCAATCAAATGGCAAACAACACTCACACTTTCTCGTTGCAATCAGTCCTTAAGAAGGACAAACTTACCAGAACCAACTTTCAAAACTGGTTTAGGACCCTGAGAATTGTTCTCACACATGAGCGTAAGCTCTATGTCCTTGAAACACCAGAGTCAGCGGAACCCACCACAAATGCGCCCAAGGCTGAAAAGGATGCTTACAAGAAGCACCTTGATGATGTCGTGGATGTCAAGTGCCTGATATTGTGCTCAATGAACTATGAGTTGCAAGAGCAGCATGAGAACATGAATGTCATGGAGATGGTAACACATCTCAAGAACATGTATCAACATCAAGCAAGATAGGAGAGATATGATGTCTCAAAGGTTTTGTTCAGGAGCAAGATGAAAGAGGGAGACCCAGTTGGCACCCATATACTCACTTTAATTGGGTACGTGGAAAGCCTATCCAAGTTGGGATTTCCCCTAGGTCAAGAGTTGGCCACTGATGTGATTCTACAATCGCTGCCTGAATCATATAATCATTTTGTCATGAACTACAATATGAATAATGTTGACAAGCCATTGTCAGAATTGTTGGGCATGTTGAGGATAGCTGAAGCACAAATGAAAAAAGACAAGCCCAAGTCTGTGATGATGATCAGTAAGGCAAAGGGAAATTCAAAAGGCAAAGGCAAGGCTAAGAAAGGTTCTAAAGTCGGGCAGAAGCCAAAGTCATATGCACTCAAAGCTAAAGGTGGGATCTCCAAAGAAGGCAGTTGTCACCATTGTCACCAGACTGGACATTGGAAAAGAAAGTGTCCTCTCTACCTGGAGGAACTGAGGAAGAAGAAGCATGGGATAGAGATCTCACTTCAGGTATATATGTTATTGAGATAAACTTAAATACTTCTTCATCATGGATACTGGATATCGGATGTGGATCTCACATATGTTCTAATATGCAAGACTGATAAGAAGTAAGCCTTTACAAAAGGGCCAAGTCGAGCTACGGGTCACTAATGGAGCAAGAGTTGCTGCCACCACAGTTGGAGTTAATAGTTTATCTTTGCCTATGGGCCTTGTAATAGAATTAGAGAATTGCTATTATGTACCTGCCATTAATAGAAATATTATTTATGTATCTTATATGGACAAGAGTGGATTTGAATTTCACATTAAGAATGGAATTATTTCTATTTCTAAAGATGAGATATTTTATGGCAATGCCCCTCTGTCTTATGGTATCTACTTGTTAGAACTTGAGACTAGTATATACAACGTAAATACTAAAGGTTAAACTTGACAACTCAAACAAAACATTCTTATGGCATTGTCGTCTTGGGCACATAAATGAGAAGCGCGTATCTAGACTCCAAAAGGATGGTTATCTAGACTCTTTTGATTTTGAATCATTGGAGACATGTGAGGCGTGTTTATTAGGGAAGATGACCAAGACTCCTTTCACTGGACACAATGAGAGAGCTAGTGATCTGCTAGGGCTCATACATACTGATGTATGTAGACCTTTTAGATCAAATGCTAGAGGAGGCTATCAATACTTCATTACCTTCACTGATGACCTCAGTAGGTATGGCCATGTATATCTTATGAAACACAAGTCAGAAACTCTTGAAATGTTCAAGACTTTCATGAATGAAGTAGAGAAGCAACTTGGTAAGAGTATTAAAACACTCCGTTCAGATCGAGGTGGCGAATACTTAAGCCAAGAGTTTGAGGACCTTCTGAGAGACTGTGGTATTGTAGCACAATGGACTCCACCTGGTACACCACAACATAATGGTGTGTAAAAAAAAAGGAATCGTACATTATTAGACATGGTACGATCAATGATGAGTTCAGCCAAACTTCCAATATCGTTCTGGGGATATGCTCTTGAAACTATAGTGTTTACACTTGACCGTTACCTTCCAAATCGGTTCAAAAGACACAATATGAGATATGGAATGGGAATCGTCCCAATTTGTCTACGTTAAAGATTTAGGGATGTGAAGCTTATGTTAGGAAACAATTTCCTGAAAAGCTTGGAACCAAATTTGAAAAATGCTATTTTGTTGGATACCCCAAAGAAACTCGGGGTTACTACTTCTACACACCAACTAACAACAAAGTGTTTGTTGCTAGGACTGTTGTATTTCTTGAAAAGGAATTTATTTCCAAAGGAATTAGTGGGAGGAATGTAGATCTCGAAGAAGTTCAAGACCAACAAGAAAGCAGAGAACCTGAGGAGGTACATAAGGAACATGAAGACTCACAAATTGTTGTGGAATTTCAAGTTCCAAATGTAACACAGGAACCTCGTAGGTCTAGTAGGACACAACTTGAGCCAGAGAGATTTGGATTTCTTGTGACTCAAGATAGTGACGAATTGGGCATAGCAGATGAGCCAACTTCCTATCTAGAATCTACTAAGGGACCAGAATTTGAGAAATGGCTCAAAGCCATAAGATCTGAAATGGAATCCATGCACACCAACAAGGTATGGACCTTGGTGGATCCACCTGAAGGGGTAAAACCCATAGGGTGCAAGTGGGTCTTCAAGAAGAAGATTGACATGGATGGAAATGTTCAAACCTATAAAGGTAGATTGGTTGCGAAAGGATTCCGTCAAATTTAAGGTGTTGATTATGATGAGACCTTCTCACCAGTTTCCCTGGTTAAATCCATCAGGATCATGCTTGCCATTACAGCTTATCATGACTATGAGATTTGGCATATGGATGTTAAAACAACATTCCTTAATGGGAATTTACTCGAGGATGTGTATATGACACAACCTGAGGGTTTTATCGATCCAAAGGAAGCCAATAAAGTTTGTAAGATACAAAGGTCAATCTATGGATTGAAGCAAGCATCTCGGAGCTGGAATCTACATTTTGATGAAGTGGTCAAAAACTTTGGCTTTAGTCAAAATGAAGATGAACCTTGTGTTTACAAAAGGGTTAGTGGGAGCACAATCGTATTTCTCATATTGTATGTGGATGACATACTATTGATGGAAAATGACATCCCTACTCTTCAGACAGTAAAAGGTTGGCTAGGGAAAACCTTCTCTATGAAGGATTGAGGCGAAGCATACTATATACTAGGGATCAAGATCTATAGAGATAGATCTAGAAGGTCGCTTCTAGGCCTAAGCTAGAGCACATACATTGACAAGGTTCTAAAGATGTTTAGCATGGAAGGTTCTAAGAGAGGTAACTTGCACATGTCACATGGGGTTACGATCTCTAAAGCACAATGAAATGCCTCGTTCGAATAAAATGTTATTAACTTAGTAGAAGCGTTCACTAAGCAGTGGATTACCAAAAATCACTTATAATTAAAACCTTTTTATCAAGAGATCCGTCAAAGGAAAACTTTCTCACATAGAACCAAAGTAACACATTTACATTCTAGTTTAAAAGGTACTTGTACTGTATCATCTCTTTCTGAAAATTACAAGCATTATAAAATTTTGAGGCATTGAGCCAAAATCTCAAAAGCACTAACTACTACTCTGAGGACCTGAGAGTACAGAGACGGCACATAGGACTCTATATACATCTAAACAAGGCGTAACAGCCAGTGTCTCCACCTGAGACTTCACTGCTGTCCATGTTGCTGCTGTTGTTATCCTTCGCTTACCGAAGGATTCCTTCCTCCTCGTTTGCGTCCACCTAAAAATGTGGTTCCCACGGGGGTGAGACAATTGTAAATTGCCCCAACAGGAGATATAACTCTCCGCCAGTAACATTATTATTACAGCTTAAGAAGATAAGTATGAATAGAGGAATCATATTTTTTTAACAGCTGTTAATTCAATGTTTAACAGATTAGAATATCATTCTTATCTAAAACATTGCAGCTATAACTTGGAAGAGCAACATGTCACTTATCCTTTAAGGAATATGAAGAACATGTATAACATTTATTCATTACAGAATCATTACCACAACATTAACTCTCTTCAGGCTTAGATCCTATATTTAATGCCTGGCATTGTCATTGTGGAGTCATGGTATGTAGCCATACTCTTTTCACAAAGTATTGGGATCTTAATCTCTCAACTTATCAAGTACATTTCCACTTCTTAACAAGTTCATCATCATGATTATAGAATCTGGGTATTTGAACCCATATCTCATCATAGGATACTTATTACCACTTATTAGGTAACTTCATACCTTCAGGTCATCGGACCAAGGACATTATGAATCTTGCTACACAAAGTATTACACATAGTTCACAAAGCTCATATCACCTTTTGTTACCCCTTAATAGGCAACAAGGCATGTTATGTCTTATGAAGCCATAACCAATTTCAATAAGTAAAACATCATATGGCACACAAGGCTCATAAGTTTTCAGATTACTTCTCACTAAGCAACAAAGCATATGAAGGCTTATAAGGCCTATGAAACATTTTCAGTATATAGTGCATTATAGCCCAACCCTGGCTATGCTCATTATCTCAACATATCTGCATGTTTAGTACTCATGATAATAATTATATATCAGTACCATGCAACACTAAGTAATACCACTACTCCCTCTTTAAGGTTCATGGTCTGTCTTTCATATCAGCACCATACAAAACAAGGATTATCTTATTACATTCATAACTCATCAATCTGTATTAGAGCTTCACATAGGATTACTCTATTTTAAGACTTCACATAGCATTACCATGTATTAGGGTTTCACAAAGCATTACCCTGTATTAGGGTTTCACATAGCATTACCATGTATTAGGGTTCACATAGCATTAACTTATATTAGGGTTTCACATAGCAAAGACTCAATATGGATTACATAAGTATTCAATCATACTTATTTATTCTCATCATTCATCCTTAAATGAATTATCAACACATAATATGAGTTTCTCTCTCATCTTTGCCAGAACATGATTTCATCATACTTTATAGGTTTGGATTAACCTTTTCATAAGGCATGTTAGACTATATTCATCCAAATGCATTACCTTTCAGTGTAGTAATGGACATGACACATTTCACGTCACACATCCAATTATATTGGACTTATAACACATCAAGGTATATCATTATTGGGGTGTTGGATGTGACATCTATCATATCTTGATGTATCACTTTCCTCAACACCTTTATCTTACTTGAGTTCATCCACTTAGCATTGTGTTAGGGTATTCCCCATCCTAATACTTTATGCACCAATTCGTAACATTTATGGTGTAATGTATTGGGCATTAGTCACTCACTTAGAATATACAACCATTGCCAATGATATGGCCTCATCTCAAGTTAAGGCATTGTTGATATAGGATTGACTATTATCAACCACTCTAGGCATTTCACCTATCAAGGTATTATCCATACCATTACATGGTGTTACACTCATCACTTCTAAGAGTGTCTTGCTCTCACCTTTAAAAGGTGTATAGGGTTGAATTATGTGCATATATTCACCATATCGGGTTGGAGATGTATAAGCACTCACCATATCGGGCTAGAAATACATGAAAACCATACATATCGGGCTAGAGGTGTATGAACACCATCCATGTCGGGTTAGGGTTGATTATATCAAGAACATGGTACATATATGTGTCACCCATGATGTATAAGAGATATCAACTCATCACCATGTCGGGCTACCATGTTGTCTAGGGTTGTGTATCGTGCAACCATATCGTGCAACCATGTCGTGCAACCATTCCTATCGTGCAAGAGGTGTATACTACACCTCCATATCGTGCAAGAAGGTATACAATCATGTCCATATCATTTTAGTGAAGTAGGTACATCATCATATTGGGTTAGAGCTATTTGTATATATGCTTGAGACCGATATCACTTTTACAAAGTGACACCATCTTCTTCAAGCTCTAGACCTTTGTTTTAACTGATATAATTCATGGAAACATGTTTAAGAAGTTATTAGAACTCGTAATTTCATCAACTATTTCAGGAAATTTCAGAATTAAAAGTATTTCACTAAGTATAACAATTTAGGTGATGAATAATAACATGACTGTGTTCAAGTTATATAACCCACCTTAAGAACCACTTCAAAGCTCCAAGCTCCAAATCTCCACGTTCCTAAGGTTGAACATGACTTATGAAAAGTCCAAGGCTCGTTCACAACTCCTTCATATACAAGGAATCACCATGGATAAGAAATTGGTGAAGAAGAAAAGAAAGGTAGATCATAACCCTAGTTCCATGCTTCAATTCAAGATTGAAGACAACTATGGCTCACCTTAGAGTTAAGATTTGAGCTCCTTAACACCTTTTCACGATACACTAGTGTCCTTCCATGATATGCCACACCTCTTGAACGATATGGCACTCACTTGCACGATATGCCACTCAACTCTTCACCCTATTAGCCGATATCACCTTATATGGCCAATTTCACCTACTTGGCTGATATGCTCTTGCCATGGGTGATATCCCAAGGCATATGCACGATACCACAGCATACCTTCACGATATGGGAGTTCTATGCACGATTCCTTAGGGTAGGAAGGTGGTAAGGGTCGCAAAATTGCACCAAGGGGTGAAACTAGGGGTATATATACTTGTTGTTCATGAAGGAAGGTAAACATGAGGTGTCATCATTTTGAACTAGTAGGTGCCACGTGTCCATGCATGGTGACACATGTACATGCATACATAAACATTTATATTGTATTGAAAAATGGTTGAGGATCATCTAGGGATAAAGATTCGTCCATTACATATCCCTTTGATTAAGATATATCAATAAAATCACCACTTTATTCACAACTCATCACAACTTTGCTAAGGAAGTTGTAACTCAACACACCTCACCTCCTTGAGGTGCTTTGCACGATATGAACTTTGCCAAGAGTCCACAAAATGATCTGGGACACCTCCTTGGGTTCCTTGGCCGATAGGCACTCATATATAAGCTTTTCAACTTGATACAACTCAAGTTAAGCTTTCATATTCAACCCTTTTCTTGGTCATTTCATCACCAAGATTACCATTATTCATAATGGAATCAAACATGGTGTATCATTCATTCTCTATCCTATAAATGATACATAGAGAAAGTAGGGATGCTCTAGTGGTGTTAATTTGCATATCAACCCCAGATTTTGGGTAAATTACAATTTGTACCAAAATTGGTGCACAATGCTCCAACATTGTTCAAACAAGTTCAAACTTGGAATTTAGGCTTTCCACAAGCCACCACTTAGAATAATTATATCTCTTATGATTGTAAAACACATTTGGTACATTCAAAATGTGACATTTTGCATTATAACCCCTTAACTTGGGTAAATTTCACTTTGGTCCAAAATAAAGGAACATTGCTCAAACATCATTCAATCAGGACCAAACTTGAAACATAAGTGTGTTTCATGATAACAAAGCACCTTAGAGGATTATATTAAAGTTATAAGCAACTTTATTAGCCAAAACAAATAGGGTTACCTCATAACCCAAGTCAGGGTCGTTACAAGTTATAAACCTCTAACAAGGATTTTGTCCCCGAAATCCCAGGAAAAAGGAGAGATAGATCTTACTCACTTGTCATGCCATCAGGTATCCACATAAAATCTTAATGTTATGGAGATACCATAGATCTATAATTCACACAAAGTTCATTTCACTAATTCAACCTTATCAATGTTTATGTTTATGCATAGCATAAACCCCTAACATATGATGTCCATATTATTGAAAGGAAGAAGCATAAAAGAACATACTTCAATAACCCAAGAATATATCAAATGAGAAACATATATATCTAACATAGGTAATTCACTCAGAAATCTTTTATTCATTTGGGAAAGTTCACTTAGCACTTTAATTGGAAAAGTTCACTGAGAAAATTCACTGAGAAATTTATTTGGGAAAATTCACTAAGAAAGTTTCACTGAGCAATTTCACTGGTAAAGTTTCACTAAGCAATTTCACTGAGAAGGTTTTCACTAAGCAATTTCACTGAGAAGGTTTTCACAAAGCAATTTCACTGAGAAGGTTTTCACTAAGTAATTTCATTGAGAAGGTTTTCACTAAGAAATTTCACTGAGAAGGTTTTCACTAAGCAATTTCACTGACAAGGTTTTCACGAAGCAATTTCACTGAGAAGGTTTTCACTAAGCAATTTCACTGAGAAGGTTTTCACTAAGCAATTTCACTAAGAAGGTTTTCACAAAGCAATTTCACTGAGAAGGTTTTCACTAAGTAATTTCACTGAGAAGGTTTTGACTAAGCAATTTCACTGAGAAGGTTTTCACTAAGCAATTTCACTGATAAGGTTTTCATGAAGCAATTTCACTGAGAAGGTTTTCACTAAGCAATTTCACTGAGAAGGTTTTCACTAAGCAATTTCACTGAGAAGGTTTTCACTAAGCAATTTCACTTAGAAGGTTTTCACTAAGCAATTTCACTGAGAAGGTTTTCACTAAGAAATTTCACTGAGAAGGTTTTTATGAAGCAATTTCACTGAGAAGGTTTTCACTAACCAATTTCACTGAATAGGTTTTCACGGAGCAATTTCACTGAGAAGGTTTTCAGTAAGCAATTTCACTGAGAAGGTTTTCACAAAGCAATTTCACTGAGAAGGTTTTCACTAAGCAATTTCACTGAGAATGTTTTCACTAAGAAATTTCACTGAGAAGGTTTTCACTAAGCAATTTCACTGAGAAGGTTTTCATCAAGAAATTTCACTGAGAACGTTTTCATGAAGCAATTTCACTGAGAAGGTTTTCACTAAGCAATTTATTTGGGAAAGTTCACTTAGCTCTTCATGTTTAATTTCATTATACTCTCTAGATTGTTTCAAAATGATTACATGATCAGAGTAATCAGAAAGATAACAATCTAAGAGTTCCATACTTGCCTTATCTACAATAATCATATACCTGGACAGGGTATACAAGTACTGAGATTAGGTAGTATGCACTTTATTTGCTATCATATTCCTCACTTTTCATATCATTATACACACATGATTTTTCATTCCTGGATTTTCTTCAAGCATCACTTCTATATCTCGTCTTTTATCACACAGATGAGAGAGATTATAAAGCATTTTAAGGAATACTGAGTAAAATGTAAATTCTCATCTTTCTTGTGTCCTTATAGGACTAGTCAGGGGAAGTTCAAAAATAACTACTTTCTTTTAACACATAGAATCATGAAATGAAATATCAGAATGAATCTATTTCATATGACTATTACCCCTCACGGTCATCTACCGCTTTAGGTTGACTCAACACATAGATTCTAGGTATTTCATGTTGTTGCTTTTGCCTTTTTACATTATTGGGTTGTAACTTTCATAAGACTTGTCGAGTCTACCTCGGTTGTTGAGTCATTTCCTCCCTTCTTTTCAAAGAGAAGAGTTTAGTATGCTCAACATGTCCATATCCATAACATGTCTTGTCCTTATACCATGGTCTTATCGGTCTCATTACCGATGTATAAGCTATGCCATGAGTTCTTACTGGTGGAAAGTGAGAACCTTTGCCTTTACTTAGTGGCTATTGCCCTGGAGCACTAGGCATTTATTGCACTAGTGACACCAAAAACTTTGGCTTTTCAGAACAACTAGGCAAATGTCTCTAAAATTATAGAGACCTTACCTTAAATCTCAGCTTATTGCCCCTCCTTGGGCACTACCATCACAGATGTACTATCTGTCTAAACATATGGCAGAGTCTACTTTCTCGTCATATGTTAATCTTTCCCACATTTCCACTGTTCTGACATGACCATGTCATTCATGAACCCTTTCAAAGCCCAAAGTTTCCACATTGAGGACTGGTAACCTAGGTTGTAATGCTAGTATCCAGTCTTCTATATGCATCATTGTTGTCCTAACCTGCCCTTCAAGAGCATAAACATAGGATTCTCTATCCTAATCAAGTAAAGATGGGAATTCTTAGGCACTTGTTCTTATCTTGCCTGATCCCATGCACCCTCTCCTGGTGCAACAACATTGCCCTTATCAATGTGTTCCTCATGTTCCCCAGTCATTTATAAACTTTACCTTTTATTCTGCATAAGCAGAAATCACTATAGGGTATACTGGAGGACACTAACACATACTCAACATCTTAGTCCTATATCTCTGTAGACTCAGCGAACCTTAAGCTCTGATACCACTTAATTGAAATGCCTCATTCGAATAAAACATTATTAACTTAGCAGAAGCGTTCACTAAGCAGCGGATTACTGAAAATCACTTAAAATTGAAACCTTTTTATCAAGAGATCCATCAAAGGAAAACTTTCTCACATAGAACCAAAGTAACACATTTACATTCTAGTTTAAAGGTACTTGTCATGTATCATCTCTTTCTAAAAATTACAAGCATTATAAAATTTCAAGGCACTGAGCCAAAATCTCAAAAGCACTAACTACTACTCCGAGGACCTGAGAGTACAGAGACGACACATAGGACTCTATATACATCTAAACAAGGCGTAACAACCAGTGTCTCCATCTGAGACTTCACTGTTGTCCATGTTGTTGCTGTTGTTATCCTTCGCTTACCGAAGGATTCCTGCCTCCTCGTCTGCGTCCACCTAAAAATGTGGTTCCCACAAGAGTGAGACAATTGTAAATTGCCCCAATGAGAGATATAACTCTCCGCCAGTAACATTATTATTGCAGCTTAAGAATATAAGTATGAACATAGGAATCATATTTTTTTAACAGTAGTTAATTCAATGTTTAACATATTAGAATATCATTCTTATCTAAAACATTGCAGCTATAACTTGGAAGAGCAACATGTCAGTTATCCTTTAAGGAATATGAAGAACATGTATAACATTTATTCATTACAGAATCATTACCACAACATTAACTCTCTTCAGGCTTAGATCCTATATCTAATGCCTGGTATTGTCATTGTGGAGTCATGGTCTGTAGCCATACTCTTTTCATAAAGTATTGGGATCTTAATCTCTCAACTTATCAAGTACATTTATACTTCTTAACAAGTTCATCATCATGATTATAGAATCTGGGTATTTGAACCCATATCTCATCATAGGATACTTATTACCACTTATTATACCTTCAGGTCATCTGACCAAGGACATTATGAATCTTGCTACACAAAGTAATACACATAGTTCACAAAGCTCATATCACCTTTTGTTACCCCTTAATAGGAAACAAGGCACATTATGGCTTATGAATCCATAACCAATTTCAATAAGTAGAACATCATATGGCACATAGGGCTCATAAGTTTTCAGATTACTTCTCACTAAGAAACAAATCATATGAAGGCTTATAAGGCCTATGAAACATTTTCAGTATATAGTGCATTATAGCCCATACCTGGCTATGCTCATCATCTCAACATATCTGCATGTTTAGTACTCATGGTAACAATTATATATCAGTACCATGCAACACTAAGTAATACCACTACTCCCTCTTTAAGGTTCATGGTCGGTCTTTCATATCAGCACCATACAAAACAAGGATTATCTTATTACATTCATAACTCATCAATCTGTATTAGAGCTTCAGATAGGATTACTCTATTTTAAGACTTCACATAGCATTACCATGTATTAGGGTTTCTCACAGCATTACCCTGTATTAGGGTTTCACATAGCATTACCCTGTATTAGGGTTCACATAGCATTAACTTATATTAGGGTTTCACATAGCAAAGACTCAATATGGATTACATAAGTATTCAATCATACTTATTTATTCTCGTCATTCATCCTTAAATGAATTATCAACACACAATATGAGTTTCTCTCTCATCTTTGCCAGAACATGATTTCATCATACTTTATAGGTTTGGATTAACCTTTTCATAAGGCATGTTAGACTATATTCATCAAAATGCATTACCTCTCAGTGTAGCAATGGACATGACACTTTTCACATGTCACACATCCAATTAGATTGGACTTATAACACATCAAGGTATATCATTATTGGGGTGTTGGATGTGACATCTCTCATATCTTGATGTATCACTTCCCTCAACACCTTTATCTTACTTGAGTTCATCCACTTAGCTTTGTATTAGGGTATTCCCCATCCTAATACTTTATGCACCAATTCATCACATTTATCATGTAATGTATTGGGCATTAGTCACTCACTTAGAATATACAACCATTGCCAACCATATGGACTCATCTCGAGTTAAGGCATTGTTGATATAGGATTGACCATTATCAACCACTCTAGGCATTTCACCTATCATGGTATTAGCCATACCATTACTTGGTGTTACACTCATCACTTCTAAGAGTGTCTTTCTCTCACCTTTACAAGGTGTATAGGGTTGAATTATGTGCATATATTCACCATATCGGGTTGGAGATGTATAAGCACTCACCATATCGGGCTAGAAGTACATGGAAACCATCCATATCGGGCTAGAGGTGTATGAACACCATCCGTGTCGGGTTAGGGTTGATTATGTCAAGCACATGGTACATATATATGTCACCCATGATGTATAAGAGATATCAACTCATCACCATGTCGGGCTACCATGTTGTCTAGGGTTGTGTATCGTGCAACCCTATCATGCAACCATGTCATGCAACCATTCCTGTCGTGCAAGAGGTGTATACTACACCTCCATATCGTGCAAGAAGGTATACAATCACGTCCATATCATTTTAGTGAAGTAGGTACATCATCATATCGGGTTAGAGCTATTTGTATATATGCTTGAGCCTGGTATCACTTTTACAAAGTGACACCATCTTCTTCAAGCTCTAGACCTTTGTTTTAACTGATATAATTCATGGAAACAGGTCTAAGCAGTTATTAGAACTCATAATTTCATCAACTATTTCAGGAAATTTCAGAATTAAAAGTATTTCACTAAGTATAGCAATTTAGGTGATGAATAATAACATGACTGTGTTCAAGTTATATAACCCGCCTTAAGAACCACTTCAAATCTCCAAGCTCCAAAGCTCCACGTTCCAAGGCTCGTTCACAACTCCTTCATATACAAGGAATCACCATGGATAAGAAATTGGTGAAGAAGAAAAGAAAGGTAGATCATAACCCCAGTTCCATGCTTCAATTCAAGATTGAAGACAACTATGGCTCACCTTAGAGTTAAGATTTGAGCTCCTTAACACCTTTGCACGATACAATAGTGTCCTTCCACGATATTCCACCCCTCTTGAATGATATGGCACTCACTTGCACGATATTCCACTCAACTCTTCACCCTATTGGCCGATATCACCTTATATGGCCAATTTCACCTACTTGGCCGATATGCTCTTTCCATGGGCGATATCCCAAGGCCTATGCACGATACCACAACATCACTTCACGACATGGGAGCTCTATGCACGATACCTTAGGGTAGGAGGGTGGTAAGGGTCACAAAATTGCACCAAGGGGTAAAACTAGGGGTATATATACTTGTTGTTCATGAAGGAAAAGGTAAACATGAGGTGTCATCATTTTGAACTAGTAGGTGCCACGTGTCCATGCATGGTGACACGTGTACATGCATGCATCTACATTTATCTTGTCTTGCAAAACGGTTGAGGATCATCTAGGGATAAAGATTCGTCCATTACATATCCCTTTGATTAAGATATATCAATAAAATCACCACTTTATTCATAACTCATCACAACTTTGCTAAGGAAGTTGTAACTCGACACACCTCACCTCCTTGAGGTGCTTTGCAAGATATGGACTTTTCCAAGAGTCCACAAAATGATATGGGACACCTCCTTGGGTTCCTTGGCCGATAGGCACTCATATATAAGCTTTTCATCTTGATACAACTCAAGTTAAGCTTTCATATTCAACCCTTTTCTTGGTCATTTCATCATCAAGATTACCATTATTCATAATGGAATCAAACATGGTGTATCATTCATTCTCTCTCCTCTAAATTATACATATAGGAAGTAGGGACACTCTAGTGGTGGTAATTTGTATACCAACCCCACATTTTGTGTAAATTACAATTTGTACCAAAATTGGTGCACAATGCTCCAACATTGTTCAAACAAGTTCAAACTTGGAATTTAGGCTTTCCACAAGCCACCACTTAGCATCATTCTCTCTCTTATGATTGTAAAACACATGTGGTACATTCAGCATGTGACATTTAGCATTATAACCCCTTAACTTGGGTAAATTGCACTTTGGTCCAAAATAAAGGAACATTGCTCAAACAACATTCAATCAGGACCAAACTTGAAACATAAGTGTGTTTCATGACAATTAGAGGATTATATTAAAGTTATAAGAAATTTTATTAGCAAAAAAAAATAGGGTTACCTCATGACCCAGGTCAGGGTCGTTACACACAATGTCCTAGTTCATGTGATGAACGGGCACGCATGAGTAAGATTCCATATGCATCATTAATTGGATCTATCATGTACGCGATGTTATGTACTCGTCCTAATGTGTCGTATTCTTTGAGCATGACGAGCCGGTATCAGTCAGATCCAGGTTAATGTCACTGGAAAACTGTAAAGAACATCTGAAAGTACTTCAGAAGGACTAAGGATCAATTCTTGGTATACGGTGGTGAGGAAGAGCTCGTGATAAAGGGTTACACTGATGCTAGCTTCCAAACTGATAAAGATGACTACAAATCGCAATTTGGATTTGTGTTTTGCCTGAACAACAGAGCAGTGAGCTGGAAGAGTTCCAAGCAAGAGACGGTTGTGGATTCTATAACAGAGGCTGAATATATTGCCGCATCTAATGCTGCAAAGGAAGTTGTGTGGATCAAGAAGTTCATTTCTGAACTTGGAGTGGTTCCAAGCGCTGGTGATGCAATTGAGTTGTTTTATGACAACAATGGAGCAATTACACAGGCTAAAGAACCAAGATCGCACCAACATTCCAAACATATTCTACAACGGTTCCATCTCATACGAGAGATCATACAATGAGGAGATGTAAAGATTTGCAGAGTACCTACAGAAAGCAATGTGGCTGACCTGCTCACAAAAGCACTTTCATAACAGAAACATGTCAGACATGTTCGATTACTTGTATTGAGATTCATGAGTGATTGGGTATAAGTTTAAGTGGGAATCTGTTGATACGTATGCCCATAGAGACTATCATTTGATGATTGTAATGGGATACTATGTAAACAATTTGTAATACTACATTGATCATATCAATAAAGGCAAGTTTCCAATCTATATGTTTGTGTTTTATATTGTGAGATGACCATAAAACTTATAGATGTCTATAGAATAATATACTCAATGACATATGTCTTTGGGTTGATGACCTGAACAGTGAGATCATATGTATGCTAAGAGTATGTATTCTTGTTTTATCCCTAATCGATTGTTATTGTGGAAATATCCATAGACATCATTAACACACAATATTAGAATGTATGTTGGTTGATGGAAGAATCTCATTATCCATGATACGGATATATCAAACCAAATACATAGATACTTGTTAGAGAATAGTGTATCAAATAGACCCACCTTGAGAGTGACACATGGATACCATGATTGGTAGTTAGAGTCACATCTCATAATGATGGTGGTGATTGTGGTTCTTAGACCTGAAGTCACTACACTTATCACATGTCGTTCAGTGTACTTTGACATCATCCACCATGGTCTTGAATAAGGATTGCCATAAAGATGGTGCTTGGGTGCACTGTGATACATGGGGACGACTGTGAGTGATGTAGGTGGAATTTGTCCTTCCTACAGGAGTTTGATATTCCAGTCACTTGATAAGCGAGACTGAGAAATGCATGGCCATGCTGATGTGAGTCAATATGTGATATTGAGCTTACATATATCTCAGACAGTCTGCTCTAGTTCAAGGAACATGGATTGAATATTGAAAAGGATAACAATTCCATGACTCTAGTTCAATCTGAATATCAGCGACAAAGGAACTATACAATCACTGTAACGCCATGAATGATAGGTTAAGTTATTCTCCAACTTCTCCAATTACTTGGGTGGCAATGAAGTCTTGCTAGATACCAATCATTGCTTATGAAATCATAATATGATTATGGTTATCACTGCCAACGTAATTTGGAGCCTACCGGGTCACACGCATAGGATGTGTTGGATTAGGAGTATAATTGTGGATTTGATTGGAATTGCTCTGAATCACATTGATTACTAAAATGTTTATGTAATCGATTAGAATAATATTGGAGTGACTTGCTCTAAGTGAAAGTGGGAGTCTGTTGGTATATATGCCCATAGAGACATCCCCAAGTGATTGCATGGAGTCAGATATTAATTAATCAATTAATATGATTATTTGGTTAATTAATGAATTCCAGAATATTCTAATTAATCCACGAGCATTTTAATTAACGCAGTGTTTCTATTTATCGATGGGTTTAGGAAACCCTACTTCCCTTTGTTTCCTATTTAAAGGAGGTTGACGGCCGATATCTATATAAGATATCGAGAGAGACTTTTCAGTTTACGCTCACATACGTAAGCCCTAGCTGTCATTGTCCTTGGGAGAAAGGAGAGAAATGCATCGCTAGCACGCTGTCGTACAAACACGACTCCTTCCCGCCAGCTTAGGAAGTGCGATGTAGAGTTCCAGTCCATCTGCATGGACGAAGTAGAGACACATACGCTAAGATGCCTGCATTAGGAGGACATCAACGACCATCTGTGCACGTTACAAGCGGCGTACATCATCACACGAAAGGAGCGCCACCGGATCTTCCTGTGACAGCGAACGGGAGAGAAGTTATGTCTGTGTAGACAAGCGTCATTGTACACCATCATGCAGCGGGACATCGCCGGACTTGCTCCGCGATAAGGTATATCCCACAAACACTCCTTCCAAATACGTTGTTGTCGACGAGATCATGTTTCGGGTTGAATGGAATTTTTGTTTCTTCTGCCACACATGTTTTCTCCAAAAAACCCAACAAAAGGTTGGTCCAACTTTTCTATAGGTTGGTTGACATCTCAGATATATCTTGGATCAACATTTAAAGCTTATGTAAATTGCAATGATATTTGACTCAATCCAAAACTAACATGTTAAAGAGAATGAGTACATGTTTCAAGATATCTTTCGTGCCATTTTTTAACCTAATGTAATTAGCTTGTTGGTTATGAAAGTGTGTTGCTTCTCAAGTCAATATTTGGGTTACTTCTTCTAATAATATTAAATTATGAATTTATCAAATTATTAAGCTCTTAGGTTACTATGCTAGGTTTTACCCAAATATTATAAGTGAAAATATAGATTTCACCCTAAACCCTAATATTACTTAATAACACACATATTTATGAAAAATGAGCTGAAATAAGTCATCGAGAGCTAAATTACACTATTGAGTTAAAATTAGTGTTTGTTATCCTCAAATTACATACTAAGCCAAGAATGTGTCGTGGTAGGAAAGCATGTATTTGTAACTCTAGTGAAACCTAAGTTGTAAACCCAATATATGTGGGTTACACAGCTCGAAGTCATCATATAAGCATGTCCCAAGACCCAATGTCCATGACAAAGAAAGCCAAAATAAAATCTGAACCAATACTTATTATAATAATAATAAAAGCATGTAAGAATAATCTCAATTAAATTTTTCCAAAAGATTTATATGCACAAATGCAAGGAAAGGTTCAGCATACTCATGTATCAATTGGTAATTGTAGATTTTTTATCATATGCGGCCTAAGTCAAAACCTATTTGTAGACAAAGTATACATGTTCATTACATACAACACATGCATCAAATATAAGGAGTACAAAAAAGATTAAGTCATGAATAAATCCACTACTGCCTTGGTGAAGGAGACTCCTCACTAGAAAACAACTAGGTATAGTAATAATAACATGAAAAGGTGGTGAACCATGAAAGTAAGACCAATCCCACAATTAAAGCATCGATAGAGTAAGCACAGTGAAAGAAATGTAATTTATGCATTATATTAGGAAAGTCTATATCTAAGAGTAACACATGTGAAACATGTCAAAATAGTAAAGGTTGCATATGAATCATGAAGTGAATTTACATTACAAGTAATGTACATGTATTTATTACAAACTTTATGTCATTGTGTGTAGTTTGGAATGTAATTTTCAAACAATTGGGCAATGACTGTCAAGTCTCCTAGACCAACATAGAGGATATTAGAATTATTCATCTCAAAGATGTATAATGTGTTATTCAATGCAAGTTGGGGGTTCATCTACATGTGACTTACATATAGAACTAGGTCCATCCTGAGTACTCAAGTCACAATAGCTCCATATGTCACATATATCATATTATAATCACATCTTTGTAATCACATTGGCAGGTTTATCATGTAATAAAAAAGACTTATGACCTCGACCGCACTCATAAACATGAGCAATTTTAGGGTAACAAGTGGATCATACCTCGTATAGAATCTCAAAAATCCAAATATATTCAACTTCAACAATAGATGGCTTCAAATCCCTTCTCAGAGTCCCTAGATTGCTACAAGAATACATGTTTTTCTTCCCCAACTTCCTGAACACTCAAGAAGTTAGATAATGCACATATAATCTACATGATTAGTGCTCACTATTAGTAATTTCGTTTACTCTCCTTTCATTGTGAAAGATGGTACAACCGCCCTACTAAGTTATACACAATTGAAGCACTCAAAGCAGGAAAACCCTAATTTATATCCAGATGCACAAACACGATAAAAAAAAATCACCTTTCATCCATATCATGAATTAGGCTCAAAATTTATAATAAACGATTGTAATCTCATCTCATATCAGTAAGAAATAAGACTAAAAAGTGTAAGTAAGAAATTACACTATTTGAGCTTAATATAGTAGAAGTTATAGAAACATTTAAACTTTGTAATCTAGGGGTACATGTAAAGATTGTAACTTTTATCTACATGTCAAAAAAAAGATCATATTTATTTTGTCCTAGAATAAAAATTACTATTGCAGGAGCACAAATCTCAAAGTTTCCATTGTTTTATCTTATGCCATCCTAAAAATGCCATATGTAGGTTCATTTAGATTATATTAGTCGATTTTCCTCACCATAGAGGATGGATGGTTTTGATAGTAACTGCACTCTACACAATATGGGGGAAATAAGGGGAGGGTACAATGGCCATGATCGGTGGTATATCAGACATGTGCAGGGTGAAAAAGTGTGTATTAGTGACAATATTGATGTGGAAGTTATGTATCTAACTAACGAGGAGTCTTACAGCCAAGAGGATGAATTTCATGATGTAGCTTCTATGGGATAAGATGAAGGTCATCCCATATCAACCACTCCCAATTGTGAGGAATAGATGGAGATGGACACTCATGCTAATCAACATCTCCAGGTATCTCGTTGTCTTTCAAAAGTGGGGTTGTAGTTAAACTGTGTGTTGGTTTTCATGGACAATGATATCCTATGTTAAGTTTCAATTCTAAATCACGATCTACAATAGACCATCTATATTGTGAACGCCCTACATATGATTTCTTGTGTCGTGTTCATCAGCAATTGCAGTCTGAGGGATCGACTAAAATGACGCCTGAGGTTACTGCTTCCAATAGAAGTTTCCAAGATCTAACTGTTGGTAAGTTTTGGCCCTTAGATTTTTTCTTGGAAGATGATCCACAAGTGAACATAAGTGATGAGGATATCTATATGGTATAAGGTAATGGTTCTATAAAAAGTTGTTCTCTAGGTCGATGCTTGCCATTATCTTGGCAAATCATGGATCTTCTCAGTGGTAGTTAAGTTAATTGGTCGATCCATTAGATGCCTTACTCTTTGTGACAGACTTAGACAGCTTTAGATACTTTTGGGAATATGACATGTATATGAACTCAATCTCAACAATTTTATTGTGCAATTATAGTGAAAACATGACTATCCCAAAGCTCTTATGGATGGGCCATGGTCTATATATGGTTGTTGCTTAATAGTTAGTCGATGGTTCCCAAACATTCTTCCAACTTTGGGTCTTCCTAAATCAATCATTATGTGGGCAAGGGTTATTGATTTGCCACTCACCTTGTATCATCCTATGATATTTCAACGTGTATCGTGATATCCTAGGCAAACTTTTTAAAATTGATGAACATATTCTGAAGTGCACTAGGAGTCATTTTGCTCATTTTGCGATTGAGATCAACATAGATCAACCGATCCTTCTAGTGGTAGTTATTGACAATGTAGTCTACCAACTAGAATATGAATCACTTCCAATCATTTGTTACTCATGCGGATTACTAGGGCATCATCAAGGAGCATGCAGTTCTCAATTTGGGACTTTTATTACACATACCACAACGGACCATGGTACTCATTAAGGAATGCATTGGAATTCATAATAAGATCATTGGAAATTTTTTATGGTCGTAATATTCACTTGCGTCACACACAAAAACCTAAAAATTGACAAATGAGGACAGTGGAAGATGGACAACTAAATGTCAATTGTTATCAACTACTTGATTATATGGATGATGATACTACTCAAGAACTAGAAGTGTATGTTACTTCTATTCCAAACAACATCAAAAGCAATACCATTTTTAAAGTGTGGACTAGGAAGTGCAAACAAGTTTCAACTAGATTGATGTCTGACTCCAATGTTAAGGACATTGTTGTTTGCCATGCACAAACCACTATGAATATTGATACCACTAATGATCTCGTTGTTTATGCAATTAATACCATTGTTGAATAACCTATGGTGGAGAACAACCCTTCTAATATTATTGTTGATATTGGTCTTTATGAAGTGATTTCTCATATGCATGTCAACATTGATACAATTATACAAATTCCACCTCAACTGGTCAAATTCTTAATGATCGTTTAGACCCCTCCACCTTACCCACTTTCTTTGGCTCTAGGAAACTAGGTCCAGGTGTGAGGGGAATGAGTGGGAAAATGAAACATTTACCATATATGACTAGGAGTCAAGCCAAGAAACTCTAGGCCACTCAAGAAGTTGGTGAACCTCATGTTCTCAAGAGGCTGCCCATTTATATTAATTTCTCATATGTTAGATATAATATGTTAGAACGTTTGAGATATTGGAAATGAGTATACTCATAACCACCTAAAAGATGTGATTTGCAAATTCAAGACAATTCTAGATAGTATTCTGGAACCAAGAGTTTCTAGACATATTGCTGACACAACTATTGGACACACTGGTTTTAATTCATCCCACAGAGTTGAAGCTCGCGGGTTTTTAGAAGGAATTTGGATTTTGTGGAATTCCAATCAAGTACATGTTCAACTCGTTGAAAGCCATTGGCAACATATTCATTGCTTGGTCAATAACAATTGCTATATTAGTGTTGTTTATGCACATCATTTGCCTCAGATCCGTTATTTGATGCAGAAACATTTGCCAAGGGTAAGTGCTAATATATAACTACCATGAGTAGTTATGGGTGATTTCAATGTGGTCATATTACCTACTGAGAAACAAGGTTCTTTTGAATTTAATTTTGTTGAGCCAAACTTGTTTCAAGATTGTTTGATGCAATGAGACCTATCAAACTTGGGCTATAATGGTTTTCCTTTCACTTATACGACAGGAAGGCTACATGAATGATTAGATAGAGTGTTAGTCAATTCCTTTTTATCCTGAATGCATCATAGTTTTCTGTATGCCATCTTCCTTGTATTCAATTAGGTCATAATCCACTATGGTTTTAAAAACTTGGATGCACTGAGTATAAACACGTATTCAAAACCAAGGCTAGATAGAATACAGATGCAAGTTTTAAGAAATTCTTGGTTCATAATTGGAATATTTCTTTAGAGTTTGGGAGTGCTATGTATATCAACATCTTATTACTCAAATGGGATAAAGCAAATATGTCTGAGATGCAATAATCTAAATCAGAACTTCTTTGAAATGTTCAAGAATGTCAAAATGCTCTAGCTAATCAATTGACCACATCACATGATGTATATTGTAATGAACTTTTAACATATTATGATATGATTTCACTTACTGAATATTTGAACATGAAGCAAAAAATTCATGTTACATGGTTAAAAGAAGGTGATACTAACACATATTTCTATCAAGCCTATGTCAAATATAGAATACTGAGAAACCAAATTTCCTTTCTACAAAATGATAACAATCTAGTTATATTAGATTCATTTGCTCTCAAACAAATTCCACATGATTACTTCAAGATTCACTTTTGTCCATCTTTTATTCCAAGTCAACATGCCATTAACCACATCACCACAGGGGTTTGTGACGTGAGTATTTTAAATGCACTAACAAATTCACCCGGGGCTGAAATCCCTGAGCTTTTACCTAAACCAAGTGCAATAATACCACCTGCAAGCGAACGAGTCTTATCGCAGTATAATTGAGGATCGAACCCAAAGGACAACGTTTTTAAGAATCTTTCTCAGTTGGATCTAGCTCAAGTAAAACTAATATTTAGAACAATAGGTTGATTTTTGTTTGTTTAAACTAATTACAGGAAAGTAAAAGCAGAATTAAAGATAGGTTTAGATCAGTGATGTGGAATCGCTGGGATGATACCGGGTTTGACCACCGCTACACACACAAACATACTCCTTGCAAACAGTCCAGGTAAGATATAACACTCCAAGTAGAGCTGCTGCAGAACCCCCCATACGGGCGTTAGGTTCGCGTAAGCATCACCATAGGTACCAAACGTCTCGTCACCATCCGGATCACGTGTCTTACGGTTCTGAAGATACAACATCCAACTAAGGCTGTGAACCCCCCATACGGGCATTAGGCGCACAGAAGCGTCACCGAAGGCTAGATGTCTTGTCCCCTCACGGATCACACACTTGCAACCTCAAGGAATCTCATCAGAAGTTCTTGTCAAGGAGTCAACCGCGTTAACCGATAAGCACGTAAGTGATTAAAGTATGAGTAAACATCTACGATTAACAAGAATATACAAAATCCAACTAAGGTTGTGAACCCCCCATACGGGCGTTAGGCGCACAGAAGCGTCATTGAAGGCTAGATGGCTCGTCCCCTCGCGGATCATACACTTACGACCTCAAGGAATCCTATCAGAAGTTCTCGTCAAGGAGTCTAACTTGCTAAACGACGTTCATACCCATGCATTGAAGTTCTCACAACATAGGGAGCACAAAGATGAAAATAAGCACATAACCAACCTACGAGATTAACGATAAACGACAAAATGAAGAGTTATATACATTGCCATGGAAAGTTTAACGAAAGAACATGGTTTGCATGGGCAGCGGGGCTAGTCCTCGCACCCCAGCGAAAGAGGACTACTCGCTCATGCTGCGAGATACAAGAAGGATGAGAGAGAAAGAGAGATCCGCCATGAGCTCGGTGCAGAGAGTGGTCACATCCCGGGGAAGAAGATGCGCTCCTTGCTCTGTCTTCCTTCTCTTCTTGGCCTCCTTGGATGCAACACCAGCAGTAGATGGAGTGGAACTTGATCGGAGTGGTGCTCTGGCAGCCTAATGGCGTCCGGATCTGATGCCTCCAAATGAGGACCCTGGGGGTCTATTTATAGGCTCAGATTTGATCCCAAACGGTTTGGATAAGTTGCTGGAAATATTCTCTCCAAACGGTTTGGAGACCGTTTGGTGCCAAACTGTTTGGGGACCGTTTGGTGCCAAACGGTTTGGAGACCGTTTGGTGCCAAACGGTTTGGGGACCATTTGGTGCCAAACTGTTTGGGGACCGTTTGGTGCCAAACGGTTTGGAGACCGTTTCAGCATCAAACGGTTTGCGTCGATCGATCTTGAGGTCGGTCTCGGTCTCGGCGTGAACGCACGGCTTCTGTTCTTCAATCGATCTTTGCGCTTGTGGCAAACGGTCTTGGAAATCGCATGGATCCAAACGGTCTTGGGACCGCATGGACCCAAACGGTCTTGGGACCGCATGAACCCAAACGGTCTTGGGACCGCACAGTTTTCTTTGGCGACCGATTTCGTCATTCGTTCTTCGCATATTCCAGCAAATGGTCTTGGGGCCGTATGGACTCAAACGGTCTTGAGACCGCATGGGTTTCAAACGGTCTTGGGACCGCAAGAGCTCAAACGGTCTTGGGGCCACAAGAGCTCAAACGGTCTTGGGACCGCAAGCGTGGAATTGCTTGATTTATCTGCATTAAATGAATGATATTTAGTTAAAACCTTGATTATTGAATCAGCTAAGTAGTTTTGTACATTATGATTCATATTAGGATGAAAAGGTGTGAAATAGAGTTGAATTTGTTCCAAAAAGGTAGTTGAATTCCATGATGAGTATGCACTCATCAGAACACCCCGAACTTGAACGTTGCTCGTCCTCAAGTAACGTAAAATTTGAAACAGTTGCCAAGTGAATACTTTCTATTCGTGTGATTGCTTCATCTTCACATCACAATTGTTTCTTTCTGCTCAGTATGAATTAGTACCTCAACCTCCTGGGACCACTAAACACGTCTTACCATAGCTTCGTTCCTGAGTTTGTTTTCCAATATCCCTTCCTCCTCACTTTTTCCAACAACAAGCATGTCAAAGAGTTTTGTAAGAGTCCAGAGATACCCGCAGAATCAACAAGTGTGCATCCGATCTGACACTGGTGTTTTTCGGGATGGTGGGGGCATGCATTGTGCCCTTAGGTAGAAAAAGGAGTGAAAGGTGGTATGGAAAGAAGAAGTAAATCTCTCCTCTATTCGACTCGAGATTTTTATTTGTTTTGCAATTTCATTTATTGCATTTTTTTGTGCAAATCTCTCCTCTATTCGACTCGAGATCGCGTTTCTTTTTGTGTGCACTTTGGCATCTTTTGTTTGCAGATCTCACCTCTATTCGACTCGAGATTGCAATTTTGGTGGTACGTCCCTATTTATTGTGAGGGGTATGGAAGAAGCGGATAAGGGGGAAGTGGCGTGCCACCCCGAACTTAGGGTTTGGAAAATATTTGGCTATTTTGTTGCTTTTGATGGATGGAGGGGTATGGAGATGATAGAAGAAGTGTAGAAGAGAGTTCAGATCAGAATGCAACTTGATTTACAATTCAAAACCGGGTTATTCTCTTTGTCATACTCAGCTCAAATAATGACTTGATGCAGATCCGGTGGGGATTCTGAGCCATTGTTCCACTAGTCAGTTAGGAAGCACGACGAGTTTGATCCCTATCAGTTTGACAGATACTTATCATTTTTGTAAAACGTATTATGATGTTAGGAATCATAAGCTTCACAAGATGATTTCAGGCAAAAGGCAAGTTTCAAAAATCAGTCCTCTTGAGGATTTACTTCGAATAAGGAGTATATTATGATTGAAGATGCATAGCAAGTTAGTTAGTTACATTTTATCAACAAGTGTCAAAAATTCATCAAATATCTGTTCAAAAAATTTGAAAATTTTGAAATTTTTTATGATAGAGACAACTTGAGTATGAAAAGAGGGTGTATGTGGAAGTGAAGTACGTACCACCCACCCTCCATCCCGAACTTAGAAATTTGCTCGTCCCGAGTAAACCCTAAATCCAAGATGGAGGGGAAAGGTTACACCAGTTATGACTGCCGAGTGTGATTGCGTTCTGATCAGGTCGACTCCGATCTTTTATCTGAAAGAAGAAAAACTATCTTAAAAGGCAAATTTTATTTAAGGAAAAGTTAACTAGAAAACAAAATTTGGAAAGGAAAAGTAAAACAGAATTATTGATCGGGTTGCCTCCCGACAAGCGCCTTTGTTTTATGTCGATGGCTCGATAGAGTCCTTCGGCATTATGGTGGGTCCTTTGGATTGGCAAGTTCCAACATTATTTCGGTGCCTATGTCAGTTGAAGTGAAGTATCTTTTCAAGCGGTGACCATTTGCTATAAATTCGCCTGACTTGTCACTCCATAAAGAGAAAGCACCATGTGGAGAGATGCTTTTGACGATGTAAGGTCCACATCAACGTGAGCGGAGTTTCCCTAGGAACAATTTTAATATGGAGTTAAATACTAGAACTTAGTCTCCTACTTGTATGTCTTTTCTTTTCAGATGTCCATCATGCCAAAGTTTTGTACGTTCTTTATAGATTCATGCATTCTCATAGGCTGTCATTCTTAGTTCATCCAGCTCGTTGAGTTGCAGAATCTTGGCTTGCCCCGCTTCTTTCATATCGAAGTTCAATTGTTTAATTGCCCACCATGCCTTATGTTCTAATTCGACTGGCAGGTGGCAAGCATTTTCATATATCAATCGAAAAGGGGTAGTCCCAAGGGGAGTTTTATAAGCAGTACGATAGGCCCATAGGGCGTCGTTTATTTTTGTCGACCAGTCTTTTCGATTACGTCCAACAGTTTTCTCAAGGATAGCCTTTAGTTGTCGGTTAGAGACCTCTACCTGTCCACTAGTTTGTGGATGGTAAGGTGAAGCTACCTTGTGCGAGACACCATATTTTCTTAGTAAAGCTTCAAAACTTCTTTCAATGAAGTGGGAGCCACCGTCAGATATCACGGTTCGCGGAACTCCAAACTGTGGGAAGATGACACCTTTGAATAATTTAATGACAAGTTTTGAATCACTAGTGACGGTTGGAATAGCTTCAACCCATTTTGAGATGTAGTCCACTGCAACTAGGATGTAAGAGAATCCATTAGAAGATGGGAATGGACCCATATAGTCCACTCCCCAAACGTCGAATATCTCGACTTCTAGCCATAGATTCAGTGGCATCTCGTCTCTTTTGGTTATATTGCCAGATCTTTGACATTTGTCATAGGATAGGACAAAATTGTAAGAGTCTTTGGATAAGGTTGGCTAGAAGAATCCACATTGCAAAACCTTTAGAGCAGTCTTTTTAGAGCTCATATGCCCACCTACGGGTCCTGAGTGGCATTGTTCCAGAATAGATGGAGCTTCTTCTTCGGCGATACAACGTCTATACAACCCATCGACGCAATTTAAAGAGATATGGTTCATCCCAGTAATAATGCTTCACATCGTGCATAAATTTCTTCAGTGCATTCCCGGTGCATTGGGGATGGATGACTCCAGCAGCAAGATAGTTTACGAAATCAGAGTACCATGGTATAACTTCCGAGACCCTCATTAGCTGATCATCCGGTAGGGAATCATTTATCGGAATCTTTTCAGCATCCAGAGTGTGGATGCAACTAAGGTGATCTGCTACCACATTTTTCGTCCCTTTTTTATCTCTTATCTCCAAATTGAATTCTTATAGTAAGAGGATCCATCGTATCATCCTTGGTTTTGCATCTTTCTTTGCCAGGAGGTAACGAATAGCAGCATGGTCTGTGTAGACAATGAATTTCGAACCGATAAGGTATGACCTAAACTTGTCGAAAGCATATATGACTGCTAGAAGTTCTTTCTCAGTAGTAGCGTAATTCCTTTGAGCTTCATCGAGGGTTTTCGATGCATAATAGATCACATAATGTTTCTTTTCTATGTATTGCCCTAAGATGGCACCCACCGCGTAGTCACTGGCATCATACATAATTTCAAAAGGATGGTCCCAGTCGGGAGCTCCAATGATGGGGGTGGTTATAAGGGCCTTCTTCAGCGTGTCGAAGCATTTGACGCATTCTTCATTGAAATTGAAAGCAGCATCTTTTAGAAGCAGGGTGGTCATAGGCTTAGTTATCTTGGAGAAATCTCTTATGAATCTTCTATAGAATCTAGCATGACCAAGGAAGGCGTGAACTTCTTTCACATTCGTGGGAATAGCCAATTTAGATATCACTTCAATCTTGGCTTTATCAACTTCAATTCCTCTACTACTGACCCTATGGCCCAGGTCAATGCCTTCCCTTACCATGAAGTGGCATTTCTCCCAATTTAGTACCAGATGTGCTTCTTCACAACGTCTGAGAACCATGGAGAGATGCTTAAGACAAGAATCAAATGAGCCTCCATATACAGAGAAATCATCCATGAAGACTTCCATAACAGTCTCAGTAAGCCCCGCGAAGATTGCGGCCATGCAACGTTGAAAAGTTGCGGGTGCATTACAGAGACCAAACGACATTTTTTTGAATGCATATGTCCCGAAAGGACAGGTGAAGGTCGTTTTTTTCTTGATCATCTAGATGTATGGGAATCTGGTAGAATCCAGAGTACCCATCAAGATAACAGAAATATTCTTGGTGGGCCAACCTTTCTAAAACTTGATCGAGGAAGGGCATAGGAAAATGGTCTTTTCGAGTAGCTTTGTTTAATTTTCTATAATCAATACACATCCGCCACCCAGTGATTGTTCGAGTGGGGATAAGCTCATCATTTTCATTCCTTATAATAGTTGTTCCACCTTTCTTTGGCACCACGTGTACTGGGCTCACCCATGTCAAATCTGATATCGGGTAGATTATTCCGGCTGTGAGAAGTTTGATGATCTCGCGACGGACTACTTCTTTCATACTGGGATTCAATTTCTGTTGATGCTCGATGGTCGGCTTGTGATCTTCCATCATGGGGATCTTATGCATGCACAAAGCTTGATTGACCCCTGTGAGGTCGCTCATTCTGTAGCCTATTGCTTTCTTTCTTTCCCTTAATTCCTCTAGAAGTTTCTCTTCTTGTTCAGTTGTTAAATCAGAGTTTATGATCACTGGACAAACTTTGAGGTCATCCAAAAACATGTACTTTAGCCCTTCGGGTAGGGGCTTCATTTCGGGAGATTCAAGTTGTTCGCTTAGTTCTTCCGTAGTTTCAGTAGCCTTGAGTTCTTCATAAGTTGTGTCAGTATCTTCTTCAGCAGAGTCGAGGGGTTCGATGCAGTCATCTGCTTGTTTGTCTTTAGGTATATCGATCGGTGGGTCAGATAAAGCAATTTCCAAAGGGTCGTATGATTCATCATATTCTTGAGTCAGTTGTGACAATTGCTCAACGCAATCAATAAGATAGACTTCTTCCGGTATACTTGGTCTTCTCATACTTTCAAAAACTTTGAATTCTAGGGTCTCTTTGCCTAGCCTGAGCAGTAAGGTACATGCTTCAACATCAATAAGGGCTCTTGCAGTGGCAAGGAACAGACGACCAAAGATAAGAGGGTATCTGGTGTCTTCTTTTATATCCATAATGACAAAATCACATGGAACGTATGCGTCCTTACCTACCTTGACCGGGATATCTTCGAGGATTCCTAACGGTCTTTTTATCGAATTGTCTGCAAGTTGAATGGTCATAGCGGTAGGAAGCAATTCTACAAACCCTAATCTCTTGCACAGACTGAACGACACAATAGAAATACTTGCCCCAAGATCTGCCAGTCCTTTCTTGCATGACGAGTCACCAATGTGACATGAAATTCCAAAGGATCCTGGGTCTTTCTGTTTCTTTGGCATCTTGCTCAGTATGATATCTGATGTGGTTATAGCCAGTTTTACAGTTTCGTACTCTTCAGTTATATACTTCTTGGTGAGAAGCGACTTTAGATACTTAGTCCAGGCTGGTATCTCAGCAAGAGCGTCTGAAAAGGGTATATCAACATGGAGTTTCTTCATAGCCTCTTTGAACTTGATGAACCTTCTATCTGTTGGCTAATTGGACATCTATAAATCCCTTTGTTTTGATTATGACAAACATTTCATTCTTATTAATCTAACGAGCTACTTGAGTGTGTAGGACCAAGATGGATGGCAAAGCAACTAGGGAAAATCCACAAGCTAAAATGTTTATATTTTCATGCAATGTAATCATTGTTGTAAAAACTTGTACAAATATATAATGTACAAGTACTTAGAATTGCATGTAAATCAAGCGTTAGATTTTCCCTAGC
Source organism: Alisma plantago-aquatica (assembly GCA_963693085.1). NCBI lineage: Eukaryota > Viridiplantae > Streptophyta > Magnoliopsida > Alismatales > Alismataceae > Alisma > Alisma plantago-aquatica. The sequence continues at coordinate 928,809,076 of OY856410.1, read as the reverse complement.
CAAACACAATAGTTAGACATGTCATCCCATTTAATTAGGATCACCTTTGCACACTCACACATATAATTAGTGCCTAAATTGAAACCTTGAAACAGGATCATTCTCGGTCGACAAACTCCTCGACCGAGACACTCTCGGTCGACAATCTTCTCGACCGAGAAAGATCCAAAGTAGCCGTTAGACACAACAGACAAGTTAGTTGGCAGTTGAAGAAAGACGTTGCAAATCACTTGTTCCAGAGAGCCTGTCGGTCGACAAAAGTTCGACCGAGTAGGTGTCTCGGTCGACCATTTGTCGACCGAGATGGTCTCTGACAGCAACTGCAGAATAAATTAATTAGCCGTTGCTAAAGCAACAACTTTGTACCTAACGGCTAGTTAAGCACTTAGAAACCCCTAGAAGTTGTCTAGAACGTCCTTAAGCATACTTAGGCCATTCCTATAAATAGGACAAGCCATAGGACACTAGAATTCACTTGTTACACTTGAGAATACACTTGAGCATACTTGAGCAATCTATTGCAAGCAATTTGAGCACTGTGATCATTAGTCTATATTATCCTTAGCTAAATTTCGTGTCCTATAGGCTAGATTCTCCTATCCACAGCAATCACAAGTTCACACACTTGGCTAGGAGATCTATATGCTTGATCTAGGTATATCAAGCCTTGGGCTTAAAGGATAAGTTGTAATTTCCTTTTTCTTTCTTGTTCCTTTTTATCTTTTGTACTCTCCTTGCTACTCCTAGGGTTGGAGGCTGCGGATTGGAGAGGGTTGACTTCTCAGGTGGAGAAGGGGACTTCAAGCTACTTCAAGAAGGCTATCGCAAGGGAAGCTACTTCAGAAGGCTGGTGCAACGGGAGTTGGTGCATCTACTTCAAGGGAAGGCTGCTTCAAGGTTGGCGATTACTTCTAGGTGAAGGCTGCTTGAAGGGTTTGGGAAAAGAGATTGTATTTTATGTAAATTCCTTGCGAGGTAATAAAATAAATTTCTTTTCAAATCCCGGTTGGGTAAGAAACCGGGTAGTGGATTGACGACTATAGTATTTGCTATAGTTGGAACCACTCTAAACCTTGTGTCTCCTTGTCCAACACTTTCATTGTGGTTGTTTGAGTTCAATAATTGTTAAAATCTCTATAAAACTCTATTCACCCCCCCCCCTCTAGTAGTTTTCAATTGGTATCAGAGCAAGGCTTCAAGGAACCCTAACAAGGTCTTGAAGAAATGGGTGATGGAATGCTCAACAACCTCAACATTGAAGGGACTCTTGTTGCTAGGCCGCCGGCATTCGATGGAACAAACTACCAATACTGGAAGAGGAGGATGCAGTTTTACTTCCAAGGCGTCAACTGGGATCTATGGAGAATGGTATCTACTCCTTATGAATTCCCTCAAAATGACTTTGCGGAATGGGATGCAAACACGGTAAAACAGGCCCAAATGAACGCAAAAGCTGTAAGCATTTTATATTGTTCTATTTCTGTAGGAGAATTTAATAGAATATCAAATTGTGATACAGCGTATGATATTTGGCATAGATTGTCCATCACTTATGAGGGTACAGCCCAAGTCAAAAATTCCAAAATTAGTCTTTTTAAAACAAAGCTTGAACATTTTCGTATGGATCCAAATGAATCTATTAGTGAAATGTATTCAAAATTCTCTACTATTGTTAATGGTTTAAGTGCCTTAGGAAAACCTGTCCTTGAGGAAGATCAGGTATCAAAAATTCTTAGATCACTTCCTCCAAAGTACAAGCCAAAGGTGACAGCCATTGCAGAAGCAAACGACCTCACTCGCCTCAAAATGGAACAACTCATTGGTAATTTAGAAGCTCATGAAGCAGATCTAGAAGAGGAAGAAAGAAGAGAACGTGAACACCAAAGTGGGAAGAAGAAGGATGTGGCTCTCAAAGCCTCAAAAGTCGTCACACAAGAAAGTGAGGAGTCAAGTGAAGAAGAAGAATAAGCCTTAATCGTCAACGGTAAGAAGTACAAAAGGTTTAAATCTAACAAAATTTCTAGTTCCTCTACTCCCAGGTGCTTTGAATGTGGGAAGAAAGGGCATTTCAAAAATGAATGTCCCAAAGCAAAGAAGGGAAAGAAAAGCTCACATAAGAAGAAAGGAGAAAAAGCCTATAAAGCTGCCTGGGATGAGTCAAGTGATAGTGAAAGCGGAGAAGAGGTGGAATGTCTAATGGCAAGAGAAGAAAATGAAGACTCTCAAGAGGTAAGCCTAGTTGATCTTCCTAAAGAAGAGTTAGTTACTAGTTTACAAGAAACTCATGATAAGTATGTTGATGCCAAGAAGAAACTAAAGAAGGCTATAAAATCAAATAATGAGCTCATTGCCAAATTAGATGAACTTTCTTATGAAAAGAACAACATTGATCTTGAAAATGTATCTTTAAAAACATCTTTAGATGATTGCACTAGAAAGCTACTCAATTTGGAAACCAATGTTGATCTTCTAACAAAAGAAAAGACTGATTTGCTAGCTAAACTACAAGATTATCAAACTCAACCTATCTTGTGCAACCATTCGGACTATGATAATATTGTAAAAGAAAAGGATTCATTGTTTTCTGATTTAGACCAAGCAAGAAAAGATATACATAAGAAGATGAATGACATTGCTACATTGCAAAGAGAACTTTATAAGTTAAGAAGAAAAGATATTCTTGATAACATATTGAGAGTTGGTACTGTCTTCAATGGAAGAAAAGGTTTGGGATATGTTCCAAAGAAAAACCAACCCAAAAAGACCCAAACTATGTTTGTACCCAAGAACACAATGACTAGAAAGAGAAATGAAATTGACTCTATTACTTGTCATTTCTGCTTACGTCTTGGACATTATTGTTTTTCATGCCCCTACAAGACTAAGGAGTCCGACTTAGTTTGGATCCCAAAACCCCAAACTTAGAAGAATGGAATGTAGTTGAGATATGACCAAATGCTTAATTTTGCTATTTATATTGTCTTATCTCAACAAAAGGTGCTATGCTTATTGTTATTATTTTTCTGCATTGCTGAAACAGAAACTCTGTCGGTCGAAGTATTGTCGACCGAGCTCTGGGTCGGTCGAAGTATTGTCAACCGACTGGATGTCTTTAACAAATCAAAAATTTACAGCACCTATTTCGATCGAAAATTGGTCAGCCGAGAAATTTTCTGTGTTTTTGCTTGTGATACAGTAACCTGCTCGATCGACAAATTGTCGACCGAGACAAATATCGGTCGAACAATTGTCGACCGACTGGTTTTCTGTATCAGAACTTTTATATACATAAGCACTTAAAAAGTTTCTAACCATATCGGACCATCACATGGGTACCAAAATCTACATTCTAATGCAGGAATGGGTAGTTGACAGTGGCTGCTCCAAACATATGACCGGGAACAAGGACGCATTTCAAACTTTTGAAGAAAAGAAAAGTGGAACGGTCACCTTTGGAGACAATGGTAAGGGCAAAATCGTTGGAATAGGTAATGTTGGAACAAATCTCGAAATTAAAAATGTTCTACTTGTTGATGGATTGCATCATAATTTAATAAGTGTAAGTCAACTATGTGATAGTGGTTATGATGTGTTATTTAACAAAACCTGCTGCAAATTATTGATAGAAAACACTACAAATGTCGTTTATGAAGGAAATAGAGTTGGAAATCTTTATATCCTTAAACCAAACTCTATGAAATCAGTAGTAGGTAAATGCTTGCTTGCAAATGAAAATACCTTACAACTATGGCATAAAAAGCTGGGACATGCTAGTTCACATGCTATTAAAAAGTTAGTAAAATATGATCTTGTTCGTGGATTACCTGCTTTGTCTTTTGATCAAGTTGAAAACTGTGAACCCTGCACAATGGGAAAGCAAATCAAAACATCTTTTAAATCAAAACATGTACTTAGCACCAGTAGATCCTTAGAATTAATTCATATGGACTTATTTGGACCAATGAGGACACAATCTATTGGTGGTAAACGATACTGTTTTGTTATTGTTGATGATTATAGTAGATATACATGGGTACATTTTATTGCAACTAAAGATGATACTATTCATGTCTTTATGCAATTTTGTTCCAAGATTGAAAATCTTTTACAACATAAAATATGTACCATTAGAAGTGATCATGGTGGCGAATTTGAGAATCATACATTTGAGACCTTTTGTACATCTCAAGGGTATACTCATAATTTTTCTGCTCCACGTACCCCACAACAAAATGGTATAGTTGAACAGAAAAATCGATCCCTACAGGAAATGGCTAGGACCATGATGCTTGAACACAACACACCTAAAACCTTTTGGGCTGAAGCTGTAAACACTGCTTGTTATGTGCTTAATAGAGTAACTGTTCACTCTCATTTGAAGAAAACTCCATATGAAATATTACACTCTAAGAAACCTAGAGTTGACTACTTTCATACTTTTGGCTCCACATGCTACATTTTAAATACCAAAGATGATAGAGACAAGTTTGATTCTAAATCACACAAAGCATTCTTCTTGGGATATTCCACTTCTAGCAAAGCCTTTAGAGTATATAACACTATCTCTAGAAAAGTTGAGGAATCCATTCATGTTTCTTTTCATGAAGAATCGAAGTCTGAAAATCTAGATATCATTGATCTCACAAATCAATTCGAAAATATAACCATTTCCAATGATAGTGAGAAAATTCCTATATCTGATCCCCAAGTTGAAACACAACCTACACCTAGGCTTATCAAGGATCATCCCCAAGAACTAATTATTGGAGATCCAAATGATAAAGTCAAAACTCAGTCTTCCTTCAAAGATGTTGCAAACATGGCTTTTGTTTCTATCATTGAACCCAAGAAGATATCCGAAGCTCTTAAGGATGATTACTGGATAATAGCCATGCAAGAGGAGTTAAATCAATTCACTAAAAATGATGTATGGGATTTAGTTCCTAAACCACACGATAAAACTATCATAGGAACTAAACGGGTGTTTAGGAATAAGCTCAATGAGGCAGGAGAAGTCATAAGGAATAAAGCTCGGTTAGTAGCACAAGGATATAATCAACAAGAAGGCATAGATTTTGATGAAACATATGCACCCGTAGCCAGACTTGAAGCTATTAGGATGTTACTAGCTATTGCTGCCCATAAAAACATTAAGTTATATCAAATGGATGTCAAAAGTGCATTTCTAAATGGCATCATACACGAAGAAGTTTATGTTGCTCAACCACCTGGTTTTGAAATACCAGAAAAAGGTGACCATGTTTATAAACTTAAAAAGGCACTTTATGGTCTAAAACAAGCACCTAGGAATTGGTATGAACGACTCAAGACATATCTTTTTGATAATGGTTTTTCTATTGGAAATTCAGATTCTACTTTATTTTTCAAAACATGTGCATCTGATTTCCTAGTTGTGCAAATATATGTTGATGACATTATTTTTGGAGCTTCTAATGATTCATTATGCACACAATTCAGTGACATTATGCAAAAAGAATTTGAAATGAGCCTCATGGGTGAACTAACATTCTTTCTTGGTTTTCAAATTAAGCAAACACCTGCAGGAATTTTCATAAGCCAAGAAAAATATACTAAAGAACTTTTAAAACGTTTTGGGATGGATCAATGCAAACATGCTACTACTCCTATGGCTACCTCTATCAAAATTGATAAGGATGAAAATGGGGAACCTATTGATGATTCCTTATATAGAGCCATGATTGGTAGTTTGCTATACTTAACTGCTTCTCGACCGGACATTATGTTTTCCGTTGGTCTTTGTGCTAGATTTCAATCCCAACCTATGCAATCTCATTTTCTAGCGGTTAAACGAATTCTTCGATATCTAGCTGGTACTACTTGTTTTGGTTTATGGTATCCAAAAGGACAATCCTTGGATTTTAAAGCATATACTGATGCGGATTATGCTAGTTGTCGACTTGATCGCAAAAGTACTAGTGGTGGTTGTTTCTTATTAGGGAGAGCCTTAGTATCTTGGTTTAGCAAGAAACAAAATACGGTTGCCCTATCTACAACTGAAGCTGAATATATGGCAGCCGGGTCTTGTTGTGCTCAAGTGCTTTATATGCAACAGGTATTAAGCAATTATGGTTTTAATCTTTCATCTACACCTATTTTTTGTGACAACACGAGCGCCATAAACTTAGCACACAATCCTATTTTACACAGCCGGGCAAAACACATTGAAATCCGTCATCACTTCTTAAGGGATCACATCTCAAAGAATCATGTTTCCCTTCATCATGTTGATACGGAAAATCAATTGGCTGATATTTTTACAAAACCGCTTCCACTAGATCAATTCAACAACATTAGGAAGCAATTGCTTATTACTCCTTTGGAAGATGTTTTCTTTGATATTTGCGGTTCTTAAAACGAATACGTTTACTTATTTTATTTTGGCTTTTCAATGGACATCTTTTTCATTATATTTGACGGGATATCTAATTAAGGGGGAGTTTTTATTAAAACGGTTATCTTTTTGAAATGACAAATGGGGAGAGATAAATAAAACTATAACTTAGTATTTATGAAAAACTCAATCAATGAGTTTCATAAATATACTCTTGGCTTTACATTGAAAGTTGCTATATTCCCAACTGAACTGGATTTCATGTTCCATAATTCATTGGGAATAATAAGCACTTATAAACAAGAGGAAAAGCTACATAAGGTAATCTAAAGGTATGAAACTCATATGTTTTATATTTCCTTTTTTATATTTTGGAAATGTTTGTCATCTTCAAAAAGGGGGAGATTGTTGGCTAATTGGACATCTATAAATCCCTTTGTTTTGATTATGACAAACATTTCATTCTTATTAATCTAACGAGCTACTTGAGTGTGCAGGACCAAGATGGATGGCAAAGCAACTAGGGAAAATCCACAAGCTAAAATGTTTATATTTTCATGCAATGTAATCATTGTTGTAAAAACTTGTACAAATATATAATGTACAAGTACTTAGAATTGCATGTAAATCAAGCGTTAGATTTTCCCTAGCCAAACACCATAGTTAGACATGTCATCCCATTTAATTAGGATCACCTTTGCACACTCACACATATAATTAGTGCCTAAATTGAAACCTTGAAACAGGATCATTCTCGGTCAACAAACTCCTCGACCGAGACACTCTCGGTCGACAATCTTCTCGACCGAGAAAGATCCAAAGTAGACGTTAGACACAACAGACAAGTTAGTTGGCAGTTGAAGAAAGACATTGCAAATCACTTGTTCCAGAGAGCCTGTCGATCGACAAAAGTTCGACCGAGTAGGTGTCTCGGTCGACCATTTGTCGACCGAGATGGTCTCTGACAGCAACTGCAGAATAAATTAATTAGCCGTTGCTAAAGCAACAACTTTGTACCTAACAGCTAGTTAAGCACTTAGAAACCCCTAGAAGTTGTCTAGAACGTCCTTAAGCATACTTAGGCCATTCCTATAAATAGGACAAGCCATAGGACACTAGAATTCACTTGTTACACTTGAGAATACACTTGAGCATACTTGAACAATCTATTGCAAGCAATTTGAGCACTGTGATCATTAGTCTATATTCTCCTTAGCTCAATTTCGTGTCCTATAGGCTAGATTATCCTATCCACAGCAATCACAAGTTCACACACTTGGCTAGGAGATCTATATGCTTGATCTAGGCATATCAAGCCTTGGGCTTAAAGGATAAGTTGTAATTTCCTTTTTCTTTCTTGTTCCTTTTTATCTTTTGTACTCTCCTTGCTACTCCTAGGGTTGGAGGCTGCGGATTGGAGAGGGTTGACTTCTCAGGTGGAGAAGGGGACTTCAAGCTACTTCAAGAAGGCTATCGCAAGGGAAGCTACTTCAGAAGGCTGGTGCAACGGGAGTTGGTGCATCTACTTCAAGGGAAGGCTGCTTCAAGGTTGGTGATTACTTCTAGGTGAAGGCTGCTTGAAGGGTTTGGGAAAAGAGATTGTATTTTATGTAAATTCCTTGCGAGGTAATAAAATAAATTTCTTTTCAAATCCCGGTTGGGTAAGCAACCGGGTAGTGGATTGACGGCTATAGTATTTGCTATAGTTGGAACCACTGTAAACCTTGTGTCTCCTTGTCCAACACTTTCATTGTGGTTGTTTGAGTTCAATAATTGTTAAAATCTCTATAAAACTCTATTCACCCCCCCCCCCTCTAGTAGTTTTCAATTGGTATCAGAGCAAGGCTTCAAGGAACCCTAACAAGGTCTTGAAGAAATGGGTGATGGAATGCTCAACAACCTCAACATTGAAGGGACTCTTGTTGCTAGGCCGCCGGCATTCGATGGAACAAACTACCAATACTGGAAGAGGAGGATGCAGTTCTACTTCCAAGGCGTCAACTGGGATCTATGGAGAATGGTATCTACTCCTTATGAATTCCCTCAAAATGACTTTGCGGAATGGGATGCAAACACGGTAAAACAGGCCCAAATGAACGCAAAAGCTGTAAGCATTTTATATTGTTCTATTTCTGTAGGAGAATTTAATAGAATATCAAATTGTGATACAGCGTATGATATTTGGCATAGATTGTGCATCACTTATGAGGGTACAGCCCAAGTCAAAAATTCCAAAATTAGTCTTCTTAAAACAAAGCTTGAACATTTTCGTATGGATCCAAATGAATCTATTAGTGAAATGTATTCAAAATTCTCTACTATTGTTAATGGTTTAAGTGCCTTAGGAAAACCTGTCCTTGAGGAAGATCAGGTATCAAAAATTCTTAGATCACTTCCTCCAAAGTACAAGCCAAAGGTGACAGCCATTGCAGAAGCAAACGACCTCACTCGCCTCAAAATGGAACAACTCATTGGTAATTTAGAAGCTCATGAAGCAGATCTAGAAGAGGAAGAAAGAAGAGAACGTGAACACCAAAGTGGGAAGAAGAAGGATGTGGCTCTCAAAGCCTCAAAAGTCGTCACACAAGAAAGTGAGGAGTCAAGTTAAGAAGAAGAAGAAGCCTTAATCGTCAACGGTAAGAAGTACAAAAGGTTTAAATCTAACAAAATTTCTAGTTCCTCTACTGCCAGGTGCTTTGAATGTGGGAAGAAAGGGCATTTCAAAAATGAATGTCCCAAAGCAAAGAAGGGAAAGAAAAGCTCACATAAGAAGAAAGGAGAAAAAGCCTATAAAGCTGCCTGGGATGAGTCAAGTGACAGTGAAAGCGGAGAAGAGGTGGAATGTCTAATGGCAAGAGAAGAAAATGAAGACTCTCAAGAGGTAAGCCTAGTTGATCTTCCTAAAGAAGAGTTAGTTACTAGTTTACAAGAAACCCATGATAAGTATGTTGATGCCAAGAAGAAACTAAAGAAGGCTATAAAATCAAATAATGAGCTCATTGCCAAATTAGATGAACTTTCTTATGAAAAGAACAACATTGATCTTGAAAATGTATCTTTAAAAACATCTTTAGATGATTGCACTAGAAAGCTACTCAATTTGGAAACCAATGTTGATCTTCTAACAAAAGAAAAGACTGATTTGCTAGCTAAACTACAAGATTATCAAACTCAACCTATCTTGTGCAACCATTCGGACTATGATAATATTGTAAAAGAAAAGGATTCATTGTTTTCTGATTTAGACCAAGCAAGAAAAGATATACATAAGAAGATGAATGACATTGATACATTGCAAAGAGAACTTTATAAGTTAAGAAGAAAAGATATTCTTGATAACATATTGAGAGTTGGTACTGTCTTCAATGGAAGAAAAGGTTTGGGATATGTTCCAAAGAAAAACCAACCCAAAAAGACCCAAACTATGTTTGTACCCAAGAACACAATGACTAGAAAGAGAAATGAAATTGACTCTATTACTTGTCATTTCTGCTTACGTCTTGGACATTATTGTTTTTCATGCCCCTACAAGACTAAGGAGTCCGACTTAGTTTGGATCCCAAAACCCCAAACTTAGAAGAATGGAATGTAGTTGAGATATGACCAAATGCTTAATTTTGCTATTTATATTGTCTTATCTCAACAAAAGGTGTTATGCTTATTGTTATTATTTTTCTGCATTGCTGAAACAGAAACTCTGTCGGTCGAAGTATTGTCGACCGAGCTCTGGGTCGGTCGAAGTATTGTCGACCGACTGGATGTCTTTAACAAATCAAAAATTTACAGCACCTATTTCGGTCGAAAATTGGTCAACCCAGAAATTTTCTGTGTTTTTGCTTGTGATACAGTAACTTGCTCGATCGACAAATTGTCGACCGAGACAAATATCGGTCGAACAATTGTCGACCGACTGGTTTTCTGTATCAGAACTTTTATATACATAAGCACTTAAAAAGTTTCTAACCATATCGGACCATCACATGGGTACCAAAATCTACATTCTAATGCAGGAATGGGTAGTTGACAGTGGCTGCTCCAAACATATGACCGGGAACAAGGACGCATTTCAAACTTTTGAAGAAAAGAAAAGTGGAACGGTCACCTTTGGAGACAATGGTAAGGGCAAAATTGTTGGAATAGGTAATGTTGGAACAAATCTCGAAATTAAAAATGTTCTACTTGTTGATGGATTGCATCATAATTTAATAAGTGTAAGTCAACTATGTGATAGTGGTTATGATGTGTTATTTAACAAAACCTGCTGCAAATTATTGATAGAAAACACTACAAATGTCGTTTATGAAGGAAATAGAGTTGGAAATCTTTATATCCTTAAACCAAACTCTATGAAATCAGTAGTAGGTAAATGCTTGCTTGCAAATGAAAATACCTTACAACTATGGCATAAAAAGCTGGGACATGCTAGTTCACATGCTATTAAAAAGTTAGTAAAATATGATCTTGTTCGTGGATTACCTGCTTTGTCTTTTGATCAAGTTGAAAACTGTGAACCCTGCACAATGGGAAAGCAAATCAAAACATCTTTTAAATCAAAACATGTACTTAGCACCAGTAGATCCTTAGAATTAATTCATATGGACTTATTTGGACCAATGAGGACACAATCTATTGGTGGTAAACGATACTGTTTTGTTATTGTTGATGATTATAGTAGATATACATGGGTACATTTTATTGCAACTAAAGATGATACTATTCATGTCTTTATGCAATTTTGTTCCAAGATTGAAAATCTTTTACAACATAAAATATGTACCATTAGAAGTGATCATGGTGGCGAATTTGAGAATCATACATTTGAGACCTTTTGTACATCTCAAGGGTATACTCATAATTTTTCTGCTCCACGTACCCCACAACAAAATGGTATAGTTGAACGGAAAAATCGATCCCTACAGGAAATGGCTAGGACCATGATGCTTGAACACAACACACCTAAAACCTTTTGGGCTGAAGCTGTAAACACTGCTTGTTATGTGCTTAATAGAGTAACTGTTCACTCTCATTTGAAGAAAACTCCATATGAAATATTACACTCTAAGAAACCTAGAGTTGACTACTTTCATACTTTTGGCTCCACATGCTACATTTTAAATACCAAAGATGATAGAGACAAGTTTGATTCTAAATCACACAAAGCATTCTTCTTGGGATATTCCACTTCTAGCAAAGCCTTTAGAGTATATAACACTATCTCTAGAAAAGTTGAGGAATCCATTCATGTTTCTTTTCATGAAGAATCGAAGTCTGAAAATCTAGATATCATTGATCTCACAAATCAATTCGAAAATATAACCATTTCCAATGATAGTGAGAAAATTCCTATATCCGATCCCCAAGTTGAAACACAACCTACACCTAGGCTTATCAAGGATCATCCCCAAGAACTAATTATTGGAGATCCAAATGATAAAGTCAAAACTCGGTCTTCCTTCAAAGATGTTGCAAACATGGCTTTTGTTTCTATCATTGAACCCAAGAAGATATCCGAAGCTCTTAAGGATGATTACTGGATAATAGCCATGCAAGAGGAGTTAAATCAATTCACTAAAAATGATGTATGGGATTTAGTTCCTAAACCACAAGATAAAACTATCATAGGAACTAAATGGGTGTTTAGGAATAAGCTCAATGAGGCAGGAGAAGTCATAAGGAATAAAGCTCGGTTAGTAGCACAAGGATATAATCAACAAGAAGGCATAGATTTTGATGAAACATATGCACCCGTAGCCAGACTTGAAGCTATTAGGATGTTACTAGCTATTGCTGCCCATAAAAACATTAAGCTATATCAAATGGATGTCAAAAGTGCATTTCTAAATGGCATCATACACGAAGAAGTTTATGTTGCTCAACCACCTGGTTTTGAAATACCAGAAAAAGGTGACCATGTTTATAAACTTAAAAAGGCACTTTATGGTCTAAAACAAGCACCTAGGAATTGGTATGAATGACTCAAGACATATCTTTTTGATAATGGTTTTTCTATTGGAAATTCAGATTCTACTTTATTTTTCAAAACATATGCATCTGATTTCCTAGTTGTGCAAATATATGTTGATGACATTATTTTTGGAGCTTCTAATGATTCATTATGCACACAATTCAGTGACATTATGCAAAAAGAATTTGAAATGAGCCTCATGGGTGAACTAACATTCTTTCTTGGTTTTCAAATTAAGCAAACACCTGCAGGAATTTTCATAAGCCAAGAAAAATATACTAAAGAACTTTTAAAACGTTTTGGGATGGATCAATGCAAACATGCTACTACTCCTATGGCTACCTCTATCAAAATTGATAAGGATGAAAATGGGGAACCTATTGATGATTCCTTATATAGAGCCATGATTGGTAGTTTGCTATACTTAACTGCTTCTCGACCGGACATTATGTTTTCCGTTGGTCTTTGTGCTAGATTTCAATCCCAACCTATGCAATCTCATTTTTTAGCGGTTAAACGAATTCTTCGATATCTAGCTGGTACTACTTGTTTTGGTTTATGGTATCCAAAAGGACAATCCTTGGATTTTAAAGCATATACTGATGCGGATTATGCTGGTTGTCGACTTGATCGCAAAAGTACTAGTGGTGGCTGTTTCTTATTAGGGAGAGCCTTAGTATCTTGGTTTAGCAAGAAACAAAATACGGTTGCCCTATCTACAACTGAAGCTGAATATATGGCAGCCGGGTCTTGTTGTGCTCAAGTGCTTTATATGCAACAGGTATTAAGCGATTATGGTTTTAATCTTTCATCTACACCTATTTTTTGTGACAACACGAGCGCCATAAACTTAGCACACAATCCTATTTTACACAGCCGGGCAAAACACATTGAAATCCGTCATCACTTCTTAAGGGATCACATCTCAAAGAATCATGTTTCCCTTCATCATGTTGATACGGAAAATCAATTGGCTGATATTTTTACAAAATCGCTTCCACTAGATCAATTCAACAACATTAGGAAGCAATTGCTTATTACTCCTTTGGAAGATGTTTTCTTTGATATCTGCGGTTCTTAAAACGAATACGTTTACTTATTTTATTTTGGCTTTTCAATGGACATCTTTTTCATTAGATTTGACAGGATATCTAATTAAGGGGGAGTTTTTATTAAAACGGTTATCTTTTTGAAATGACAAATGGGGAGAGATAAATAAAACTATAACTTAGTATTTATGAAAAACTCAATCAATGAGTTTCATAAATATACTCTTGGCTTTACATTGAAAGTTGCTATATTCCCAACTGAACTGGATTTCATGTTCCATAATTCATTGGGAATAATAAGCACACATTTTATAAACATGAGGAAAAGTTACATAAGGTAATCTAAAGGTATGAAACTCATATGTTTTATATTTCCTTTTTTATATTTTGGAAATGTTTGTCATCTTCAAAAAGGGGGAGATTGTTGGCTAATTGGACATCTATAAATCCCTTTGTTTTGATTATGACAAACATTTCATTCTTATTAATCTAACGAGCTACTTGAGTGTGCAGGACCAAGATGGATGGCAAAGCAACTAGGGAAAATCCACAAGCTAAAATGTTTATATTTTCATGCAATGTAATCATTGTTGTAAAAACGTGTACAAATATATAATGTACAAGTACTTAGAATTGCATGTAAATCAAGCGTTAGATTTTCCCTAGCCAAACACCATAGTTAGACATGTCATCCCATTTAATTAGGATCACCTTTGCACACTCACACATATAATTAGTGCCTAAATTGAAACCTTGAAACAAGATCATTCTCGGTCGACAAACTCCTCGACCGAGACACTCTCGGTCGACAATCTTCTCGACCGAGAAAGATCCAAAGTAGCCATTAGACACAACAGACAAGTTAGTTGGCAGTTGAAGAAAGACATTGCAAATCACTTGTTCCAGAGAGCCTGTCGATCGACAAAAGTTCGACTGAGTAGGTGTCTCGGTCGACCATTTGTCGACCGAGATGGTCTCTGACAGCAACTGCAGAATAAATTAATTAGTTGTTGCTAAAGCAACAACTTTATATCTAACGGCTAGTTAAGCACTTAGAAACCCCTAGAAGTTGTCTAGAACGTCCTTAAGCATACTTAGGCCATTCCTATAAATAGGACAAGCCATAGGACACTAGAATTCACTTGTTACATTTGAGAATACACTTGAGCATACTTGAGCAATCTATTGCAAGCAATTTGAGCACTGTGATCATTAGTCTATATTCTCCTTAGCTCAATTTCATGTCCTATAGGCTAGATTCTCCTATCCACAGCAATCACAAGTTCACACACTTGGCTAGGAGATCTATATGCTTGATCTAGGCATATCAAGCCTTGGGCTTAAAGGATAAGTTGTAATTTCCTTTTTCTTTCTTGTTCCTTTTTATCTTTTGTACTCTCCTTGCTACTCCTAGGGTTGGAGGTTGCGTATTGGAGAGGGTTGACTTCTCAGGTGGAGAAGGGGACTTCAAGCTACTTCAAGAAGGCTATCGCAAGGGAAGCTACTTCAGAAGGCTGGTGCAACGGGAGTTGGTGCATCTACTTCAAGGGAAGGCTGCTTCAAGGTTGGTGATTACTTCTAGGTGAAGGCTGCTTGAAGGGTTTGGGAAAAGAGATTGTATTTTATGTAAATTCCTTGCGAGGTAATAAAATAAATTTCTTTTCAAATCCCGGTTGGGTAAGCAACCGGGTAGTGGATTGACAGCTATAGTATTTGCTATAGTTGGAACCACTCTAAACCTTGTGTCTCCTTGTCCAACACTTTCATTGTGGTTGTTTGAGTTCAATAATTGTTAATTCTCTATAAAACTCTATTCACCCCCCCTCTAGTAGTTTTCACTATCGAGCTTGGTTTGCCTTAGACGGGATGGGAAGGGTATACGAGGCTTATGCACATGAATTTCTGGTTCTGGTGTTTCAGCTTCCTCATCAGCAGTTTTCTCAGAACTTCCCTTGTCAGTCTTATCTTCCTGTGGTTGCGATTCTGGTGTTGTCGAATTTTAGACCATCACAGGTTCATCCTCTTCAGCAATAACTATAGGTGTCTCCACTGGGGGATTTGAATAATCTTTTCCTGATCTGGTGGTGACGACTTTTAACTATTCAGGGTGTTTCATGTTGTTCTCAGGTTGGCCGGCAAAGACTCCAGCCGATGGCTTTATGCTAGCTGCAAGTTGAGTTTCAATAGCTTTCTGCTGAGCCTGCTGGTTAGCTATCATAGTTTTCTAAGTTTGTAACATCTTTTCAATAGTGGATAGCTTGTCATCGGGGATAGCTCCTGTTTGTCCTTGTTGTTGGTTCAGGTTCTGATACTAAGAGTTGTTCTGATAATTATTGTAGTTCCTGTTCTGAAAGTTTCCTTAATTCCCAAAGTTCTGTTGTTGGTTAAACTGGAATCCTGATGGGCCCCTTGGTTGATTGTTGGGACCGAATTGATGCGAGTTCATAGCTCCTGAAGGGTTTCCATATTGGAAGCCTGGGTGATTCCTATTTTGATTGGGATTGTAATAGTTCTGCCCAAGGATGGTGTTGATGGCATTTAGATTTTCCATCTGGAAATTATCCCCTTGCCCACATGCGTTGCTTAGAACAACATCATAGAGAACGTTGCATGATAGAGTGGAATGATCGGTGCTTTTGCATGCTTCACAAAATAGAGAAGTGGACTTGACCTGTTCATGTTGCCTAGTGGGTGAATGTCCTCTTCCAATCGCAGCTAGGGATGATTCTATATGATGTTGTTTTGCAACAAGGACCTTCAACGTTTCAGCGATATACTTGTACTCTGGAATAGCTTCAGCCATAGCTACCTTTAAGACTCCTTTACCTACAGATCTGCCCCAGTTGGCTTGATTTTCTGCTCCCAGGGTGACGACCCTCCATGCGCTGTCGTAACTTTGTCGCATGAAGTTTCCTCCAGATGAGGAATTTAGAAACATCTTAACATCATCCTCCACACCCCTATAGAAGATTTCTATGAGTTGGTTCTTGGGGATTCCGTGGTGTGGGCATTTGCGTAGGAGCTCTTTGTACCTATCCCATGCTTCGGCGAGGGTTTCTCCAGGGACTTGAGTGAAATTTGTGATTTGCCCCCTAATTTCATATGTAAGAGATGGGGGGTAAAATTTTTCCAGAAATGCATTTTGAAGTTGCTCCCAGGTGGTGATGGGTACTTCACTTTGCAGTGAATTGTACCAACTGATGGCTCTATCAGCAAGGGAATAATTGAAGAGACGGAGTCGAATGGCATCATCAGAGACTCTGTTTTGCTTTGTCATAGCACATATGTCAATGAATCTCAAAAGATGTCCTTGGCTGTCCTCTGCTTGTTTGCCATGGAAAGGGTTGTTTTGGAGCAATGTTATCCAATGCACTCTAATATCAAAGTTGGCAGCTTCGATGGGAGGAGGTTGCACTGGGTGATAAACATTCACAGCTTTCAGGATGGAGAACTCCCTAAGATCTTTCTGTAGCTCGGCTGCCTGCGCTGCTGCTTGTGCTGCTAAGATCTCTTGTTGAACCACAACCCTGGCTTCTTGCATGAGTCTCTCTCTCTGCGCATTGATGGCTTGAGCCACTCTTCGTGCTACTTCTTCTTCTTGTGCCATCCTTGCTTGATTCTCTCTGATTTGACGATGGAAGGTTCTATCTATTTCAGGATCAAAGCTTGCAGTGAGTCCGGGACTGTCCGAACGGTGCATACACTATGTGTTGAGTAGCACCTGAAAAATTGGAAAGATTTTGAAAATGAGATCCACAAGGTAGAGTCAAATTCAAGTAGATAAGCGATTGTTTCAAAAGAAAAAGCAAAATCCTAGATTAGTCTTAAAAGAACTAGATTAGACTGACTGATTCCGTTGTCCCCGACAACAGTGCCAGAATTTGACGTGAGTATTTTGAATGCATTAACAAATTCACCCGGGGCTGAAATCCCCGAGCTTTTACCTAAACCAAGTGCAATAATACCACCCGTAAGTGGACGAATCTTATCGCAGTATAGTTGAGGATCGAACCCAAAGGACAATGTTTTTAAGAATCTTTCTCAGTTGGATCTAGCTCAAGTAAAACTAATATTTAGAACAATAGGTTGATTTTTGTTTGTTTAAACTAATTGTAGGAAAGTAAAAGCGGAATTAAAGATAGGTTTAGATCAGTGATGTGGAATCGCTGGGGTGATATCGGGTTTGACCACCGCTACACACACAAACATACTCCTTGCAAATAATCCAGGGAAGATATAACACTCCAAGTAGAGCTGCTACAGAACCCCCCATACGGGCGTTAGGTTCGCGTAAGCATCACCATAGGTATCAGATGTCTCATCACCATCCAGATCATGTGTCTTACGACTCTGAAGATATAACATCCAACTAAGGCTGTGAACCCCCCATACGGGCATTAGGCGCATAGAAGCGTCACCGAAGGCTAGATGGCTCATCCCCCTCGTGGATCACACACTTGCAAACTCAAGGAATCCCATCATAAGTTCTTGTCAAGGAGTCAACCGCGTTAACCGATAAGCATGTAAGTGATTAAAGTATGAGTAAACATCGACGATTAACAAGAAGATACAAAATTCAACTAAGGTTGTGAACTCCCCATACGGGCGTTAGGCGAACAGAAGCGTCACCGAAGGCTAGATGGCTCGTCCCCTCGCGGATCACACACTTACGACCTCAAGGAATCCTATCAGAAGTTCTCGTCAAGGAGTCTAACTTGCTAAATGACGTTCATACCCATGCATTGAAGTTCTCGCAACATAGGGAGCACAAAGATGAAAACAAGCATATAACCAACTGATAACCTCCTATTTTAGTAGTTTATCTTAGTCTTTTTCTTTAGTTTTCCATACTCTTTCTACATTTATATTGTACTTAAACCTAATTTTACCCCTTTTTTGTAAATACATCATCAAACTAACTTTTCCTTTTATAATTGCAGAAAAAGCACAAAAAAATAACAAAAGAATAAACCAGCCCAAGGGTCGAGTGGATCCAAACGGTCCCAAGACCGCATGGAGTTCAAACGGTCCCGAGACCGCATGAAGCCAAACGGTCCCAAGACCGCATGGAGTTCAAACGGTCCCGAGACCGCATGAAGCCAAACGGTCCCAAGACCGCATGGAGTTCAAACGGTCCCGAGACCGCATGAAGCCAAACGGTCCCGAGACCGCATGAAGCCAAACGGTCCCAAGACCGCATGGAGTTCAAACGGTCCCGAGACCGCATGAAGCCAAACGGTCCCAAGACCGCATGGAGTTCAAACGGTCCCGAGACCGCATGAAGCCAAACGGTCCCAAGACCGCATGGAGTTCAAACGGTCCCGAGACCGCATGAAGCCAAACAGTCCCAAGACCGCATGGAGTTCAAACGGTCCCGAGACCGCATGAAGCCAAACGGTCCCAAGACCGCATGGAGTTCAAACGGTCCCGAGACCGCATGAAGCCAAACGGTCCCAAGACCGCATGGAGTTCAAACGGTCCCGAGACCGCATGAAGCCAAACGGTCCCAAGACCGCATGAGCTCAAATGGTCTCAAGACCGTTTGACGCCAAACGATCTCAAGACCGTCTGACGCCAAACGATCTCAAGACCGTTTGACGCCAAACGGTCCCAAGACCGTTTGACGCCAAACGATCTCAAGACCGTTTGACGCCAAACGGTCCCAAGACCGTTTGAGCCCAAACGGTCTCCAAACCGTTTGGATCTCACTCAAAGCCTATAAATAAGACCTCAGGGCCGTCCATGAAGGGGAGTCCAGACGTCCAGAGGCTGTCTCTCCACTACCAGAACAACTCCATCCATCACTCGAGGCTGCCGGTCTGAGACTCACGTCCATTGCAAGCTACTTTCTCTCTCATCAACAAGGAAGGTGAGAGGAGAAGATCTGTCATCAAGCAAGCTACAAGGGGTGGAGATCGTTGCTCTCTCCACCAAGGGTTCAACCTTCTCTCCTCAGTGGAGATGATGTTCTCTCTATCTCTTCTTACCTCCTTCTTTGTTGCTCCCTCTATGAGGAGCGAGTAGTTCCATCCACTGGGGCGCGGGGACTAGCCCCGTTGCCCATGTTTTGTATTTTGTACTGTAAAAAAGATGTTATCATTTCGTTTTAATACTAAATCGTTTCACACATGCTTGAATGATGGCCACGTTCTTGTATGCATTTATTGTCTTTCGTTGTGGTTTGTCTACGACCGCTATCGAGGCTTGAATACCGATTTAGTGTTGGTTTCTGGTGTGTGTATCCACCACGCATCCGTTTCGGTGTCTAGAAGTGTATCTCAAAGAGTGGAGTAAACTCACTATCATTTGGCACACTCCCATCTGTATGGAAGAGACCTTTGGTAAGTCGATGAACACACTTTGCGAGGGGAATGATGTAAAGCATGTGACCATTCGTTCGGGAATGGCTGGCGTTGCATCATTCCCGCACTTCTCGTAGCTAGGTTATCCGAATAGGAGACTAGGCCTACAAGGACGCTATTCGATTTGGTAATTATCGCTCGCTTGTTAGTTTTAGATGCACGTTTCTTGAGGTTGAGTAAGATTCTCTCTTCGGAGACTACATCCTTCGGTGACGCGTAGTGATGTACCGCATGAGAGTTACTTAACCCTTGGAGGATGAGATGCATTGCCCTTTTCTTATATGGGCATTGGTCTTGTGGAACATCGAAGGGTGCAATGCATCGCTCTTGTCTTATGTGGGCATCGGTCTTGTGGAACACCCTTGGATGCAACGCATCGCTCTTGTCTTATAAGGCATCGGTCTTGTGGAAACATCCATGCATCTAGCTTATAAGTCTTGCTTAGTACATATACAATGCATGTGTAGCGGTGGTAAATACCTGCTTAACCCCAGTGATTCATCATCATTTGTTAACTCTTAAGATTTACTTGCCTTATTTACTTTCTTGCTTTACTTTCTTTGTACTTAGTTTAAAACAACCAAATCAAACTTTCGATCTAAATATCAATCTTTAAGTTGTTAAGTAAAGGCTAAACGTTTTCCATCTTGACTTCGTCAAGACCGTTGTCCCGAGGATTCGACCCTTAACTATACTACGATAAGACTTCCACATGTCTTAGCACATGTGGGTGGAGTTCTTACCATAGTACTAGCAAGGCTAAACTTAGAGACTCATCATCTCTAGGATTTTTAGTGGTGTTGCATAAAATAAAACTCCATCAAAAATTGGCGTCGTTGCCGGGGACAACGGAACTTTTTAGTTTTTACTTACCAATTTCTTGGTTGATTAGGATTTTACACTTTTTCTTAATAACCAATCCAATATTTCTTGATCTTTTTCATTTCCTTCCATTTTTCCTAACTTGAGATTTTCCTTCTACTCAGGTAGAAAACGTGTATGCAACCCCCGCATAGCATCGGATTCTCCCCTGAACCAGAATATGATTCTGAGGTAGAAAGAAGTTTTCACCGAAGGAATAGACTTAACCGCCAAAGAGCCAGACAGATGGCCGAAGAACAACGCCTTATTGCAGAAAGAGTCAACGCCACCATAGCAGCACAACGAGCACAACTCATTGCTGACACTCGTGCTCAGGTGCAAGCTGAGATCCGAGCTGAGGAACAAGCCCGCATCCAAGCAGAGCAGGCTGCTGCTCAACTTGCGTTAAGAAACAAGCAACTTCGGGACTATGCAGTCCCAAAGAATTATCAAGATGATCATCCTGTCCGACCACCGATTATCAACATACCACACTTTGAAATTCGGACGCAATGGATCCAAATCATGCAAGGCATCTCTTTCTCCGGAGCACACGGAGATGATTGCATGGATCACCTTAAGAGGTTCAAGTCACTCTGCCGACTTGTACCCCAAGCAGGCATTGCAATGGAAGCAATCATGTTACACCTTTTCCACTTCACCCTATCTGGAAGAGCACTAAGCTGGTACAACGCTTTGGATAGACACCCTATCATCACTACCTGGACTCCCTTAGAAGAGAAGTTTCTTGAGAAATTCTTCCCACCTTCCCTAACCTATGAGATCAGGGGACAGATTAATCACTTTTCCCAATTGCCTGGAGAAACACTTTCTGAAGCTTGGGAAAGATTCAAAGAACTCCTGAGAAAGTGTCCTCACCATGGCATTTCTCAAAATCAACTAATAGAAACATTCTACAGAGGAGTAAGTGATGATATCAAGCAATTCCTATATTCCTCATCTGGAGGAAACTTTATGAGAAAGAACTACGAAGACGCCTGGAATATAGTTACGTTGGGGGCCGAGAACCAATCCAATTGGGGAAGGTCATCTAACCAACCCAAAGGCGTTCTCAAGGTTTACAAAGCAGAAGAATCTATGGAACTCAAAGCCATTGCTGAGGCTTTGAAGACTATTGCTAGCAAGCAACAAGCCCTCGAAACTTCTTTCGGGGAATATGATAAGAAGAAAAGCTCCCAGGTTCAACAAGTTAAGGCAGCTACTGGAACTTGTGAAGCCTGTCATGCATCCGATCATCCCACTATCATGTGGATTGTTGTACAATGTCATGATGGATTTTCAACCACCTATGCCGCAATATGAACCCATCATCGAGCATCCCGAAGACCAAATGCCAGAGCAAGTCAACTCCATACATTCAATACCTGGACAAATGAATTACAACCCAGATAAACCAAGGAACCATCCGGGTTTCCAATACGGGAATCCTGCAGGGACTGCCAACCCACAGCAGCATGCACAAGGTAGATCTTTCAACAGACAACCACTGGGATTTCAGAATAATTTCAGTCATGGGAATTACATACAAGGTTTTCAAAGACCTAACTATCCCAGGAATCCTTTTTACCAATACACTCATTCAGGACTGCACCCTCAGTTGCACCAACCCCAGTTGAAGCAGCCACAGCAACCCCAGTTGCAGCAGCCCCTGCAGCCACAGTTAACCGCACCTCTGCAACAATCAGAAGACGAACTATCTTTGATAAAGCAAATGCTTCAGTCTCAGCAAACTATGCTAGCTAGCCAGCAAGCCCAACAAAGGGCAGTTGAAACCCAGCTAGCTCAGATCGCTGCACAGTTGAAGTCTTCGGCTGGCGTTTCTGATAGGCAGCCTGAACCAAATGGGCAAAATGAACACGAACAGCTGAACGCCATCACCACAAGGTCGGGACGCATTCTACCTGAACCCATCAAGATCACTCTAGATGATGATGATGTGCCCATTCTTTTGACGAAAGAGATCTCACAACAAGAGATTGGGAAATCTCCCGAAGACACCGAGGACAAAAACAGAGAGTATGTACCCACAGAACCCAAGGTCCCGCAATTCAAACCAAGGATTCCATATCCAGGCAGACTGCAAGAAACAAAAATGGATGCCAGGTTTCAGAAATTCAAGGAAGCAATGAAGAAACTTTATATCGATATCCCACTCCTCGACGCTCTATCCGAAGTACCAGCATGGGCAAGGTATCTCAAAACTTTGCTATCACGTAAGTATATCACCAAAGAGCAGGAAACCGTCAAGCTTGCCCAAACCACCTCTGACATCATCTTGAACAAACTGCCCAAAAAGAAGAAGGACCCAGGTTCTTTCGGAATCCAATGTTGCATTGGAAATACATCCACAAAGAAAGGATTAGCTGACCTCGGGGCTAGTATATCCATTATGCCTTTCTCAATGTGCCAACGCCTCGGTTTCACAGATCTGCTACCTACAGCAATGACTATTCAACTTGCTGACTCCACCATAACCGCACCTTTGGGAATCATTGAAGACGTTCCAGTAAGAATAGGCAAGGATGCTTACGTTCCATGTGATTTTGTCATCATGGATATTAAAGAGGACTTGAGATATCCGATCATTTTCGGCAGGCCTTTCCTAGCTACAGCCAGAGCACTAATCGATGTCGAAGCCGGAACCATCATCCTTAGGCTCGGAAAGGAAGCCATTCAATTCCGTGTCCTTGACAGCATGAAAGGCCCTAACATTCAAGAAGAAGTCTTTCTTTTAGACGCAATCCAACAAATGTCGCAACTAGAAATCTCCGAGCCAATCGACGAACTTGAAAATGCTCTTATCAATCCCGAAGTCGAGTTCTCTGCAAATGAACTAGTCCAGCAATGCATCCAATATCTAGAAAAGGTAGAAGAAGCACCAAAGGCTACCTTTGAAGAGCTTAAAGCCATAACGACTATTGAAGCAGCAGAACCACCAAAAACCCCTGAATTGAAGACCTTACCCACAGGGCTCAAATATGTTTTCCTGGATAAGGAAGAGCTATGCCCAGTTATTATCAGCTCCACCCTCACCGAAGACCAAGAAGTCAGACTTCTAGACAAACTAAGGAAACACAAAAAGGTCATCGGTTATAAAATAACCGACCTCACAGGCATAAATCCGGCTCTGTGTATGCACAAGCTTCCTATGGTTGAAGAATTTAAACCCACTCGCGAACATCAAAGAAAACTGAACCCAAATTTAAAAGAGGTAGTCCGTTTGGAAGTCCTCAAACTGCTTAAAGCTGGTATGATCTACCCTATCTCCGACTCTCAGTGGGTTAGTCCAGTTCAAGTTGTCCCAAAGAAAGGGGGCACTACTGTAGTGATCAACGATAAAAATGAGCTCGTACCTACTAGGACTGTAACGGGGTGGAGAATGTGCATCGATTATAGGAAGTTGAATAAAGCTACAAGGAAAGACCACTACCCTCTACCCTTTCTAGACGAAGTCCTGGAGCGCTTGGCCCATCAAAAATATTTTTGTTATCTCGATGGTTATTCTGGGTTCTACCAAATACCCATACATCCAGAGGACCAAGAAAAAACCACCTTCACTTGTCCCTTCGGGACATATGCTTTTAGAAGAATGCCATTCGGGCTATGTAACGCTCCTGCTACTTTCCAACGCTGCATGTCCGCCATTTTCGCCGGATTAACTGAATCTATTATGGAAGTCTTTATGGATGATTTCTCTGTTTATGGAGAGTCTTTCGATAACTGTCTAAATAATCTCGAACAAGTCCTGCAACGTTGCAAGGAAACAAACCTTATCCTGAACTGGGAAAAATGCCATTTCATGGTAACAGAGGGTATCGTCCTCGGACATAGAGTAAGTGATAGAGGGATCGAGGTCGACAAAGCAAAGATCGATGTCATCTCGAAATTGTCACCTCCGAAGGACATAAGAGGAGTTCGAGCTTTCCTGGGTCATGCCGGGTTTTACAGAAGGTTCATCAAAGATTTCTCAAAAATAGCTAAACCCATGACCCAACTCCTGACAAAAGATGCCGAGTTTATTTTTGACCAAGAATGTATGCAAAGTTTCTCCACCCTTAAAGAAGCACTAATTTCCGCACCTATTCTAAGGGCTCCAGACTGGTCGCAACCCTTTGAAATTATGTGTGACGCAAGTGACTATGCCATAGGGGCCGTTTTAGGACAACGAATCGACAAGAAACCCTATGTCATCTACTATGCATCCAAAACGCTTGATGAAGCACAAAGAAACTACACGACCACGGAAAAAGAGTTCCTAGCTATCATCTACGCCTTCGAAAAATTCCGCTCTTACCTGATCGGCTCTAAGGTAATTGTCTACACTGACCATTCTGCTATCAGACATTTGATTCAGAAACAGGATGCCAAACCCAGGCTCATCCGCTGGGTATTGATGCTTCAAGAATTCGATCTAGAAATCAAAGATAAAAGTGGCGTAGAGAACGTTGTCGCCGATCACCTCAGTAGAATCGAGGTTGAAGACAAAGATAAAATCCCTATCAGGGACTCTCTTCCTGATGATCAACTTATGAAAGCCACTCATAATTTCCCTTGGTTCGCAGATATCGTCAATTATCTGGCCACAGGGATCATTCACCCGTCTGCTTCTTATCAAGATAAAAGGAAATTCCTTCATGACGTAAAACGTTATCATTGGGATGAACCCTACTTGTTCTACCTCTGTGCCGACGGACTTTTTCGTCGATGCCTTCCAGAAGAAGAAATAACATCGGTTTTGGAACACTGCCACTCCGGACCCACGGGGGGGCACATGGGCGCCAAGAAAACTGCCATAAAAGTTCTACAATCTGGTTTCTTTTGGCCCACCATATCAAAAGACTCACATAATTTTGTCAAATCCTGTGATAAATGCCAATTTTCGGGCAACATATCAAAAAGAGATGAAATGCCTCTTACCATGTGGCAGGAAATTGAGCTGTTTGATGTATGGGGGGTAGACTACATGGGACCTTTCCCCTCATCATATGGTTTCTCGTACATTTTGGTCGCTGTGGATTACGTCTCGAAGTGGGTCGAAGCTGTACCCACTGCATCTAATGACTCCAAACCTGTTGTCAAATTGTTCAAAGATACCATCTTTCCAAGATTTGGAGTCCCAAGAACGGTCATATCTGATGGCGGAACCCATTTTCTGGAACGAAGTTTCGAAGCATTACTAAGAAGATATGGAGTCCATCACAAAGTTGCCACACCTTACCACCCGCAAACTAGTGGCCAAGTGGAAGTATCCAATAGACAGATAAAAGCGATTCTTGAAAAAACAGTGAACAAAAATCGCACTGATTGGTCCACCAAACTTTCTGACGCCCTCTGGGCATATCGTACGGCTTACAAAACACCAATTGGAACAACTCCGTTCCGCTTGGTGTACGGTAAATCATGTCATCTTCCAGTAGAACTGGAACATAAAGCCTGGTGGGCCATCAAGCAACTAAACTTCGACCTTAAAAGTGCAGGAGAGAACAGACAACTTCAACTACAGGAGCTAGAAGAACTCCGCATGACAGCATATCACAGTGCCAGAATCTATAAAGAGCAAACAAAAATGTGGCACGATGGACATCTTAGGAGAAAAGATATCACCGTTGGTGACAAAGTGCTCTTATTCAATTCCAAGCTCAAATTATTCCCCGGAAAGCTTCGAACAAGATGGTCCAGACCCTTCACTATAAAACATATCTACCCAACTGGAGCTGCCATTATCATCAACAACAACGGAGGAGAACGAACGGTCAACGGACACCGTTTAAAAAAATACTACTCTCAGGAAGACAAAACACATCAACAAACCCTCGATGTCAGAAACGCTACGCCCACAATTTTGTCGAGCCAGTGACGTAAAACCAAGGCGCTTCTTGGGAGGCAACCCAAGACCTGAGTATCAATTTCTCCACTTTTCTAGTTTTATTCTCTCTTAATTTTGTTTTGCTTCTTTAAGTTCTTTCATTACTAAATCTAAAAATACAAAAAAATATACAAATATTTTTATGCTCCAAACGGTCTTAGATCCGTTTGAGACCAAACGGTCTTCAAACCGTTTGGGACCAAACGGTTTTGAAACCGTTTGGGACCAAACGGTCCTCAAACCGTTTGGGACTAAACGATCTTGAAACCGTTTGGGACCAAACGGTCCTCAAACCGTTTGGGACCAAACGGTCTTGAAACCGTTTGGGACCAAATGGTCCTCAAACCGTTTGGGACTAAACGGTCTTGAAACCGTTTGGGACCAAACGGTCTTGAAACCGTTTGGGACCAAACGGTCCTCAAACCGTTTGGGACCAAACGGTCTTGAAACCATTTGGAACCAAACGGTCTTGAAACCGTTTGAATACGATAAGTCACCGCTATAAATACCGACCCCGCATCTCCATCTTCCTCTCTTCGAATCTTCGCACTCTACAGTCTTTTCGTGCGCAGAACTTCCCCTTTTTGCTTCTGTGCCTCCGCGCAAGCTTCTCAATCCACCTCCCACAAGATTGTCCGGCGACCCCAAGCACGCTGCTCACTCCGCGCCACCTTCGCAGTCGTCGTCAAATAATGTTCTTCGTTGCCGTGCCGTTCTGTCGCCACTATCGCGTCAGTCGCCGTTTCATCCACCCACCTTCAAACCCTCGCCCCGTTTCACCTTCGCCCCGTTCCACCTTCCCCCCGCGCCGGCGACCTGCGGCTTCTCGCTTTCCAAGCGGTCCTCAAACCGTTTGGAACCAAACGGTCTTCAAACCGTTTGGAACCAAACGGTTTAGACACCGTTTGGGAACTTTTGTGTAATCAAGCAGCACATATCGCAGTGCACTCCTTTGCAATTTTGTCTTGATATTGTCTAGCAGATTCATTGCTAGAATTGCAGATTTCGTCTACAATATCAAGACACAATTGCAAAGGAATGCACTGCGACATCCATAAAGCACCTGAGTCAGCGCTACAAGGCACCCCAATTCGCATCCACTCTACTCCAATCTCCAGGGGTTACCGCAATTTTGGCTTCACTCGCAGCCCTTGTTCAAATGACTTCTCCACCTATCACTTTCCCACTCTGAGGACAGAGTGTGTGATGAGTTAGGGGGGGGGGGTCATCAGACAAGGGCTAGGTATCAATCTCTATACACCCTTTTCCTTAAAATAAGTCACCTCAACTAACTCTAGAATCATGTTAGTCTCTACAAGTATTTAGCACTTAGACATCAAATGGCGATTTATCAACCCCCATCCACTATGGATCCTATATTTTTGCTCCATTTCTTTATCTGACTCTCCATAGGTCAAAATCAGGGCAGAAATAAGCCGAGATCTCAAGGATGAGAGGGAAATCAGGCAACTTCCAAGTCAAAAAGCTCTGCAAGTGGACCACAAACCAAATAAGTGCATGCTGAAAAACTTTAAGAACAATTTTCCTCTCTTCAAAATAAAAGAGGCTTGGCCGCCCAAAATAAATCCTCATCCCAAAACCCAAGCCTGTGAGTTTTTGAATAAAAGCCAGAGAGACGAATAAAATCATGAGAGTTGTGCCACGAATAAGGACCTATATAAAGAACTGATAAAGGGCTCACCCGGCCGGCACATTCCGCTGCCCTCACAAAGGCAGATGCGTCGCGTCCGGTAGTGAAACCCTAAAAGTTCCAAGTATATGAAAAGGCTAATAAAGGACTTGCCCGGCCGGTACATTCAGCTGCCCTCATAAAGGCAGATGTGTCGTGTCCGGTAGTGAGATCCTAAAAAGCATAGACAGCCCCTCCCCCACTCGAAGGGGAGTTACACTTCAAAGCCTTTAGCCAACCCTCATACCCTCTCTAGCTTCCAATAGGTTTCCAGAGAGGTATAAAGTTGATTAGAGTCAACAGCATGCACAAAATAAATGTGGTCCCAAGGCGAACTTTGAGATACGGAAAAACCTGAAATCCAAGCAACTCTCGAAATCCAAAAGGATCAAGGCATGCAATAAGCCTCGATACGACCCCTGGGGAACTCAGGTCAAGAATTGAAGCAAGAGTACGGAAATTTTAATTAAGATCACCGCGCCATTTCATGTCTCAGCTCTATCTAACTTGAGGACAAGCTAGACTCTAAGTTAGGGGGGTGATAACCTCCTATTTTAGTAGTTTATCTTAGTCTTTTTCTTTAGTTTTCCATACTCTTTCTACATTTATATTGTACTTAAACCTAATTTTACCCCTTTTTTGTAAATACATCATCAAACTAACTTTTCCTTTTATAATTGCAAAAAAAGCACAAAAAAATAACAAAAGAATAAACCAGCCCAAGGGTCGAGTGGATCCAAACGGTCCCAAGACCGCATGGAGTTCAAACGGTCCCGAGACCGCATGAAGCCAAACGGTCCCAAGACCGCATGGAGTTCAAACAGTCCCGAGACCGCATGAAGCCAAACGGTCCCAAGACCGCATGGAGTTCAAACGGTCCCGAGACCGCATGAAGCCAAACGGTCCCAAGACCGCATGGAGTTCAAACGGTCCCGAGACCGCATGAAGCCAAACGGTCCCGAGACCGCATGAAGCCAAACGGTCCCAAGACCGCATGGAGTTCAAACGGTCCCGAGACCGCATGAAGCCAAACGGTCCCAAGACCGCATGGAGTTCAAACGGTCCCGAGACCGCATGAAGCCAAACGGTCCCAAGACCGCATGGAGTTCAAACGGTCCCGAGACCGCATGAAGCCAAACGGTCCCAAGACCGCATGGAGTTCAAACGGTCCCGAGACCGCATGAAGCCAAACGGTCCCAAGACCGCATGGAGTTCAAACGGTCCCGAGACCGCATGAAGCCAAACGGTCCCAAGACCGCATGAGCTCAAACGGTCTCAAGACCGTTTGACGCCAAACGGTCCCAAGACCGTTTGACGCCAAATGATCTCAAGACCGTCTGACGCCAAACGATCTCAAGACCATTTGACGCCAAACGGTCCCAAGACCGTTTGAGCCCAAACGGTCTCAAGACCGTTTGACGCCAAACGGTCCCAAGACCGTTTGAGCCCAAACGGTCTCCAAACCGTTTGGATCTCACTCAAAGCCTATAAATAAGACCTCAGGGCCGTCCATGAAGGGGAGTCCAGACGTCCAGAGGCTGTCTCTCCACTACCAGAACAACTCCATCCATCACTCGAGGCTGCCGGTCTGAGACTCACGTCCATTGCAAGCTACTTTCTCTCTCATCAACAAGGAAGGTGAGAGGAGAAGATCCGTCATCAAGCAAGCTACAAGGGGTGGAGATCGTTGCTCTCTCCACCAAGGGTTCAACCTTCTCTCCTCAGTGGAGATGATGTTCTCTCTATCTCTTCTTACCTCCTTCTTTGTTGCTCCCTCTATGAGGAGCGAGTAGTTCCATCCACTGGGGCGCGGGGACTAGCCCCGCTGCCCATGTTTTGTATTTTGTACTGTAAAAAAGATGTTATCATTTCGTTTTAATACTAAATCGTTTCACACATGCTTGAATGATGGCCACGTTCTTGTATGCATTTATTGTCTTTCGTTGTGGTTTGTCTACGACCGCTATCGAGGCTTGAATACCGATTTAGTGTTGGTTTCTGGTGTGTGTATCCACCACGCATCCGTTTCGGTGTCTAGAAGTGTATCTCAAAGAGTGGAGTAAACTCACTATCATTTGGCACACTCCCATCTGTATGGAAGAGACCTTTGGTAAGTCGAGGAACACACTTTGCGAGGGGAATGATGTAAAGCATGTGACCATTCGTTCGGGAATGGCTGGCGTTGCATCATTCCCGCACTTCTCGTAGCTAGGTTATCCGAATAGGAGACTAGGCCTACAAGGACGCTATTCGATTTGGTAATTATCGCTCGCTTGTTAGTTTTAGATGCACGTTTCTTGAGGTTGAGTAAGATTCTCTCTTCGGAGACTACATCCTTCGGTGACGCGTAGTGATGTACCGCATGAGAGTTACTTAACCCTTGGAGGATGAGATGCATTGCCCTTTTCTTATATGGGCATTGGTCTTGTGGAACATCGAAGGGTGCAATGCATCGCTCTTGTCTTATGTGGGCATCGGTCTTGTGGAACACCCTTGGATGCAACGCATCGCTCTTGTCTTATAAGGCATCGGTCTTGTGGAAACATCCATGCATCTAGCTTATAAGTCTTGCTTAGTACATATACAATGCATGTGTAGCGGTGGTAAATACCTGCTTAACCCCAGTGATTCATCATCATTTGTTAACTCTTAAGATTTACTTGCCTTATTTACTTTCTTGCTTTACTTTCTTTGTACTTAGTTTAAAACAACCAAATCAAACTTTCGATCTAAATATCAATCTTTAAGTTGTTAAGTAAAGGCTAAACGTTTTCCATCTTGACTTCGTCAAGACCGTTGTCCCGAGGATTCGACCCTTAACTATACTACGATAAGACTTCCACATGTCTTAGCACATGTGGGTGGAGTTCTTACCATAGTACTAGCAAGGCTAAACTTAGAGACTCATCATCTCTAGGATTTTTAGTGGTGTTGCATAAAATAAAACTCCATCACCAACCTACGAGATTAACGATAAATGACAAAATGAAGAGTTATATACATTGCCATGTAAAGTTTAATGAAAGAACATGGTTTTCATGGGCAGCGGGGCTAGTCCCCGCACCCCAGCGAAAGAGGACTACTCACTCATGATGCGAGATACAAGAAGGATGAGAGAGAAAGAGAGATCCACCATGAGCTCGGTGCAGAGAGTGGTCGCAGCCCGGTGAAGAAGATGTGCTCCTTGCTCCGTCTTCCTTCTCTTCTTGGCCTCCTTGGATGCAACACTAGCAGTAGGTGGAGTGGAACTTGATCGGAGTGGTGTTCTGGCAGCCTAACGGCGTCTAGGGCTGTAAATGGGTACGGTTAGACCCGCGGACCCGCAAATCCGGACCCTTAAAAAACCCGTCACGGGTCTAATTTTTTATACCCGCATACCCTTGGACCCGTATACCCTTGGACCCGCATATAAGCGGGTCCAATAATGGGTATGATTGGACCCAGACCCGCTAGACCCGTGTACCCACTATACATAAGTAACTACTAAAATAATATGTTATATATATCATACTTTACTAGTCTAATTAATATAATTATTGAGATTATATCCTACTCTAAGGTTGAGACTAGTCATATAACTAAGAATTAACTATTCTAGTTACAATAACGAACATCATATGTAAACTTAAAATCAAAATGTCTATTAATCTACATTACTTTCTACATAAATTAAATGTTATGATCATGACTACAAATATGTAAACAATTACTCAATTAATTTTATTGAATAGAATATAGCATTGTCTAATATAACTATTACATGTTAATATACTATATGATAACAATATCTTGTTGTGTTAAATATATATAACATAGTCATTTCTCTTACATAAATAATATGATGTTTTATAGAACCGCTTACCCACATACCCGCACCGCATACCCGCTATTATTGCGGGTACGGGTATGGTGCGGGTCCAGGTTTTGTAATATGCGGGTCTAGAACCGGAACCGGACCCGCTAAATTAGATGGGTATGGGTATGGCCAGACCCGCACCGTACTCGCACCGTTTACACCCCTAACGGCGTCCGGATCCGATGCCTCCAAATGAGGACCCTGGGGGTCTATTTATAGGCTCAGATTTGATCCCAATCGGTTTGGATAAGTTGCTGGAAATATCCTCTCCAAACGGTTTGGAAACCGTTTGGTGCCAAACGGTTTGGAAACCGTTTGGTGCCAAACGGTTTGGGGACCGTTTGGAGACCGTTGGGTGCCAAATGGTTTGGGGACCGTTTGGTGCCAAACGGTTTGGAGACCGTTTCGGCGTCAAACGGTTTGCGTCAATCGATCTTGAGGTCGGTCTCAGTCTCGGCGTGAACGCGCGGCTTCTGTTCTTCAATCGGTCTTTGCGCTTGCGACAAACGGTCTTGGAAACCGCATGGATCCAAATGGTCTTGGGACCGCAAGGACCCAAACGGTCTTGGGACCGCGCGGTTTTCTTTGGCGACCGATTTCGTCATTCATTCTTCGTGTATTCCAGCAAACGGTCTTGGGGCCGTATGGACCCAAACGGTCTTGGGACCGCATGGGTTCAAACGGTCTTGGGACCGTAAGAGCTCAAACGGTCTTGGGACCGCAAGCGTGGAATTGCTTGATTTATCTGCATTAAATGAATGATATTTAGTTAAAACCTTGATTATTGAATCAGCTAAGTAGTTTTGTACATTATGATTCATATTAGGATGAAAAGGTGTGAAATAGAGTTGAATTTGTTCCAAAAAGGTAGTTGAATTCCATGATGAGTATGCACTCATCAGTTTGTCAAGTCTACATGCAGCTAATGTGGAAATATTTCCATCCTTCTTAGATGTTTATGCAGTTCTATGTTACATGAGTAGGAATAAGGTTTCAGGTCATGATGGTGTGGATCGAGAATTCTTGATCAGTCCTTGAGATACTATTAAAGACTCAATGATGAAGACAATTCATCTAACAATGAATGGTTGTCCTCTACCCCAGACGTTAGGCGGTGTCTTATGGTACTCATACCTAAAGTACCTAACCCTAGGTAATGCAATCATTATATGTCAATTTCTTTGAATAATGTTAATCTCAAACTTACTTCAAAGATAGTGGTTGACAAACTTTGACCACATATGGCTGAATGGATCAATAATACACAATCTATCTTTGTGCCTACTTGTCAAATCATGTATAATATCATATTAGTTCAAGAACTGAAACATAACGTGAATACGTCATGGAGAAAGAGTAATGGCTATAAAAGTTGACTTGACAAAAGCATATGAGAAGATGTCATGGGAATGAATATTCGATACCCTGGTTAAAGCTAATATTCTTGTGTCAATAATTTATTACATCAGGAATTCCATTTGTGATGGTAGCATCTCCATAATATGGAATGGCAAACATCTACATAGCTTTAAAGCAACTCAAGGTTTGAGACAAGGAGATCATTTATCTTCATATTTGTCTGTCATGTGTTTGAGTTGGCTAACATTGATGATTAAAGCAGAAGCTCAAGCTAGTTAGTGGAAACCTTTAAAATTTTCAAAAACAAGGACTGCATTCTCTCATGTTGCTTTCGTTGATGATATTCTCTTGTTTGCTTGAGTAGACATTAATCATATCAACACCATCATGAAGTATTTTGAAACATTTGGTAATGGATCTGGTCAATAAATATTGGCAGATAAAAGTGCGATCTTCTTCTCACATGAAGTCCTACTACTATAAAACATGAAATCTGCAACATTACAGGGATGACGAAATCAACAAATCTAGGTCGATATCTTGGTGTACTTATAATACATGGAAGAATCACAAAATCCAAATATTCTAGTTATATGACCAAACACAAGCCCATGCAACCAATTGGTCTGCTCGTACCCTTTCTTTAGCTGGTAGGGTATGCCTTGTAAAATCGGTTCTACAATCTTTACCTACATATACTATGCAAACATGTATTCTACTAGTATCCCTATGTTGGTGTATTGATACATTGATTAGGAGGTTTATATTGCGACGAGATACATACACGGCTTGGGCGGAAGGAATTCAACACAAATATAGACCATTCACATAGAATTTTAGTTCTCAAAGTATTGCTTTCCAGAGAACTCTTTGGTTATTGAAGATAGTTGTTTTACAAAAATATCATAGAAGTATAGGAAATGGTGAATCTATTTTGGTATGGTTTGATGCTAGATCCCTCAAATTTGAAATCAGAATAACATGGTTATACAACAAGCTCCTTTTAATCTTCTAGACTTACATATGTCATTTATGGTGACCTTTGATGGTGCCTTGGATATAGGTTTTATAAGAACATGTTTCTATGATGGTATCTCACTGAAAATTCTTTCTTTACCTGTGACGTACCTGAATTTTCTAAAACTTAATTGAATGTATGACATACAAATTGAGATCTCACCTCATTGATAATCTCAATTTGAATGCCACACACTAGTCTAAGAAGAAGAAAATCAGAGGAAGTCATAAGGAAACAACATTGGCACATGCACATGAACAATAATAAAACCATACAACATATGTTCACCATTACAACATTTGATATTACACATTGAATGATAATCTCTTACATATACATGTACTACATTCTACAATAGGATCTTAAGATAATAGGTCCACATGTACATTAGATTTCCATACAACCTCTTAACTATCATGGTCCTTCAAGATCATATATCCACAACCTAAAAAAAAGATTACATGAGGTACACATCAGCACAATATTCAAGAATATTGTATTGAGTATGCCTACACGTCTTTTTATATACCTCTCATTACTAAGATTTGGCAATAAGATAAAACTAGAACTTGGCAGTAATAAACAAATATAAGAAAAAGCATATACTTGCACAAAGGTATATATTACCAAAAGAGAACACATATTTTAGGCAAATTTTCTATTATATGCTCTTGCATCTTCCTACCAATGGGATAGATACTTTCGGACCTTATGATCTGCTTACCAAAGATATAGACCGGTGTATATGTGATCTGCTTACCAAAGAGATAGTTCACTCACTAGCACTATGCTTACCAAAGATATATGACACTTTCATACGATGGAACATATATATTATGTGTAACATCCTCAAAATCCTAGATCTATTAATGTACCTTAATGTGAAACCCTAGCTTGCAAGTTTAAGCTTTTAACTAACAAAATGGAATTTAATGGGACCTCTTATCCAATATATGATGAAATAATCTCATAAACCTAGCTTTGGCTTAAATATTTCATTTAGTAAACGATAATTCTATCAATGTCACATTTTTATAATGCATGTATTAAATTAGCAACCTGCATAAAATTGATGAACAAAAAAGCAACAAAATGAAAATATAATTGGACAGAGAGATTCTAGACCCTCTAATTAGCTTGTGGTTCAATTTTGAAGTCATTTAGACTTCATTTGACTCTTCAAATCCATTAGGGAAGTTAACATATAGTTTGGGTTATTTATTCTTTGACAATTTGATTTATCCGCCTAAGTTTCCATTTATTTAAGTGTCACGCGCGCTCTCTAGATTTCGGATTTGATCTGGACCATTGGATGCCCATCTGACGCCTCTGGACTCATCTCCTACCTCGAGTAGGAGACCGAGAATAGGCTAGGCGGCCTGCGTTTCCTTCGCCGACCCAGTTCTCTTGCCACATGGCTCCTTTTCTCAAGATACCGCCACCAATGAACTCATAGCCCTCATGCGGACCTAGTAATCCCAGGTTCGAGGGGACCTTGTGCCCTAACTGAGAAATGCCCAACAGGGCTAAACTCCTCTCGCTGCCATCTTTTCACAGAGGGGTTCCCAGCCAACAAAACCTATATATATTGGGTTCATAATGACCGCTAGCCTCATAGAAGTGCTCCTTTGCTGCCAATTTCATCGCTGGTGCTCTGGGCCATGCTGACGGATTAGATCTTCATATCAGGCATGCACCTTGAACGCCCAGCCTCCTCCACCATCTCCGGCCAAATTGGAAAGTGGGTAAGCATCTATGAACATCCAGCTTCCTTTCTACATGGATTTTGTGCCATGTTGCCCCGTGACTCGCTATATCCTATAGATACCTTAAATCATGCTTGTCGTCGTTTTATCGTCGCAATAACTCAGTAGTCATCCAGGCATTGCGAGGCAAGGACTGAGACTGTCGAGACCGTGCGAGTGTTTTTCCGTTCTTAGTTTTCCCTTTTATGCTTTGGGTTTATGGTCTCCTATCCCCTGGATACCCCTCTCCTACTCTACCATGGCAGTCGGTGGTTCTGGAGCAGCAGACCACAAAACTTCCCATGTTGGGGCTTGTTGCCTTTGCATAGATGCAGGAGACTCATCCCTGATCCCAATTTCTCACAAACGACCAAGTTTTCTACATGGTTTAATGGCTATTCTTCCCTTTAGAGCAGTGCCTCACGCCAGGTCTCAAGGAAGAAGACGCCAAGCTGTGTTTTGACTAGAGTGTCCCTGGACGTTAATCGAGCAATTGATCTCAGAAGGGCAATATCGAGTTTTTGCATATATTGTTTTGTGCATCCGTTGGTTGTTGGGGCGAGCCCCCTTTTCTAACTGGCTAAGAAGGATTGGTCCACACAAGCATAGCTTGGGCCTCCTATATGCTAAGACGAATCAATTTGCAAACATGGATTTATTTGCCTTCCTATTGGTCGATCTTTGAAAATTGATAACAATTCAACCGATGGTCAAAAAATTATGTAAAAATATTTGTTGGAAAGGTTTTTTGACAAGGAACCTGATTTCAGTGTCTTCAAACCCTAGTTCTTTAAGATCAGACCATGTTTCCATAAAAGTCTTAAATTAGGGTTTAAGGTGTAATTAAATTAATACTGATGCAAACCATGATTAATTTCAGGAACCTAGGACTTGACTCAAGATCAGGGAGATTGAAATTAGGGTTGCTCCAATAAAGGTAAGCGGGTTCATGCACTTTGAGTGTTTAAGTAATGGTTTTCAATCGCATTAAGATTATTGTATCATGATGATCAAGTTAAACCATATGATAGCTTTGTGTTAAATTTTTAGAAAGTCTTAAGTTAATGTTTCCAAAAGTTATCATATGATCCTTATGTTTTAAATTTCCTATTTCAAGAATCTATGTCATGTTCATGTTAAATCCAAGTAAATGATCATTATGTCAAGTTAATGATGAATCACGTAATTGATTTTATTATTTTGTCCTTATCATGTTAATGTTGAGCCCTCGGGCCTTATGAGTTCAAATGGAACATTATGGCACTTATGTGCAATTCATGAGTTCAAGTGGAACATTATGACACTCAGGTGCAAATCATGAGCTCAAGTGGAGCATAGTTATGGCACTTTAGTGCAAATCATGAGTTCAAGTGGAACATCAGTTGAGCCTAGGGGTCTTATGAGCACAGTTGGTGCACAAGAGTAAAAGACATCATAGTTAACCTTTAAGAGTATATTATGTGGAATCAAGTTTTATTGTTTAGTTACTTTTATGACTTTTCTTATTGCCAAGTTATTATATTATTATAACAATGCTCAATGTCGCTTACTCTAACGTGTTTTCCATTTTGAATGCATGGCTGGGGACGTGATGTCCGTAGGAGGAAAGAATAAGGAAGGAGCTTAAGCGAGGAACATACATCTCAAGGACAAATGAAGAGTTTACACTTGGTGGGGTGCCATCTACCATTCAGTAGACCTTCTAGCCTAGTTTATCTTTCCATGTTTTAGATTTTCTTAGCTTACATGTGTTAGACTCGAGATCAAGATGAGACCGTTTATACTTTAGTTTTTCTTAGCCTACATGTAATAGGTTTTGATATCAGATGATATAGTTATGTCTTTCCCTTCCATGAAAAATGTATGAATCTATTTTTGAGTTAATGCAAAGTGTTTCATTTATCTTATTTCTTTTGAGTATCATGTTTTGTAATGTTCCTCCGAGCCAAGTGACCCATGTTATGGACAACATTGGGTTTGCTTCCGTTGCCATGTATGTGCTTGGAGGGGCGTTACATTATGTTTCATGTGTTCATAACCATAAGTATGGAAAATCAAGCAAGTAATCATACAAGAATAATCATTTCATCTAATATCATATGCCAAATATTTTGTACACATATAATACAACCATACTAAATAGTAGGACAAGTAAGAGGTAACGGCGTACCTTGATCAAGATATACTAATAACCACATTCTTGATGTCAACTACATCCTTGGTCAACCCTGGTTAAGACAAAATCACACACATCAACATCATGTTCTCTTTATCTTAACCCTAGTTTATTCATTAGGGGTTTTCTTAGTTATTTAAATATTCCATGACTACTTGTCTTAATCTTCTTGTTATTAGTTTACTGATCTTATATTCTGGATTAGGATACATAATCTGATTATTTGATTACATATAATTGTGTGCACATATCAACCCTAGGTTACATGCATCTGTCCAATTAGGGTTGGAAACCATTAATTATGATTCATCACCATATAATCACGAATTATCTGCATGATATTGATATGTTAGTTTCACATTGTGTTCCATATACTGTTATGAATATATTCTGGAGTTTCCAAGATTTATTGATCATACTTGTAACTATTGCATATTAATTAGGGTTATTAGTCCTATTTAACTATATAAAGAAAATTACATGATTTAATGTTCAAACGTCATCATATCTGACATCATATGGATTATACATCACATCTAGGAGTTATTAGTGAATTATCATGATTTTGGGTCATCATCTAATATTCATTACATGTTATACAAGTGTAATAGAGCTTGCATGATATCGTCATGGTTTAAGCATCAAAAGACTGATATTATGGTTTCATGTGGTTCTACTTAGTTTTCTGAGAATTTTGGTACCTTATTTGTAATTTTCTGATAACCGAGCTAATTTCTATGAATTATCATATATCTGATAATTTACTGAACTCTTTACCTTTGAGGGCCAATCAGATCCTGCCATATGGCACTTTAGGTGGCGCGACTCCTTCTTGGATCTGCCTAGGTCAGCATCAAGATGGCCGGTTCAATTCAATTTGTTGTCTGGTCCGCGGCTCCTCTTAGGCCAGGATGACCCGATCCCTCACCAGTCTCACATCACACAATCGTGTTCGAGATCTCC
Source organism: Alisma plantago-aquatica (assembly GCA_963693085.1). Classification (NCBI taxonomy): domain Eukaryota; kingdom Viridiplantae; phylum Streptophyta; class Magnoliopsida; order Alismatales; family Alismataceae; genus Alisma; species Alisma plantago-aquatica. The sequence continues at coordinate 928,769,772 of OY856410.1, read as the reverse complement.
TAGGAACAACCACCATCATGGATGACTTGCACCAGTGAGGAATCAGTGGTGTCACAGTGCTCTTAATTGTCTCTTAAGGATACCATCAGATTCGGCTACACGTTCCAGACAACCATGACTGCTCGTGAGTGTGTGAGGCACAGTTGTTCCACACGACGTCGCTGTTGTGAGGTTCTCTCTGTCTGCCTGTGCGAGCACTGTCGCTGGACTGGAGCACTGATGAGAGATCGGCCAAGGTCTCCTCCTCCTTGACAAATCTGCTTGTTTGACACCCTACGTGCGCTGCTTGCAGACTCAACTCTCTGTCTGCAAGTGGCTCCTCCTGTCTGTAATGTCATCAGAAGGATTCTCATCATCCCGTGAGCTTGCTTCCATGGTTGCCTCCATGCAACCTTCCCTAGCAAACTCAGGTCTATTAAACACGGGACCACCAAATCAATCGTCTTGGTCGTGAGGGTCTGAATCTTACGAGCTTCCTTTTAACTTTTCCATCTTCATCTTCCTTGAAGCACTTTGTGGCTGGGTGGAGAAGTAGTTGGGACAAGAGGTCGGAGATCCCTCATCTCTTCTCCATATCCCTTCCTCTCGTTCTCTCCTGTTCATATTGGTAGGAAGGAAAAACTGTGAGGATCTCCTTCCTCATTGTTCTCAGTGCCCAGAAGGTGTGAGGAAGGGCTTTACAACTAGCCGACGAAGACAACTTCCCATCAAAAATCATGTGCACCCACAAACCCTCTCCCATACCATGGTGAAGCAACTACTCGTGGACCCTCCATGACTTCGTAAGGACACTGGATGAAGATAGGCATATCCACTCAAGCCATCTAAGGCTCCACAACATGGCTCCTAATGGTGATCTGGTGTTCATACAACTAGTGCCCACAACCACTAGGTCTGTGATCCAAGGCTAAAACATGGCCACACAGGTCATCCAAAGATCGGGGTGCATGACAAGGCACAAAGCAGGCTAGAGATATTACCCTTGATCTAATATACCTCAAAATGCACATTATTTGATGATATTCAAAGACTCATAACTCCTTGTAGGAATATCAAAACATCCCCAAAAGTTAATCATGGATTCCTTGCCACTTTCTCTACCATCTACTAAAATTTAATGTCGGCATTCAACCATTTGTCCTATCAACCAAATACTTCACAAAGGCATACATTTATGGATTATAAACTGGATATCAATATCAATAACATCCATACTTTGTCAAAGTATTTGGAACTCTTAATATACATCAGATGCTTGAACTCACTTATATCATTGAATATCCAAGGATTCTAAAAGTCTAGTCTATCACATCATACACACCTTAAAAAAAATTCATCCTCAAAATTAAGCTAAAAGTCGAGTCTATCACATTTACCGGTTCCATGTACTACAACAAATGGATGATATTAGAACTTAACTAGCTCTAGTCATTTTACCACTTCATCAATGTATAATTTACTTATGATTGATGCAGACAAGTCTTCTCAAAGTCCCTATGATACACTGTGGCACTTATGTTTACCCTCAAAGTTAATTTTTTTCTTATGGCTTATTTTTCATGAAGCATTGATGACTAATGTTAGGATGACTCACTGACATTTTATTGCAAGTGATGCATGTCAAATTTTTGGTGCAAATATTTAATTTAATTTACATATTCTTTGAGATTGTACTTACTCTCTTTTGGTATGGCATAATATACATACTTAATTAGAGATTGATAACTTCTTCTCTATGCCTTTTAATACTTGGTTGAAAGTGGTCATAGATTCTCCATCTGGCACCTTATATATTTTCATGACTGCTTGCTACAAACTATGAATTGCATGAATAACCTAATTTTTAATGTAGTATCTCATAATGTAAATCATCTGACTAAAAACATTATAAGCATGGAAAGTACCCTCTCATGGTTTTCATTGATAATATTCACAGGTTTCTACAATTCAAGATTGGCTCTAATATGGATACCCCCTTCTCCTGGTTGGGTTAATATTAATATTGACACTTCACTCAGACATGGTTGTATGGCTATTTCCTACACTGTCACAGATCATGAAGTTATTTGGCATTTTTATTCATCCAAATCTACATTCACATACTCAGTCTTAGAAGGTGAACGACAACTATCCATTTGGCTTTACAATGACATATGATTAAAATAATTTCATCATTGAATCGAATAGTAGCTCTAAGGTTTAAATTTTAAATGATGATGATAGAAGAAACCCTCAACTCAGTACTTGGTTACTTTCATTTCAGCAACTGAAGTGTTTTCCACACCAACTTATTGTGATGCATATTAACATGACACAAAATGAATAGACAAGCTTGCAAAAATGGACCATACTTCAAGCAAGTTTTCTAACCTATGCAGTCTCCCACCTATGGGATTTCAACTTGTAATTAGGGTTTGAATTTCCGTTCTTGTAACCTAATCCATGCATCTTGCATGTTTTAGCTTGTATTTAGGGCTTAAATACCCTTCTTTGTAACTCATTCCATGCTATATGCATGTTGTATCAATGAAACACTTTGTTTATAAAAAAAATGTTATACTAGTCGATTATAGATAGAATTTACACCAAATATTATTGCACAAGATACATATTAATCACCTTAGGAAGGAATACAACTCCACCAATAAGGAGAATAAACCCTATCTCAAAATTTCCATCTTTCAAGCTCTAAATACCTACCTTACATGTCAAATAAAAAGAAATGAAGATAATGTTTTCTTTAAAAGAAGAACCTAGTTTCCTACATAAGTTGCCAAAGATTTTTGGGAAAGAGGGTAGATAGGAGAAAAGAAAAATTATAAGGTGAAAAGGGATCAATGATCTTACCTAAATCTGATCTCTACTAGATTAGAAAGGATATTACGAGATTGGATCTTCACAAATCTTACAAAATCACTAATATACAATGATATCTTCGCCAAGAACAACTTCTTCTATCTTAAGAACATATCCTCTACCTCTAAAACAATCTCATAGAGGTCTAGAGCTCACTGGGATTCTCTATATATAGGTTTGGTCAACTAAAAATTACAAAATAGTCTAAACATGCAAATTTTCAACGACATAGCATCCCAATGCGACCTTTCACAAACCACATTGACCCAACAAACGTGCATTAACTATAACATAGTTGCACCGAACCCAAAATAGTCCATATTGACCCATTTAGGCTGCACTGACCTGACTCAACCACCCACAACAATTAAGGTGACCTAATTTGGTCAATATCGACCCTCTCATGACTAGTAATGCAACCCAATCCAAGTCCTCTCACAACAACCTTGATACAAAAGATAGCACATAGCTATCAATGCTTACAAACAATTATGAAACGTGTCAATAAGTATGATATGATTTTTTTCAAGAATAAAATGAAAAAAATTCATTTGAACCAAAATTCAACCAAAACATCACTGAATCATATATGTTTGTAATTTCTTAAACATTTTTTTTATACTAATTCAAAAATAGATCACATAAGTAGAGATACAAACTTGATTAGGCTAATTAAGGATCACAATCTCACATATCGAGATCCAAACACAAAATGCTCATTTGTTAAATCATATTCATATTATTTTTTATGGATTGAATGGAACAATAACCTATTTCGTTATGCAAAATGTGATTTTATGAGATGCTATTAGCTCTGATTACTGTAAAGCACCCAATCTTCTAACTAATTCTTGGCCCCTTTTTCTCAATTTGGTGTAATTGTCTGATATGGTCATTTTTGCATGTTTCCCTACTCGTAGTGAGTTGTGCTTAATTGAAACATGTTTTTATTTTGGATTAGATAAAATTCTCCATGTCGGTAGTTTCTTGCATTAGGGTTGGTGGTTTTGTCGACCTAGACGTCAGGTGGCACGTTAATCTTGTTTACAAAAAAATTAAAAAGGATGGTAATGATACACACACCACTAATGAGACAAAGGTCCACAACACTCCAACAAATCCTCAATGACACATTCATCAATAAACTCGAAGGAGAAGGATACAATCACTCCCAATGTCAAAGTTACATGCTTGGAGCATGAAAATAAGGTTTTTGAATCAAGTGGTCCCTTACACTTAGTCATATGAGTACATGTTCACCATGGACTAGTTGTGAGATACAATAAAGAAGCCTACTTTTGTGCCTCACATATCCCAAGATGGAGTGACATAACACGTCGACTGTACATGTCTCATTGTTTATCATCAATGATGCTCCTAGAACATTGAATTGTTCACTTGATCAAAGGACAAAAATCAAAACATAAGACCATTTATAGGGTTGGATCTAAATTAAAATCCAAAAGAAACAAGCATCACCACACCTTGTTGGTTTTAGCACCTAGATTTGATGACCGAGGGGCTCAGAACATTTGTAATGCTAGGAGGAAACATAACACTATAGAAGGACAAGGATTGTTCTATCCCTAATCAAGCAATATAGGAGAGAAGACAAAAACTAGAACATTTGAAATGGCCCTAATCAAGCAAAAGAACTCCAAATCTCATGTATCCATGCACTTGATTGAGATTTAAATATGGGTTCCACTGATTTGGGTCACGTGCCACCTCTAGTTTGTACTCGCATAAAATGTTTCTCAAGAACTCAAGTTGGTTTAGTACGGTTCTAGTTAGAATCTTATACCAGGGTAGAATAGAGAGAAGCGTCCAGATCAGACTCATAAATTTTTTCTCAAAGTAGGATATCATAATCTTGGTTTTTTCCCGAATAAGGGGTTGGAACTGGAGTATATGATACTTGTTAATCTAATCTTAACCCTATTTTTCATTTGCGCTAGCAGTCACAACATTCGTTAAAAAAGACAGCCCAGATCTAGATCCTGGCACAGTTCTTGCCAAACTTATCTTATAGACCCATTGTAACCATATGGGTAGCTAGAGCCCCCCCTGTCCAATGCATATGACTTTACAACCAGAGCACATTTGGTTAATAGGATTTTCAGAAATCACATATTTTGTTCATCATGCATTAGTTAAATGTTGCATTCTCAAAATCAAGTAAATCTAAGTATTATGTTTAGTTTGTCGGATTTGATAAATGAGAGATTTTTTTCTTAGTTTTCCATCTAACTCAAGCTGATTTTGGCATCCATGTGAATTTTAATGGAGACCAAAATACGTAATTTTCATTATGTTTGAAATCCCAGAATTATTTAAATTTTCTCAACCCCACAAACAAATATTATGGAATAAATAGATTCCAAAAATATAATCAAACATGGTGAAATCCAGGCAAGCAAACATGCCCTAAATTACTCCCTTTCAAATTATGATTTGTTTATTTTCTTCTTTTTAGATGAGAAGTGAAGAGGTATTCCTAATCGTCTTGGAAACATACACCTTAAAATTTATAACCAATCAACCATGACAACTTTATACTAATTGTAAGAAAAAGGACACTTCAATATCCATTTTGTTTCGCACCTAGGCAAGACATACAAACTATACAATACATATATTATAAAAACAAATAATTTTACACATAAAAATATTAATATAACAAACAATAGTGTAAAGAAAGTTCGTTGGATACTTTTTTTACACTGAGTTGTTAGCCCTGCAATGCTATGTTTTTTACAATACATATTTATATAAGGAACAATATAAAGAATGATATATCTGTCAAAAAATTGAGCATTGTAAACTATTGGCCAATATCACATTATTTTTATATTATGCATTTATACAAAGAACGATTTCAAAATACATATGTAAATAAGAAAGTATACACACTAGTAATTTTTTTTATTATTAATGATTTTGATTTATTTTTTAATTTCAGGGTTTGTTTATGGGTCAGTCCAATAGCCCCTGTTTGGGAACGGATTGGGCTTGGATTAGCGCCCGTCGTTTAGCGCCACGAGGGCCTGAGCCGGTCCGGTTTGGTCGAAAAAGGTGTTTGGAAGCCAACCCAGTTCGATCCCCGTTTTGGGATAACAGAATCCCATAATCCGCATAATCCCAGTCCCGGTCGAGGCAGGATCGCGAATCTCAGTCCGATTTACAACCCCCCGACCCCGATCCCTCACGCCCCCTCCCTGTCGCCCCTCCCTCTCACCCTAGCCTTCTCCCTCTCGGCGGTATGCCTCCCGACGCTTCGCATCTGTTCTCTGCGGGCAATATTGTTGGTCCGTGTGTGAGAGAAGTAAAAGCGATGTCTGTGACCTCGACGAAATCGCGGATGGAGGCCATAGGTCATCGTCGGGCGAAGCGCCCGCGTGGAGAATTTATTCAGCCGTCTACAACCACCGGTCTACTGGGGCGACTACATCCCTCAAAATCAAGGTAACCCATACCCTGCCCTGGTCTTTGACTATCTCAATCTGACATTGTCCCATCTTGTCGATGCACATGAGAAGGAGAAACCCTAGCTCCAAGCCAAAGCCCCCGTCTGCCTTCATATTCGCCTTGTGCTGCGAGGTTATTCACTTCCACTTACGCCTATTGGAGTAGCTGTTCACGGAAGCTGGTCGTCCGTGGCTGAAATCCGGCGGTTCTCCTCCCTGGTGCTCCGGCGGCGCTACACACAGCCAGGATTCCGCAGTGCTTCTTCTTTCTCACCCCTTGCTGCTAAGGTTGGTTACGAAATAGGGTAGTCGACGCTTTGTTTGTGATGTCGATTAGGGCAGACATTTATGAGGTGGATTGCTCATCAATTTGTATATTTATTCACCCGACATTGGTTCCAAAAAAGTTATCATTGTGTATGACAGTCACATTTTATCAGTCGATGGCATAGTTTAAGCAATGTTTGTCCTTGTTATGCTTTTTCCACAATATATCCATCTCTGTAGTATTATTGTTAATCGTTGTGTATGACAGTCAAAATCTGTAGTATTATTGTTAATCGTTGTGTTTGAATACATCCAGGGAATAATACAACCTTTTTGGTTGATATCTACCCCAAAGTTCCTTCTTTCTAATAATGAGCTTTACCCTGGTTGTAAGAAATTGTCAACACTGTCATTTCTTCTACGACTATTTAATTTAAAATGTATGCTTCACTGGACAAACACATATTTAGTCAACTATTGAAACTTCTATTGGATGCCTTTCCACATTTGGTCACATTCCCATCTTGTTATCATGAAGCTAAGAAATTGATTCAAGAGTTAGGCCTTGGATATCAAATTTTCTAGGTCTGTAAAAACTAGTGTTTCTGTATAGAATACCTAGGTCTGTAAAATAAATGATTTTCTTGACCCAACTTCCTCTGTTTCAACTCATATAACAAATATGTTTGTATTGCTATAATACAACCTTTTTGGTTGATATCTACCCCAAAGCATAGTCATTGATAATATAGTCATTGATAATAAGATTTTATTTGTCTAGAAAAAAAAGCATAATCATTGATAATAATTAATTAGAGATATTATTTTCCCTTTTCACAACTATGATGAGTTCATTTCCTATCTACATGATTATATACTCTTTGTCTTTCCAATATCTACATTTTTCATTGATAAATATCTGCTTTGTGTGATAAGAGGGGAAACATATCAAAAAGAGATAAAATGTTGCATATATGGCAATACTATTTTCAATTATTGTAGAGTCCAACAAACCAACTTAGCATAAATTGATGTTTCTTCTATGCAAAAGTTGTATATAGACATTCATAGTGATGAGACGTGCAAATCATTTCTAGAAATATGCCTACAAAAAAACATTATAACCAATACTGTGATAGCTTGACACTGGGTCTGAATTTAGGATCAGATATTCTATTTTATACTTTGAAATTGAGTCCATCATTTCCACTCTGATACAAATTGAGAATTCGGTGTAAAATCATCTAATTCACTACTAGGTTCACTTCCTCTTTCCCTAAATAATGTTTAGATTGAGCACTTCTATTGGATGCCTTTCCACATTTGGTCACATTCCCATCTTGTTATCATGAAGCTAAGAAATTGATTAAGGAGTTAGGCCTTGGATATCAAATTTTCTAGGTCTGTAAAAACTAGTGTTTCTGTATGGAATACCTAGGTCTGTAAAATAAATGATTTTCTTGACCCAACTTCCTCTATTTCAACTCATATAACAAATATGTTTGTATTGCTATAATACAACCTTTTTGGTTGATATCTACCCCAAAGCATAGTAATTGATAATATAGTCATTGATAATAAGATTTTATTTGTCTAGAAAAAAGCATTGTCATTGATAATAATTAATTAGAGATATTATTTTTCCCTTTTCACAACTATGAGGAGTTCATTTCCTATCTACATGATTATATACTCTTTGTCTTTCCAATATCTACATTTTTCATTGATAAATATCTGCTTTGTGTGATAAGAGGGGAAACATATCAAAAAGAGATAAAATGTTGCATATATGGCAATACTATTTTCAATTATTATAGAGTCCAACAAACCAACTTAGCATAAATTGATGTTTCTTCTATGCAAAAGTTGTATATAGACATTCATAGTGATGAGACGTGCAAATCATTTCTAGAAATATGCCTACAAAAAAACATTATAACCAATACTGTGATAGCTTGACACTGGGTCTGAATTTAGGATCACATATTCTATTTTATACTTTGAAATTGAGTCCATCATTTCCACTCTGAGACAAATTGAGAAGTCGGTGTAAAATCATCTAATTCACTACTAGGTTCACTTCCTCTTTCCCTAAATATGATCATCTTACTTGTCACCACTCTTGCTAGATATTATAGTTGGTTCTCTTCTCTGTCTTCTAAATTGCCTCTTTTGCAGATATTTTATATTTACCAATGCTCTAAATTGCCTCTTTTACAGAAACAGGACATTGGTTTGTTGAAATTTGTTAATCAATATTCATGGGATTATTGAATAAGATGGGAACTTGTATAATGCTCACATTAATACACTGTTCCAGCTTGCTTTTTTTGAATTATTTTTTATGGTTGCTGGAGTGCCAATATTAGATCTAAAGACCTTATAAAAGAAGAGGCGGGTTCTTCATTTTTTACTGAAAAGTTTTGAATTCTTTTTTATGGATGTTTAACCTAAAATTTATATAACACTGCTTGAGATCGTTTTTTTTATTGGAACTAATATACAAAAAATATATGCAACTGATGAACAAGGTAATTTCATAGTGTCATTACAGCTTAGACGACACTATCTAAGTAAATACTTTATCTGAAAATATAAACGATATAACGATTTGTGTATCATAATATATTGCAGCACCTACGGGGGTATGTCTTCCGCTGACCCCAAGTTTCGTATTGTTTGGGCAAGAGATTCTGATGCTGCTCTAGTATCTGCATTGCGCAGACAATATGACCTAAGCATGTGTGTCGATGGTCATTTCACTAGGGACGCTTGGAGGGAGGCAACTGTGGAAATGCAAAATAGGATGGGGAAGATGGCCTGCAAAACAGACCAGCTGAAAACTCGGTGGAAGAACTTGAGGAGGGACTATGCCGCTTTGAAGCTTGTGACGAATAAGAGCGGCGTTGGATGGGATGACACAAGGCATAAGCCAACGCTGCCCGACAGCCCTGAATGGAGGGAGAGCCTTGCGGTATATCCAATAATCAGTCCCTTAATTAAAAAAAATCTTCTATTAACACTTTAATTTCATAATAAACATTTTTTTATACTTAGGCAAACAAGGACCTTGCTAGGTTGCTTAACAATCCGTTTCCCCACTACTGTGACATCGAGATGATGGCGGGGAGGAACATTGCTAGAGGACATCATGCAATGTCTTCAACGGACACACATATCCCTTCTGACGTTGCCTCCGAGGATGATATCACTGTCGACTTAGATGGCCCAGACACACCCATGAACACGGGAAGCCAATCTGGGGAACCTAATATGGGCGCATTTGGGATGCAAAGTGAGGGAGAAACCGGGGGAGGCGGAACAGATACACCGAGTGTTGGTGGGAGGCCTCCTGTCGTTAGGTGCAAGAAGCGGCCATCAATGCCTCAAGACCGATGTGGGTTATCAAATGAAGTGTTATCTAAATTCACACAGGTTTATGCAAAGGTTCACGAGTTAGGCAGTGGTGTGGCAACTAGAGTCTTTGAAAAGAAAGAATTTACAACCATCTTACAACATTTCCAGTTGACTTACCCAGATGCCCCCACTCCTGTGTTTACAACACTTGTGAACGCCATCAAGGACTCAACAAACCGCACCATCTACCTCAGCCTTATAGACACACCTCAAAAGATAACCATATGGTTGCAAGACCTTTGGGAAAGGTCCCAAGCTGCCAATGCAACAACAACACCTTCAATGCCATCCTCGTTCCAAGCTGCCAATGCAACATCAACACCTTCAATGCCATCCTCGTTCCAAGCTGCCAATGCAACATCAACACCTTCAATGCCATCCTTGTTTATGCCATCTCACCATGCATTTTTCCCGCAATCCCCAACACCCAACTTTAGCAACAGACCAAGTATGCCATCGTTGTTTGCGTCATCTCACCGTCCATTTTTTCCTTCGTCCAATGATGCTGGCCCTTCCGGATCACCAAACTTTGCGTCATCTCACCGTCCATTTTTTCCTTCGTCCAATGATGCTGGCCCTTCTGGATCACCAAACATTAACAGCCAAACATTTAACTCATCAAATCAGTAGAAAGTTCTTTCGTTGTTGTAATAATCTATTTCCCATCCAAACATTTTCGTTGGGCTTAATCTTATTTGCTGAATTGTTGTAATATTTTTATTCCCGTCCATACATTATTGATTAACTGTTGTAATAATTTATTTCACTGCCATGGTTTTATTTTGCGATCAATCTATTCGCTTTGTATCCTGGAAGCCATTATTTTATGTGTCCACAGTTACATATGATTGTAGCCTAGTTATTTTCCTTGTCCTTGCCATGACAACATTGCTATGCTTCCACTTGTAGGCATAATGTCAACCACTGACCAAACAGAAACACATGACCTCCTCACGCACATTCTACATACATTGTCTGGTCCAGCTAATCACATTGCTGATACAATAGCTGAGTCCATAGCAAACTCCATCATTGACGACATTTCCGACATACCACCTACAATACCTAGGTCAGTTAGCATTAGGAGTGGCCACCAGAAGGTCTTAGAAATTTTAAACGGTCATGAACAAAGGGCTTATGACCTATATCGAATGAGACCACATTCTATATTGGCCCTTGTGGACAAGCTTGAGAGTCGGGCCTTGTTACGAAGCACTAGAGGCGTCAGTTCAGTTGAGGCTGTGTGCTACTTCCTACAAATGGTTGGCCATGGACATACAAATCGTGCTTTGGCTGAGGACTACATTCACTCTGGTGAGACCATAAGTAGGAAGTTCAACGAAGTCTTGGACGCTGTGTGTTCGTTGTCCAATGAGTACATTGTCATGCAAACTGCAGCGACATGCGCGACAACACATTCTCGTATATTGGAGACCCCAAGGTTCTACCCTTACTTCAAGGTAATAGTTAGCCCCTACAATCTTTAATCATTTGGAAATATTTTGTATGTTGACAACCTATTTTGGTGTTATAGAATGCCATCGGGGCAATTGACGGAACACACATCCCCGTCTTGGTTAAACGAGACAAGCAAAAGCGCTACCGAGACAGAAAAGGGAATGTCTCTCTTAATGTCTTGGCTGTAGTTGACTTCTCCATGGAGTTTACATATGTCCTAATTGGGTGGGAGGGATCGGCTGCTGACCAACGGGTCCTACAGTCAGCGACGACCACAGGCGGGTTTAAAGTTCCGCCGGAAAAGTTTTACCTAGTAGATGCAGGGTATGCCAACACTCGGCAATTCCTTGCACCGTATCGCAACACAGCTTACCATATTTCTGAGTACTGAGGAAACAAACACGCCTACACCAGCAAGAAGGAGATGTTCAACCACCGCCACACACAATTACGTAATGTTGTAGAAAGAGCATTTGGGGTGCTGAAGCGGCGGTTTGCCTACCTTAAAAAGGGGGCGACATATCCCATACATTCGCAGTGTCGCCTCGTAATGGCTTGTTGTATCCTCCACAATTTCATATGCCGCCAACATGATGTCGACAGTATAATGGACGAACTCCCAGATGACATTTCAACATCTGTCGTTCCCCCTGCTAGGGTTGACCTGAGTTCCCTCCAACAAACAACTCAGGCCGATTCAAGGGAGGGCGAGCGTTTACGTGAATCCATTTCTAATTTGCTATGGGATGCCCGTTGACTTACAATTGTATCTGTAATAGTCTTCGACATTATTTGAAAAATTGTCCACGACATAACTTTGTAGGCTTTAGTTGTTTTTTTTACAAACTTTTTTCTGGATCCTAATAATATACATGACATAATGAATCAGTAGGTTGTCTTGAAATGGAGAATGGAATGCCTTGCTGTACATGCGGCCTTCAATGCACTGTACGTGTGTATATGGATGAAGCGGACACGACAAATGGACGTTTTGAAAACAACAACCCCCACAGACCGTATTTTACATGTGGTAGGGGGCTTGTTTCGAACAGATGTCATATGAGATTGCCTGCGCAGCGTGTACCACCCACAGTTGCCACACTTACTGCAGTTAGGGATGCTATGCTAACACAACTTGTATATGCCCGCAACGAACGCAAGCTATGGTCTGAACAATGTGACTTTGCCAGTTCGACAAGAGCAGACATCGATAGGCTTGAACAAGGTATTACCACTCTACGTGAGAGGTGACAATATCTTCGACAACTTTCACATCACGAGCAGTAACGACTCTTCAAACGAGGACGGATATAATACATCATAGATGTAGAACAAGCACTTAGGCCTATTTTATGTTCGGAAAGTTGTATTTGAAATCTATGTTCAGAATCCGACAATGTTTTTACTAATCCTCAATTATATTTTAGATGTCAATGGATCCATCTGGAGTTCCGAGGTGTGATTGTGGGTTAGATGCAGCCTTGCGGCTTAACACAGAGGATGCAGGGTTGTATGATTTTGGCATTCTGAGTGAAAGACCGGGCGAAATGTATTACATATGTCCTTCTCGTGAGGTGCACTAGTAAATACATATATAATAGGTTGCCGTTGTGTATGCTGCACATTCTTTGTCATTCATAAAGATCGGTGCAGATACTTCCGTTGGGCAGTCGATCTCCCCCCAACAATTGATTCTTTGAAAGCTGAGATTATGTTACTAACTGTCGAGTGCAAGTCAGTGTGGGGCCAGGCAATGAACATGAAGGACTGTGTTGAAATTCATCACAACTACGATGATATATACACCCAAAAAAAGTATGAGCATGACGGTGTAGAACGCTACGTTTCCAGTCTGGAGGAAGAATGTAGTCTTCTTTTAGACATTCCTTCACCCACGGTGACGCCATAACGTTTAATGGCAGAGAACTACATTTAGTTTTGTGTGTCGATTTACATTGTCCAGCATTCGATGTTTTTAACATTACATCCTTCTGAATTCATCCGACATGAACATGCTTTAGTTATTTATCATAATGTTGGTGTATGTTTTATGGAGGGTGTATATTTTTTCACTGTTATGTTGATAAATGTTAGCTAACACTGAATATGCATTTTATATTCCCTTAATTATGCAATACACACTTACATCTAAAACATATTACTTACAGAATCTGTAATATGGCTGGGCCTCAAAGGACGCCTTCCTTTATGTGGTGTAGGGAGCTTGATATGGTTCTCAGAGGTATGATGAGAAACCAATATGAGTTGGGGAGATATGTTAATGGAGTATATACTACACAGGCTTGGATGGAGGCATGGCGTCACTTCCGAAACATAACTGGGGAGCACATATCTTTGACTGAGTTGCAGATGAGATGGCAACACATAAGGAGAGAGTTCATAACAGACAATCTTTTTATTTTGGGAGATGTATTGCCTCCCCCGCCATTGGCCGTGCAACGCAACTTCATGACGACTCGTCGCATTTACCCACCTGGCGTTGCTCAATACCCTATTAACAATGATGAGTGAATGCAGCTGTAATATATGTCCACAACTTTGTAGTTGTTTGTGTTTACCTCACAACATTTATTTGTATGCAGCTAAGTTTGTTTGGACCTTTTTTTTATGTATTGAATGCATAAATCACGTTCTTACTTGTTTGTAGCTAAGTTTGTTTGGAGCATTTATTTTTATTCAATATTGTCACAGTTATCTTTCTATTATTGATATTTGCTAATACTAAAATTTGATTTATTAACTATAGATGTCATCATCGCGGTCACGGTCAAAGGCAAAGACAGAATTTGAAAAACTATTGATGTCTCCGTCGAAGATTAAAAAATATGTAGAAGAAAACCTTGTTTGCAAAAAACCATGTTGCGAGCCTCCACGCGATGAGGGCCCAAATGAGAGAGACGAACAAGCCAAGGGAACAAGCCAAATGAGGGCCCAAATGTTGCGAACCTTGTTTCATCTGCCGTTGCTGTTCGAGTGGCCAAAAGACGCCAGCAAACAGGAAACAAATCAGGTGTTGGACGAACCCTGTCCTGTGTCGTGGGAAGAGTACGACGAGGCCATGAATTGGGCCAACGAGAACGACGAGGCATGAAGTTGCCTGCTTGATCACCAGCTTAGATTGTGTAACTTTGTCGTTGTCTAGGTCCAGGGCAGACCTCTCGTTTCAGTTTGTATGTTACATATGTATTTGCCCGGGAACCAACAAAATATTATCTTTTAATTTATGTGGTATTACGTTCTGCTACAGACATGCTACACACCTTTGCTACTATTTAATTTAAATACATTAATTATATTATGTATTTGTTATTTAGTATATAATACACTTCAACCAACTTCTGCTTAAGCGACAACACAACTACACATACCTTATTCTTGTTAAAACAGTTCTACAACAGCAGGACAGAATCAGCAGATACTGACTACGTTGTCAAACAAAATCAGACTCAATCCAGTCTAGTAGCCAAACAGAACCAGACTGCAATCCCAGTCCGTTCCCAAACAGGGCATAAACATTATGCCACAATCCAACACCGCTCTCCTGTTTACACTTCCGGTTAATGCTCTCGCCCCTGTTTGGTTCGGGACTGGCCTGACTTAAGCCTGCCTGGCTTGGACGGGGTTAGGCCTGCTGGAGTCTGATTCTGTTTGGCAAACCAGTCTGATTCTGTTTGGCAAACCAATCTCATTCTGGGGGGCTGGACTCGTTTCAGACTCGTTTCAAGCTGATTCTGTTTGGCTGTGCAGGCTGGGTTTAGTCTGATTCTGTTTGGCAACTGTAGGCAGGATTAGCTGAATCTGTCCTATTCTCGCAGAACTGTTGCTAGAAATGTGACTTTGTGACGCCGTTTAAACAGAAGTTTTTAAACTGAAAAAAGTAACCGAATAATAACTTAATTTTTTTCAATATCACTTTGTTTTAAGAACTCTCATTTTGTTGTTGAGATGTGAGTCAGGTGTGTTACCCTTTTGTGGGGTGTTTGTGTGGGTGTTTTGGTTGTTTCCTTGAGGTTGAATATGCCTAACATGCTATGTTTAATACCCCAAGATATGAGGTAACCCCGTCAGACCAACAAACACGTTCTAAAAATAGCCAAACAGCCCAACAAAACGTTCCAAAAATAGCCAAACATGAACATCATTTTTAAAGTAAAGCATATTCATCTACTGAAGACTAAATATAAATTTCCTTAGTGGGCAGGCACCCATAACAAGCCTGTAATGTATATAAACATCATAAAGATAATAAATAAAACAAAAAACTAAATATTGTTTGATCCAACTGATTGAACATCAGTTTCATCATCACTAGACGAGATCAAGACTGGTGCTTGGTGGCAATCTCTGACAAACAAGGCATCCGCCGAGTCCGAAGTAGATGATATGTAACCATCTGGTCTCGGGAAAATAAGCCTTAGCAAATCAGAGTTGTCACCTTCAAAATAAATCCATAACAAAAAACATGTAGGACGACTGTCGTCCTTGGGTTTGGGTTGTAGGGTCACGGTCCAGGCTGGTGTGGCTCTGAGGCTGTCTAACATTTCCGTCCAACCTTCATCTATGATTAAATATTTACTTTTCTTGTTCCATTTACTTTCTTCAGGTGCAGACCACCTGATCTGTACGTCAAAACTGATTCTCCCTACCTCCACCATTGCATAGCCAGGACTTATCATGTATGGCTCGCACCTCCAGGTAAGGGGAAGGGGGACGCGTCTCATGAACTCCCTGTTTGAGAGATCGTACTCCTTCACAGGGAAACGAGATCCCATGCTGCCTGTAATAAACAAGAAGAACAACAACAACAAGAACATAAGAAGAAGAACAGAAGAAGAAAAATAACAAGATAAGAAGAACAAAATTTAAAATAAGATAAGAAGAACAAAAACAAAAACAAGAACAATAATAACTCTTATGTTCACCTAAGTTCACTACTATCATGTATTAGGTTTATTATCATTTTATGATTTTGCCTCCATCGAACCCTCTGTCGTATACACTCCATCAACACACCTTCGTATACACTCCATCATATCATGCTCCGAACAACACACAAAATGAGGAGGCGTCGAATGACTAAGCATATTAGTTAATATGTAAGTTCCAAACAACAGAGCATTGAATATCCTTTTTTTAAAAACAATCAACAACACTTAACACAGCAACTTCCAAACAACAACACTAAAATGGAAAACCGATGACGCGAATGAAAGGTATGGCCGGCATTCCACGTTACGGCGTCGTCGGGGGTGAAGGAGTGTCCAACAGAAGCCTATATTGGTCCTCCAGTTCTTCTACGTAGCGTTCTAGATACTCATGCTCATACTTTTTTTTGGTGTAAACATCATGGTGGTTGTGATGAATTTCAACAAAATCTTTAAAGTTCATTGTCTGACCCCACAATGACTTGCACTCTAGCGTGAGTAACGCAATCTCTGCTTTCAGAGAATCAATTGTAGGACTGCGATCGATTGCCCAGCGAAAGTAACTGCATCGATCTTTTCCCTAAAAAATATTATGAAGTTTACGTTAATGACAATGAATGTGTAACGTACACAGTGGCTACATAATATGTGTACAAGCGCACCTCGCGAGAAGGACATATGTAATACATTTCACCTGGTCTTTCACTGAGAATTCCAAAGTCATACAACCCTGCATCGTCAGTGTTAAGTCGCAAGCCTGCCTCTAACCCACAGTCACACCGCACAACTTCAGTTGTATTAATAGACATCTACACCATGCATTCGAATCAGTCAAACGATTTATGGCAATGGAGTTAGATTGAAAATCAAAACAATAACATACAAGCCAGACCTCATAATAATTGTTAAATCTATTACAGATAAACTTATGTTATGAATGTTGGACAGACATCATTGATGTTATACATCTATGATGTATTGTAACCGTCCTCATTGGAAGTGTTGTCGTCGCTAGTTATGTGAAGACGTTGGCGAAGATATTGGGACCGCGATCGTAGTTCGGTAATTTCTACTTGTAGCCTATCAGTGTCTGCTCTGCTGGAACAGACAAAGGCACACTGGGAAGACCATAGTTGACGTTCACTGCGTACATATGCAAGTTGTGAAAGCATTGCAGCCCTAACGGCGGTTAGTGTGGCAATTGTGGGTACAACCCGTTGCGCGGGCAACCTCATATGACATCTATTTTGATTTTGAAGACTACCGCACGTAAAATATGGCATGTGTGGGTTCTTGTCTTCAAAACGTCCGTTTTGTGCATCCTTGGCATCCATGTAAACGCGTACAGTGGATTGAAGGCCGCATTGACAACGAGGCATTCCGTTCTCCATTTGAAGACAACCTATATTGACACAATGTGTTGATTCTGATCAGGTTCGAAATAAACAATTCGGGAATCAATCTATTACAGATACTCTACTAACGAGTTTCCCAAATGAGATTAGCAATGGATTCACGTAACACTTCGCCCTCCCTTGAATCGGCCTGAGTTGAACCTTGACCTGAACTGGGGGGAACTGCGCCTGGGGGGAATGGCAGACGATGAATTCTCATCTGGGAGTTCATCCATTATGGTGTCGCCGTCATTTTGCCGTCGGATGAAATTGTGTAGGATACAACAAGCAAGTACGATGCGACACTGCGAATGAATAGGATATGTCGGCCCCTTCTTAAGGTATGCAAACCGTCTCTTCAGCACCCCAAATGCTCTTTCTACAATATTACGTAGTTGAGCATGTCTGTGGTTGAACATCTCTTTCTTGCTGGTGTAGGCATGTCTGTTTCCTCGGTACTCAGCAATATGGTATGCTGTGTTGCGATAGGGTGCAACAAATTCACGAGTGTTGGCATACCCTGCATCTACCAGGTAAAACTTCCCCGGCGGAACTGTAAACCCGCTATGGTTCCTTGCCGATTGCAGGACCCTTTGGTCGGCAGCCGACCCCTCCCACCCAGTGAGGACATATGTAAAATTCATGGAGAAGTCTACTACAGCCATGACATTGAGAGAGACATTCCCTTTTCTGTCACGGTATCGATTTTGTTTGTCTCTGCTGACCAAGACAGGGATGTGTGTTCCGTCAATAGCCCCTATGGCATTCTATACACCAAAATAATGTTGTAAACATACACAATGTTTGAAAAAAAATTACATTTATTAGGGGGTTAACTATTACCTTGAAGTATGGGTAGAACCTTGCGTTATGTAAAATGCGAGTATGTGTTGATGTGCATGTAGTTGCGGTTTGCATGACAATGTATTCACGGGTCAACGCACAAACAGCATCCAACACTTCGTTGAACTTTCTGCTAATGGTCTCACCGGAGTGAATGTAGTCCTCCGCCAAAGCACGATTTGTGTGTCCATGGCCAACCATCTGCAGGAAATAGCATACGGCCTCAACTGAGCTGACGCCTCTAGTACCTCGCAACAAGCCACGACTCTCAAGCTTGTCGACAAAGGTCATTATAGTTTGTGGACGCATCCGGTATAGGTCATAAGCCCTTTGTTCGTGACCGGTCAATATTTCTAAAACCTTTATGTGGCCACTCCTGATGCTAACTGACCTAGGGATACGAGGTGGTGTGGAGGCATCAACGTCTACTGCGTCCATGATTGAGTATGCAATAGAGTCGGCAATTAAATCACCAACGTGAATCACTGGCCACAACAAGGAATCTAATAAAAGGTTGTTGAGCATGTCTTCTGATTGCGGTTGGTCATTGCTAGACATGATGCCTACATGTATAATGCAAACAACTACATAATAATTGCTACAACATAAGACAATCCAATTAACGTGCGAAAAATAAATTATTACAACACTCAATCAAATGAAATTGTACGGATATGTAATGTGTGTGCGGAAAGTAAATTATTACAACAGTCAATGAAATATAAATGTTTGGACGGAAAATAATTAACTTCAAATGGATACAAAATAACCCCTGCAATTATGTTCCCGATGGGCCAGCATCACTGGATGAAGGAAACCACATCGGTGGCACGCCTGGGAAGTTGGGTGGCGGGATAAATGGTGGCTGAGACGATGTGCCTGGGAAGTTGGGTGAAGAGGAAGACGACATAAATGGTGGCTGAGACGATGTGCCTGGGAAGTTGGGTGAAGAGGAAGACGACATAAATGGTGGCGGAGACGGGAAATAATATGAAGGCATTGGAGGTACAGATGTGGCAAAACCGAATTGTGACCTTTGACAAAGGTCGTTTAACCACAAGGTTATCTTTGAAGGGGTGTTTTGGAGGCCAAGGTAGATGTTGCGGTTGGTAGAGTCCTTGATGGCGTTCACAAGTGTAGTAAAAATGGAGGTGGGGGCATCGGGGAAATTGGCATTAAAATGTTGTAAAATGTTTGACAACTCTTCCTTTTCATAGGATTTGGTCATCATGGATGTCCCTAACTCGTGAACCTTTGTGTAAACCTGTGTGAACTCAGCCAGAACTTCATTGGAAAGAGTACATCGCTCTTGCGACGTTGATTGGCGTTTCCTGCGCGTATGGGTAGAATGACTCCTGCCCCCAACCGACGGGTTATCCGTTCGCACAGGCCGCGCGCTTTCACCCTCACTTTGCCCGGTAGTTGCGGGTACGCTACGCTCGTCTGTTGCCGAGTGTGTGTACATGGGTGTATCAGGCGCGCCTAGGTCGACACTTACATCATCCTCAGACGCAACATCTGCATGAATCTGAGTGTCCGTCGAAGACATTGCATGGTGTCCTCTAGCAATGTTCCTCCCCGCCATTAGCTCTATGTCGTAGTAGTGGGGAAACGGGCGCCTGAGCAACCTTGTCAGGTCCCTGTCTGCCTACGCTTAAAAAAAATGTGGTTGGCGATAATCATGTTTATATGTTTACATTTGTTAGGATAAAAGTTATGTATAGTGTGCGTACCGCAATGGCCTCTTTCCACTCAGGGGTGTCCGGTACAATGGGCTTGTGTCGGAGTTCATCCCATCCAACGCCACTCTTGTTGGTCAAACCCTTCAAATGGACGTAGTCCCTTTTAAGGTTCTTCCAGCGACATCTTATTTGGTCTAACTTAAACACGACGGCAACCCTATTATTGACATCAGAAGTTATTTCCCTCCAAGAGTCCCTAGTAAAATTACCATCAATACACCTGCCTAGGTCATATTGTCTACGCAATGCTGTCACCACAGCGACATCATACTCGCTTGTCCATACCATACGGTTGTTAGGGTCGACGGGAGGCATACTCGTGTAGTTGCTGCAATATTTGATGACATAATCAGTGTAAATGTTTAATTAAATTCAGTCACAACAGAAACCATTTATGTTTAATCAATACACAAACTGCATTGATTAACACCGAAAAACAAATAATGAAACACCAACGAGCATATAGGCAAGTTACAAATTATTATTGGCCCCAAGTTTTAGTTAAACAAGTTTTAAATCTGCCGTTATTTCCCCTATTAACCTAACCTAGACCTCACACTGATTTAGTTAAACAAGTTTTAAATCTGCTGTTATTTCCCCTATTACCCTAACCTAGACCTCACACTGATTTAGTTTCACATTGATTTAGATAAACAAGTTTTGAATCTGCTGTTATTTCCCCCATTAACTGATATTGGAGGATTAATAATGGTTACTCTAAATACAACATAGAGAGGAAAGTAAAACCAATGAAAGCTGAAATCCATAGCTGAAATCAATGAATGATATTTCCCAGAATACCAATTTCTATATCCAATTTCCAGATTTATGAAAGCCATAGCTGCTGCTATTATGATATCATAATAGTATCACAAAAAACATAACATCAAAATACAGAACATTAAAACAGAACAAATATTAGGCAGAGCAGCAGCAGCAGCAAAGACATTGCCATTAAAACAGAACAAATACAGAACATTAAAACAGAACAAATATTAGGCAGAGCAGCAGCAGCAGCAAAATGATATTTCCCAATGCTGCTTTTAAATCTGCTGTTGTTTTAAACCCTATTAACCTATGACTGACTCATTTGGCAGAGCAGCAGCAAAGACATTGCCATTAGAAGAACTGAAAGATGAGTTATAAATGTTGTTGTCCTCTTCAGGAATAGTGTGCACAATATTATAAGTGGATGATGATGATGGATTATCAGCAGTAGCAAAAAGAAATTCACAAAAAGTAGATAAATCACAAAAAGTAGATAGATCACGCAAGCAGGGAAAGCAAAGACAACCAAAGCTTCTTTAGAGACACATAATTAGGTGTTTTGTTATATAGGGTAGCCAGTGGAGACTTGTATTCTCTATTTTTAGAGGGCAGACAGTTTAAATGAGAAACAATCAAATTAGTAGCATTTAATTCTTCAGTCTTTCCAATTGATTATCCAATTGCATATAAATGTTGGCAAGGATCTTGTTTATTTTATTCAGATAGAAGTAGGCTTTCAATATGGTTATAGAGCTTAGGAGAAGAGATAAAAACTCACCTAAGATTCCAAGCACCTTAAAAATGTCTCATATAATCTAAATTTCTACAAATCCAACCAAACCACGAGGATTGTATCCATTTCTTGCTCTTTTCAAAGAAGAAACCCTAGAAAAGGAGAATAAAAGATTCCAGTACTAGTAAGCACAGAAGATCCCTAACACTTGCTTTGAGTATTTCCAGATGGAATATGCATCAAAGATCCAAGAGCAGCTGCTACTTGTAGCTCAGTATGTGACTGACTAGAGTTAGGATTGTTAGAAGACAGATTGATGAGAAGGTTTGGCGAGGTAGTGTTATCATCAGAGGTAGTAGAAGGATCTGAGGCATGTTGGAGTTAGTAGAAATCTCCCCACCATTGTCAGTAACACATGCCTTCTCACCAGAGGTTAGAGAAATGCTATCAGTAATATCTTTAGCTGACTCATATATGACTGACTCATTTGGCAGAGCAGCAGCAAAGACATTGCCATTAGAAGAACTGAAAGATGAGTTATAAATGTTGTTGTCCTCTTCAGGAATAGTGTGCACAATATTATAAGTGGATGATGATGATGGATTATCATCAGTAGCAAAAAGAAATTCACAAAAAAGTTGATAAATCACAAGTAGGAATTTGAGATGACACTCTATTTTTGTAGGGAAACATATGTGACAATCCCTCCCAAATATGCCAAGTAAATCCTAGGTCAATACGATCAAATGAAATTGGATTAAATCCTAGGTCAAACAATATTCAAATCTTTCTCCAATTAATTGGAGGGTCAAACATAGGCCAAATGAGCTCAAATTTCACCCATAGGTTAATGACGTGCACTAAAACATAATTAATTAATTAATTTTGTCTTTTAACCCACCATCACTCCTAATTAAACAAAACACATTCAAATCTTTTCCAATTTAATTGGGGGATCAAACAAGGTCATAATGGGTTCAAATTTGAACCATAGGTACATTAGAGGGTCTAGAATATTCTCATACAATTGGATTTTATGCTTGTACTCGTTTTAGGCCTAAAATAACAAAAACCCTTATGTGTACTTAATTGACCATGATAAAAGCAAATAAAGCAATTAATTCTTCAAATAAGAATTACAAAATATGAAAATGTGCACTTCAACATAATTTCTTTTCAACTAACAATATGGAGGCCATTAATCAAGAAGTTAAACATGTAAATCAGTAATAATCATATGAGAGAAAAATTTGGACATTAAAACATTTATTCCCATTTTTCTTCAACAAAAGGGCATACATATACATGAAGACATTTTCTTTAAATAAAACAAGTATAATAGGGCAATTGAACACAATAAGTGATTTTGCAAAACTAATTATGGGAAAATTGCATTTGAGTCCTCAACAATTATCTAAATTATCTAAATTGCATAAAAAGATTGGGATGTTACAATACTACCCACCTTAAATAAGATTGGGAAATTTTGCATAAAAAGATTTGAGTCCTCTACTTCTATTTCTACATCCTAGGGTGACTTCCATGAATCCTTATTATTGCCTTAGTGGCCATCTATTTCTTGCTCTGATGCCATTAATGTAACACCCCTCCCTAGGGTTTCTTACGAAACCAGAGGAAGCACAGCCTAATCCCCAACATTATCCATAATGTGGGGTACTTGGCATATTTGGGAGGGATTGTCACATACATGACCTCATAACAAGAAACAAATAACACTTGGCAGTATGTGACTGACTAGAGTTAGGATTGTTAGAAGACAGATTGATGAGAAGGATATTTTTGTAGGGAAACATATCTTCATTGAAAACAACATGTCGAGAAAAGTAAATTCTCCCACATGAGATGTGCAAACAACGATATCCTTTGTAAGCTTTGATGTATCCCAGAAAAACACAAGGCAGAGACCTTGGTTCAAGTTTATGCTTATTATAATCACGCAAGCAGGGAAAGCAAAGACAACCAAAGCTTCTTAGAGACACATAATTAGGTGTTTTGTTATATAGGGTAGCCAGTGGAGACTTGTATTCTCTATTTTTAGAGGGCAGACAGTTTATAATATGAACAACAGAGGAAAAAGCTTCAACCCAAAAGAATGTAGGTACACCACTATCGAACAGCATGGTCAAGCCAATTTCAACAATATGACAGTGCTTTCTTTCAACCAAACCAACTTAAGCATGTGTGTGAGGACAAGCTAGTTGATGGACAATACCTTCTGCTAACACAAACTCCTGCATTGCATGATTAACAAACTCACCACCACCATCAGTAACCACAACCTGAACTTTCATAGCAAATGGTCGAGCAACCATTTTACAGAAGAAAACAAACTATGGAAAGAAATCTGACTTTACAGAGGATAGAACCAGCAAAATCCAGACCATTCATCGACAAAAAGAGCATAGTACAGAAACCCATCTAGAATATTCTCTTGTAGCCGATCTCTTGTACAAAAACCCATTTAGTACAGAAGAAGCTCGCCCAAAAACCAGAAATCTCTTGTCCATCGACAAAAAGAGCATAGTACAGAAACCCATTTAGTACAAAAACCAGAAATCTCTTGTCCAAACGGTACTTGACATATATTATGGTTTTTAGAGTAAGGTAGCCGATGGCTTTTGCCAAGCATACAACAACTATTGCAGAAATGAAGAGATTTATTACAACTAAAGCACCGTCTACCCTAATTTGTGACAAACCTGATGAGAAGGGGGCGAGAACGAAGACAGAGTGTGGAAGCGGAGGTCTGGGCAGGGCCGCCGGAGCCGCCGGAGCACGATTGAGGAGCACAACTCAGCAACAGACGACCACCAGCTTCTGTGAACAGCTCCTCCAAAAGGCGTATGTGGAAGTGAACAACCTCGCAGCAGAAGGAGAGGAATAAGAAGGCACACGGACTATGGTTTCTTCTTGCCTTGGACGAGCTAGGGTTCCTTCTGTGCGTCGACAAGACAATTCAATGGCAAAGCAGGTAGTACAAAATACCAGGGTAGGGCATGGGTACCTTGCTTTCGAGGGAGCTAGCCGCCCAGGTAGACCGGCGTTGGCAGGCGGCAGCATTGATGATGGTCCACGCTTCTCCACGGGTCGACTGGTGCACTTCATCTGCGACCTCGAGCAGCACTCCATCTGCGACCTCGAGCAGCTTTCGCTTTTACTTCTCACGGACAAACAGTAGTGAAGATGCGCCGAGAGAAGATGGGCGAGAGCTCGTCTGGTGAGGGGGAGAGGGAGGGTTGCGGGGTTGCGAGGGGAGGGTTGCGGGGTTGCGAGGGACCAGGGAGGGTTGTCGGGCAAACCGGATTGGAAATCCCAATCCTGCCTCGACGGGGATTGACTTAAACCTGATATTGGGATTCCGTTAGGCCAAAACGGAGCTCAGACTGGTCCGCTAGCCAAACACATTTCTTGTCCAAGCCGGACCGGATTGGGCCGCCGTGGAGCAAAACGACAGCGCCCAATCCTGGTCCAGGCCGGAACCAAACAGGGGCCTCAAGCGCAGGCGGAGACTGGGCTGGACTTCTTGTCGGAGCAACATACCATTTCGGACTCCCTTGCTCCTGCCGCTCATTTCCCTACGGATGTCGCGGCACAACGACGTCGATCACGTCGTAAGCGCCCGGTGACGTGAACGCGCATCCCCTTCTACGAGCAGCGGGACTGGCCACCGGAAATAGAGTCGACGCTGGTGCCGAGCAAAATTCCACTACGCAGCCAGTGCGGAAGCTGTTACCCTTGTGCGGAAGCTGTTACCCTTGAAGTGGCGACTTCCGCCGCTCGCTCACAAGGGTGAGCCGTCACAGTCTCTTACCGTGTAGGGTCTAGGGTTGTGAAAGGGAAAAACGGGGTTCGGTTCCACGAAAAGGAAACAGAATATTAGATGCCGCATTTTGCTAATTTCGGGTGAGGGTACCGCCTCACCACTCCCTGCCTTAAGTAAATCCACCACGCTCCCTAGGGCTCCGTGCAACAGTCGCAATGTCGGACGACCTGTTGATGCATCTGTCCTCCAACTCCAACCCCACGGATTCCACATCTTTGCCCACCAAGTTGGCGAAGCTGGAGGCAAGAATGGCTGGGAAAGGCTCTTCTTCTGCACCTCTACCTGCTGTGCAGCAAACAGGACACTCACCTGCTCGACTGAAGTTTGAGGCCGCAGAGGAGCTATTAGACCCTTCATCTTCAAGTGACTCAGACGACGATGTAAGTTCATTGCTATAGTGCATTACCAAATCATCTGATTTCTTAACAACTTAATGTTATCTGGAGCACAATATTGCTCCCTTCTCAGTAATAAGATGTAGGAACTATAGTTTTTCACTCGTGCTGCTGTTTATTTTTCATTTTGTAGCACTTTGTGTCAAACTTTTCTGGTTCAAGTACAATTTTGCTTAATGCTTCTTTATTTGCTTGCATAAATGATCTGAAAGTTTTAGCATATAATATCTTCGCAAACATTTAACCTAGTAATTTTGGTTGCTACTAGGCTACATTATGTTTTACTCCTTAATCTTATAATGTGGCTTTATGTTTGCAAGGTAATTCCTTTACAACCTTTTGGAATTTTGGGAGGGAAAGGGGAGCTGATAGCAGGGGCGAATCGTGTTATCAAAGTTAACCACCATACACTGATACACCCTTGCATCTTTCTAGAAAAAAGAAGAAAAAACTGAAGTTGCAAGGTATCCATGGTCCACCCAACCATGGTCCACCCCATCCTCAAGATGCACACGGTGACGACGCACTTGTTTTCTGAATATGTAGAAGTGATGCCTTGTGTTGCTGCATCTATCTAGGCCGTAGTAACAAAACTCTCCAAATTTTATGAAAATTCGGCATTTTTTTTGTGATTTGTAGGCTTCACGACTTTTTCATGATTTTCCCGTGTTTGGGATTTTTACGTTTTTTCACGATTCTTCATGACTTTCACGTTTTTTCACGATTTTTCTCTTTTAAGTCGCTCACTCTTTTTTACCAAGCCACATACATAAACTCTTGATATACACTGCACCCCAACCCCCACTCTCCTGACAATCCATTGTTATTGCTCAACTATTCTTTAATTCTTTTCCTACTTTTTCATCTAATAAGATTGTATGTCTTGCGACCTTAATAGTTACATGTATCTAATATGTATAGATATACGTACATACGTATATATATGTTTGTATATGTATATACACATATATATATATATATGTATAAATTTGTATGCATGTATATATGCGTATATTTATATATCTATATAAATATATATGTATATACATAGCCGACTTAATCTCAATTATTTCTCAATAGTTGATCAAACTTTGACCGAAATTTATTGATTCTTTTCACGATTTTCCCGATATATTCCGAACTCCAATTTTTTCTGTCCAGCTAAAAAATTGTCGAATCCCGAACTTGTCACTATGATCTAGGCTGCTTCCTTAGTCTCCTCAACATCACAAGTAAACTCCTTAGGTGCTGTAGTATTATACCACTATTTGCGTGTAAGCATAGTAACAAAAGTCTCTCCGAATTTTACGAAAAATCGGTGATTTTTCACGATGTTATAGGCTTCCGAATATTCATCACGATTAACACGCCACTTGTCGATTTTTTTCATGACTTTTCACGATTTATCCCGCCTTTTCGCGATTGATACAATTTTTCACGATTGTTCATGAACTTTCACGATTTTTCACGATTTTTCTCTTTAAAGTTGCTGGCTCTTTTTTTCACCAAACCATGTACACAAAATTTCTGATACACACTAAACCTCCAACCCCCCACTCCTCTAGACAATTCATGTTGTTACTCAACTACTTTTTACTTCTTTTCCTACTTTTTCACTCACTAAGATTGTATGTCTAGTGACTGTAATAGTTACATGCATCATATATGTATGTATATACATACATACATTTATCTATATATATACACATACATACTTATATGTACATATATATATATATATATATATACTTATATAGCCGACTTATTCTCAATTATTTCTGAATAGTTGACCGAACTTTGACCGAAATGTATCGATCTTTTCACGACTTCTCTCGATTTTTTCCGAATTTTGTTTTTTTCCAGCCAGCCGAAAAGTTGCCGAATCCCAAACTTGTCACTATGCGTGTAAGAGTATTATACATAGTTGTCAAGGCGGCTAGGCGGTCAACATGTCCCAAGGGGCGCCTAGGCTGTTCTGGGCTTTTTTGTTTTTTGTATTTTTTTCAGTATGTTAATTTGCTTCTTATTATACATACTAATACTACATATAATACCATGTAGGAAACATAAAAAGAGGGCAGAATGAGGCTATGACAATATTAGCAGGAATGGTAGTAGGAAGAAAAAAGGGAAGTAATATCAACAAGCCTCCAAGAACAATTGGAGCAGGAGATGTAGAAAAAAAAAAAGAAAATAGGGAAAAAAAGAGTGGGAAGAGGTTGTAACTCAATAGAGAGGAAACGGAGTATGGGAAAGAAAAGAAAAGAAATATTAACAACAGAAGCAACATCACGAGGAACAGGTGATGTGAAAGAGGAAAATAGAAAGTACAACATCAGCAACATTACGAAGCATAGGTGATGTAAAAGAGGATTAGAAGAAAACAGAATAAAAAAACACACAGCAATATAGGATTTAGGAGGGGATATAGGAGGAATAACTCACAAAAAAATGCAGCAGCAGTAGGATTTAGGAATAAAATGCAGGAGAAAGGATAAAAAAAGAAGAGAAAAAGAAGCAAGAACAACAGACATATAAGGAAGTAATTTTTTTTAGCAAACAAGCTATGATGACTTAACAATTTGGCCCAAATCAGACTGTTTTCCCCCAATTTTCCAAAATTTGACCTGGTTTTGCCTCAATCAGACATATTTCAACCATAAATTGACTCAAGGTGATCTAATTTGACCGAATCCAGACTTGTTCATGCTAATTTAACCTTTAAATGGCTTAATTTGGGTCTAAAAAGTTTTAGACGCCCATATAATGCACGTAATAGGCTGGGCGCCTAGGCAGGCGCCTTGATAACTAAGGTGGTGGGTGGCGGCGGGCAGAGAGGGGGGCAGAGGGGGGGGGGTGCAGGGAGAGAGGGGGGATGGCTAGGTTGGAGGAAACATAGGATTATGGTTGAGAGGAAGGAGGGCTAAGGGGGATCGAAAAGCTTCAATACCATATAAAATGAGAGAATGGTATTCAATATCTAAAACAATTACAATGCTCTCTCTTTTATAGGATAAGAGAGTAAAACATAAAGCAGAGATAAGCAATATGGGATAAAAGAAAAAGGCTAATAGACAAGACAAGTCTAAAGCCCATACCGCAATAAATAACAAAACCAGTAAAATATATATACTAATTGGGCCAAAACACACTTGGGCCCAACAACTTAATTAACGAAATACTAAGACTAGTGTTCAAGAAATCGGTCCGTGTGGCCACATATGCGGTTCGGACAGAGGGCCACCCCACATATGTCAAAGTTGACTACTACTTGGACCGGGCTCGATTATGTGAACTGACCAATTACACTGCTTAATCACAACTTTTCCAAACACACATGCACTTGAGGAACAAAAAGTTAATACGATATTGCCGTTGACTCTTATTTTATTTTTGTACGGTATTGCTGCTCCCTTTCTTAATGTTTTCATTTTATACGATATTACTGCTGTCTCTTATTTCATTTTTATACGATATCCTCTCTTCTTGTTTGCATTTTTATATGATACTGCAACTGTCTCTTATTTCTCTGTTTACAAATTCCATTTCTTCTCCTATTTCCCCTCCCATCTTCTTTCTTTCAGGTTGCAACAACAAACTAATCATATGGATTTCCGCTTTTGTTGATGATTCCAGCATGCGGTCTTCTCATTCCTTTCCTCATAGTTTCTTTTCTTCTTACCGTCCTTTGATTTCCTCTAATGCTGTCGAACTGTTCATATATTCTCCCTCATCTTCTTCATTTTCCTACAATTTATTCTAAAAAATCCAAAACCGCATATACTCTCGCATACCACATATGCCCTATTTAGTACCTCGTATGCCCATACACCAAATACCACCTTTCTGAACATTGACTAAGACTCTCCAACAATATGTAACTATGTACATTATGTACACATTTTTTTAAGAATGTTATGTGACTATATGTAGTGGACGTACATTGTACAACTTGGGGGGAGGTGTGGTTGCAAGTGTCTCACATCCTATCCCGAATATAGGACCTTAAGGACAAGAACTCGCTTGGGAGCGCTCACTCATTCACTAGAGTGGATGCTTGCTAACACTCACGACTGGAATTTGGATATTGCACTTTGACTGAAGGAAATCTAGTGACATGGCATCTAGGGAGCATGATCACTTACCCAAGACAACCATGGTCATCTTGAGCTCATGTTTATGGGCAAAGTGCCACACACGGGCGAGGAACGAGGTATCCGATACCGACGCCATTTCGACATGCCTGGAAATAGGTATTTATCGGTATATTGACAAAGCTTTCGAAAAATGCAATCTTGGCCATTCCAACGCATAAAACGAATTAAATCTAAAATTTGTATATGTGGTGGGGGGTCCATCACACGGGAGGTAAGGAATCTGTCTTGTTTCCTAGGGATTTCAATAAAGGGTTTGATGACAAAATCTTAGTTATCCGCCTAGGCGCTAGGTAAGGTGCCTCAAACTAGATGTCGAACGTATTAAGTGCATTAAGTGGGCATCTAAGGCCTTTTAGGCCCAATTTAATCCGTTTAAAGGCTAAATTAGCATGAATTGAGTTTAGATTTGGTCAAATGAGGTGTTTTATGGTTGAAATAGGTCTGAATTAGGCCAAATCAGGTCAAATTTTGGCAAACTAGGTCTGATCTGGGGAAAACAGGTCTGATTTTGGGAAATTAGGCTGATTTGGCCAAATTGGTAAGTCCTCACAGTGTTGTTTTTTAAACTTTTTCTACTTCCTTGTATGTCTGTTGTTCTTGCTTCAATTTCTTTTCTTTTTATCCTTTCTCCTGCATTTTATACCTACATCCTACTGCTGCTGCGTTTTTGTTTTGTGAGTTATTCCTCCTATATCTACCACTACTACTATGTGAATATGTGCATATTTCTTATTTCAGATTTGTCCTATATCTCCTGCTTCCCAAATCTACTACTACTATTTGTATGTAGTTTGTTCTTCTTTTTCTGATTTCTTCCTCCTGAATCTCCTTTCACGGCTACTGTGGTTTGCATGTTTCAATTTATTTTCACTGACCTATTCTTCCTTCCCTTATATTTGCTATTTCAGCACCTGTTACTGCTGACTTCTTCCTCCATATTTCCATTTATTTACTGCTGTTTTTTATTTTGTTTTGTTGAATTCCTCCTCCTCTTCGAATCTTCTTCTATGCCCTTGTGTGTGTCTTATTCTGACTTCTTCCTGCACAACTACCATTTGCATATTTCTTTTTATCTCGTTTTCTCTCTCCAATTCCTACTCATCTTCCTCTTACTGTTGTTTCTTTTTCTTCCTATTAATTCTCTTGCCCCTGATTCTCCTGTAGTTATAAATTCAAATTAGACTAGTTGGCTAATAACTCTATGATAAAAGGAAGATTAATAAAGTCTAGTTGGCTACGATGTAGCCTTGTGTTGACTAGCATGCATTTTGATAATGTATTTCGTCAAATTAGTTTCATAACAACTGCTTTTTCGATCATATTTTTTCTTGAAATTTTCAGATTGGTGGGGAGTATCTGATACAAGCCCATACACAGAAGCGACAAAAAGTTTTGGTTGATGAAGATGCATTTACTACGGAATCTGAGGTTTGTTTGCTACATCTAGATCCTGTGCAAGATAGATAGCGTAGTCTCTATTCCAAATGCTTAGTATCCTTGCATATTCACTTGATTTACTGACTCCACTTTACTTGTCTAGTTTTTCCTTCTCTTGACTATGCTTAACTGAAGCCTCATTTGTATCAGACTAAAGATCTTTATTGAGTTTACATTTTCATTATTGTTTGTTCTACAGTGCATGGTGAAGTGTGTAAATAAGAATGTAAGAGATGGAAGTACTATAATACAAGGATCGAAACGTTTTTTGAGGAGGCCGAAGTGGTTAGTTGGGTCATTTAAATTACAAGAGAAAAGAAAACACAGTATTTTTTTCAAAAAGCCCCTTTAGACTGACACCCTTCCCTTCAAGCAAGAGAGCTGAAACCCTGGCACAGGCTGACAACCAAAGAGAAAACCAAACAAACAAACTACATGGCGTTGACCGAGAGAAAGTGAGTCTCCCTCTTTCTGGAGCCTACTGTCTACAGCAGAGAGCCATCACCTCATGGTTTTGAGATTTGAGAAGCGCCTTTACTTGCTTCTTTTTCCCTTCAAAGTACACCCTAAAATGGTAACCAACTATGATGTTAGACCCAGTAAAATAACACCCTTAACAACCATTGCCCTCTCCTTCAAAATGCCATCTTAGTTGCCCTGTTTGTTTGTATACCTCATCTCTGCAATCCCGCTCCCCACTATTCTCACGTCCACATGAACTTACACCCCACCGCCACTTGAACTACAACCGCGGCACTGTGAAACCTTGTCAGAATCACCACGGTTATGGGCCCAGCTTCTCCTCTAAAGGAACCTTCCATTAGCCTACCGCCACATGTTCCATTCTTACAGCTTCAAGGATACCCTTCTGACCAAAGGTGGCTCGGGCCTTCCTTCTGGACAAGTGGTTTGAGATTGTGCATAAGCTCAACTCAAGAACACCCCTCACCCTCTTGTTGCTCCCCGACTACCCATGCTGGGTCATTACAAAGGGAGAGCACTTCCTCAATGAAGCACACGAAGCAACAACCCATGTTGGACATAAGACAAAACACAACTTTAAACCACCTACTGCCATTCTGGATTCCTGTCCCTGTGATCTTTGTCCAATTAACATGCACAACTCCACGAGTGTACTCAGAGTGGTGGTTTGAGGAAATAATGTCCAGGTCTTCTAATGTATAATTACGTTGATGTACTTGAACTGGATAGGGTCAGCTTAGAAGGGGAGCCAACAAGACCAAACTAGCTCTTAGCCATACGTATTCTCAGCAGTGGCTGGATAGAATCCAAGACAACCCACCTGCACCCTTGTCAAACATGTGAGACATATGACTGGATTACCGGTCAGATGGTGGAATGTCCTGCTGCGTTGAGGGATACAATGAAGTTTCATAGGGGGTAGTGGCCTACCTACTCAATCATTATATCTTGTAGCTCTATACCTCTGCCATGCTCTTCCTTGCAACTACTCCTAAGGGTAGCAGAAGATACATGAAGAATAAGAAGGTTAGTAGGATGAGCAAGAGAAGGGAGAGAAAACTGTCCTTTAGAGGAGTGTTAATAATCCATCCGTTCTCTCTATCTGGCTTTCTTTCTTTTTCGTACAACTATTGAATGAGCTGTGTTAGCCCCATATTTTGCCTCAATATTTCCAGATAATTACATGCTCATGAGGAGCTTATGGGTTTCATACGCTTGGCTAGCCTGTAGAATAAGCCTGTTTGGTACACATCTGATCTACATCTTTGTTTAAGATCAAACTCCTGAATTTATCATATTTTAAATGTGATGGCTATATGCACTTTTTTCTATAGAGCAGGAATCAGTCTTTCCCTCGTTATTATGCCTCGTTCTTCACAGGCCTCCATTTAAATTGCCAAGAGAATTTGATTTATTGGAAAGATTTTGTAATGTTCTTTGTTGAATAAGCAGACAACACTCATCATGTTGAATAAGTAGTCCTCTTATAGATACTACTTTTTAAACTAGCTCTGTTTGATTTTTACTATATTTCATCAAATTAATTATGCATTCTCCCGATGATCAGGTGATGGATGCGGGAACCAAAACATCAGAATTGCTTGATGTAAAACCTGGCACAGATGAATCAAGTAGAAGGAAACAGGGCCGTGGAAGGGGCCGTTCAGCAGGGAAAGGTCGTGGCTCAAAAGTTACCGATCTAGCACGTCCGATGGCCAATTTACATACAAATGGACAGCTTGAAACTGCAGCTCCGAAGGTTTACTGTCCATTCTCAACTTATGTATGCTTTTGGAATTCATGCTTAGCAACAATCACTGTAGTGTTCATTATTTTCCTGTGCCTTTTCATCCCATCATATTTGTATCTCTTCTACTTGTCTCTCTATGATTCTATCTATATCTTCCTTCTATTTCTCCACCATTTCTCTCTATTCTCTTTCTACAATCTCTTTTCTTGGTTTGTTCTCTTGTAAGATGCCATATTTTTTTAATGCCCACTTTCTTTTACCCTTATAAATACCCTGTTACATTGTATGTTCAAGTGGTGCACGGTTTTGTGCTAGCCAATCCCTTGTAGTGTTCTTATGAGCTCATCTGGTCTGCCTTTTTTATGCAAGGAAAATCGCTTGAAAGAACAACCGGAGGATGCGGAGAAAGCTTCTTTATTGGTAAATTTAATATGGACTGTTATTTTACTATTTGGTATATATAGATTTCTCGTTGTGGATGCTTTGGCTATGCTTCAAACCTTTTTATCAAGCTTTCATATGTTTATGGTATTGTTTTGACACATGATTCTTTGTATAGGAGGAAGTTTTGTTATTACGTGGCAAAGTTGCTTCCTTAGAAGAGGAAGCTGCTGCTGACAAGAAGATTAACCATCAGTTAGAAATGGTATTTCCTGCGACGTTAAACCTTAACTTATTGACTTGAAACATCAAGTGGAATATGTGACACCGCTTACCTTTTTTAGGATTTAAAAGAACTGAAAGAACGTAACCAAAAAACGACAGCAAAGGTGAGATCCTACCATGAACCTTTTTGTGATAACTTTGCTAAATGTTTATATATTAGCTCAAAGAAAATAGTCTAGAACTGATTAAGGTTTGCAAAGCTAAAATGAAGATACTGTTCCTTTTATCATAATGCCATATTCATATTGCTTGGAATTCGTAAAAAATTCTCTTGCAGGTTTTACATCTGTTGTATTGTTTATCTTTTCTCAGCAATAAGTAAACAATTAAGTTTTATTTTATGTTTAGCTTCACCTAAGTGTCATAGGCTTTGTTGATAATTTGATAGTTGTGGAATCAATAACTATGTAAATGATATGAGACCTGAAGGCAGATCTTATGGAGTTACCAAATCTGTTCCCTGCAGCCTGAATGTTCGTGCTGGTGTTCTTGGGCGACAAGGGCCAAAGAAACCTACTTGGATGAGTTTGATAATATTAGTCTGTTCATCATTTAGGGACATATCTCAGGGTCTCAACTTAGGTTTTCAAATAATGTTTGATTTTCACTTATACATAACCATTAGGTATATTTGTGTAGTTTATTTCTGTACGACAACTTCTTTACATTTTTTTACCTAAATTTACCATGTTTTGCCAGCCCAGTTGATTGGTTTATGATCTTGTTGACCTATATATCTTCTTTTTTGCAGAGGCTAAAAGTGATATCTGATCTACTTATATCAGTTTCAAAAGCCGAGAGGCAAGAAGCTAGAATAAAAGTAAGGCAAGAATCAGTAAGGCTTGGAAACGTTGGTGTCATCAGGTAAATTTCAACTCTATTAGGCGGTATGATGTAGGATGGTTTAGTAGCTTATCATAATAGGAACTAGTATTATTTTGGGCAATATTTATGTTTTGCAATAGGAGTTCCATTTAAATGCTGATCCTGATGCTGTGCCATATAGAATTGATATAAACCTTTTGTTTAGTTTGCTCTGTCTTATTGCAGGAACACAGACACTAACATCAGTCACATCCTAATAGTCTCATGCAAGGTTTTCAGACCCGACCCGGAGGTTGACCCGACAAACCTTCTGGGTCACTAGTCTCTGGTTCAACCACCGGGGGTCGACTCGGTTGACCCGGTGACATCAGCATAACATGTATACATAATATTATTATATACATATACATGTATATGCATGTATGTTATAGTAATATGTATGTCCATATATATAACTATATAAGTGTGTATGCATGCGTACATAAAAATCTAGTGTATGGAATTATGAGATGATGAATTATGAAACATCAAACATACAAATGGTCCTTGCAATATATAAAACAAGTGATAAATACTTAATAAGTGAATATATGAATGCATGGAATAGTTGGGGCTGCATGAAAGGATATTAAAATAAGTCAAATGGTCATTTAGGTAAGGAAGAATAAAATCAACCAGACCTGGCCGGGTCTTTGACATGAGGGCTGGCGGTTGAACCGGCCAGGTCACCGGATCAACTCCGGGTCTCGGCCAAAAACGAGTTTCAAAACTTGTTGGGTGGAGGTTCAGCCGGTTCAACTAGCCGGGTCGGGTCGAGTTTTAAAACTATGTTCTCATGGCGGTGCACCATCCACAGTTTTTCCGTATTGTCCATTGCGTGTTTGCTTTACCACTAGGCTAGTATCAACCAGGATTTGAGCTAGCTTAGCCTTAGAGCCATATACTCTAGCAATTTTCCTTAGTTATCTACCTGCCCATCAGCCAATCTAGCTTGCATGCTGGAGCAGTTTGTGCTTTTGTGAGGGAAAAGAAAGGTTTTATGTCAAGTGTTGAACCCTCCTCTTTTTAACTAGAGTTCACTTAGGTAGTTGGGTTTGGAAAGGAGAGCAACCCAACAAAAAATATAGGAACATAGGGTGAGCTAGCACAACTCTGATGCACAAAAATGCAATTATTAGCATCCACATTGCATTACCATTTTTGGAACTGAAAGGCACATTTTAGTGAAAATTAGGAAAATCTCGTGAAGACTTCTGATTTTCGAAAATTTAATAAACCCTACCATGTTCTACAATGTGGTGATTTCACTTCGCATTGCGTGTTGCTCCACCTCTTTTTGCAGAATTACATGGTGAACGAAGATGACCTGAAGCTCAAAATTGCATAAATGGACACTATTTATTAGACAGATAATAGACAACCAATTTGATTTTGTGCTTGGAAGTAAAACAACAGATGTTATTTTTGCTAATGGAGATCTATGGAGATTGGAGAAGCACTAAGAACAAAAGATCTAGATAAGGTTTTCATCAATTTGGAAAGGGCTTATGATCCAGTATCAAGGGGGGCGCTGTGGTGGTTTTTTGTGAAAAAGGGTGTCCCAACCGAATAGAAGAATACATTGATTTGTTTGAAGACATGTATGTAACTCATCTGTAAGTGTTAGGACTCCAGGAAGGGATACTCCCAATATTTTTGGTTGTAGTTGGGGTTTCATAAGAGGACCGACTTTGAGCCATACTAATATTTCTTGTTATAAAGGATGTCCCTGGGTGTATGTTATTTGCTTATGATATTGTGTAGGTTGACGAAACCAAGGAATGAAATATGGTAGAAACGAGCGAAATTTCGATTTCGACACCATCAGTTACAATATGTTGCGAGCGAGTGTATCGATATGATTGCAAATATCGGTATACCAGTGGGTATACCGAATTTGTTTTGCCAAATACCGCCAAATTTTGACGAAATTTAATGGTATACCGACATAAATTCCGACTTTTGCGTGCTTGAGCTTGTTTTTGTTGTTCGAGAGAACAAAATAGCGGAGCAAGGGGATTTTGACAACTAGGGCTCAAATAAACCTAATTCAAGGCATGCCTCCATATTTTCTACCATTTCTCGCATTTACACCTCATCTATCTCAATTAAAATGTAAATTCATCTTAAAGTGCCTTAAACTGGAAACGATCATCCATTCTGCTTTTTTATGTCTTCCTAATTGTATGTATTCTTAGGTCTACAACACTACCTCATAATATACATATAATCATAATAATATACCTAAACAATCCACTAAATATTAGTATAATTTGCTATCTTTTCAGTAGTAAGCTAATTAGTATACATATGTTCTTATTACTAGTATTTTTATCATACAAAGGAGGAGAATGTACTACTTCGCAACACAACAAACAAATATTGTAATAAATTATAGATTTTGTAATTTTCTAGTCTTATATTTGTTTATATATGGCACTTGCTACATAATCCCACAACAAGGACATGGTTGACAATTGACATGGTAACTACTCTTTTATATTCTTGCATCCCCACGACATGCATATTGTGGGCATGGTAATAATGGCTTTTATATTTATCCCCCTATCGTGAATGATCCATGGAGAAATTCACTACCGCATATCAAGATCATGTCATAACAAACGAAGGCGGAGAAAAGATGTCACAATAGGGAATCTGCCTAACTTCCTTCACAGTCACGAAGTTAATTGCCACAGTCGCATATTGAAGAAGAGCAATAGAAAGCCATGGTGTCTAGTTTCTTTCAGAATCTAATATGATGCATATAGAGACAATATTGTAAAATTCTAAAAATATCGTGTTTGATTACATAATACAAACAAGTATTATACACTTATCTAGTATTGTACATGACATGTATTAGCAACACAACTTCTTACAACCAACCTTACATAATGTACATGTCATGGGAGTAATATGTCAACCATATCAACTTAATATTGTATGGAGAATCAATGTGTAACTTGACATACAACTAATATGAGTTAGTAAGTTAATATGCTATTCATGTGTTGTATATTGGATATTATTGCATAAGTGTGTGTATTTATGTTTATGGATTGTGTCCGTAAAATTCCAAATCTTAATTACAAATATTTTGTCATCGAAATCCCCAAAAAACAGAACATGTTCCCTACCTCCTACATGATGGACAACCCCCTAACATGCCCCTTATAGAATTTTATTGCATAAAACGATGCATTTAAATGTAGCGATTACACATGTAAAATTTCACGATTCAATTCGTTCATTTTGGCGTCGAAATGGCTAGAATTGCATTTGTCGGTATTTCCATCGGTATACTGATAAATACCTATTTTCAGGCTGTCGAAACGACATTGGTATCAGATAAATAATAGACAAAGCTGCATTACAAAGTTGAACCTTGGCAAAATGCAATGAAATACAATGGATATAAGATCAGAAGAAGCAAAAATTGGTGTATGAATTACAATTTCAAGCAATCTCCTAAGTGAGTGGTGATCAATGATTAAAATTTCATCAAAGTTGTTGAAATTTGGACAATATTTATGTTTCGGTGGCAATCAGATATCGAAATGGACTGTCGAAACTCTCAAAACACAGATCATCAATTTTTCTTTAGTTTTTCATGTATTATGTACTACCTAGAGCATTTTTTTGCACAAATTCATTGTTGCACGAATTTTTCCTTGGTGTGGAATGTAACTCATTGCATCCCAGTAACGACGAGTGACAATTAGGTACATAAGCTTTCCCATGGCTCGACAATACCTATGATTGTTAGTATCAACCAATGTAGAGTCATGGTCATAAGGAACATTTGCGTCTTGCGGGATGCCAGTTGGTTTTGGGATAGGATGACAACGAAAGGGGTGCAAGCAACTTCAATTCCATGGAAGTACTCAAGTAACCTAGATCTTTGTTGACAAAGTCTTTGCACAAGTAATGTGTTGCCTGAATACCAACTGTGAATCCTAGATTGAATGATATCATCGACATATACAAGTATGACAAGGCTAATGTATGCTAGTATTTGACTTTGTATGATGCTTGTATTAGTATTTATTTTCTTGTTGCTTGGATTATACTTTGCTAATATTCTCGTTTATCCTTATTTATATTTCTTTTAATGAGAAAGTGCATAGAGATGGTAAGTGTAAAAGGAAAGCTCTACCTATTTTTTCTACCTTTTCTTTGCTCTTGCATTACCCCTTCCTCTGTTTGCAAACATGCAATCTTTTGATACCAATATTGTCTATTTAGCCACACGTAAAAAGGAAAAAATGAGTACATTTTGTTGGAAATATTGTGAGTTCCCACCTGTGACTAGTAGTTTTGATGGGTTTATTTTGACACCCAATTTTTTGAAAATTTGACGCAAATCACAAGCTTGGACACTAATTTCTTTTGAAGATTATCTTTTACATAAAACTTTGTTTGACAACCTTTCCTTAAGTTTGGCCCAAAACTTAAATCTCAGGCTCTTTTGAGAATCCTGACTTGATTTTGATAAGCTCTTCATCATTACATGTGAGGATTGTGTCATCAAAATAGACAAGTAAGATGGTGATCTTTCAATGTGCATGTTGTATGAAGCAAGGGACGAGGTGACCGATACCAATGCCGTTTCGACAACTTGGAAATAGGTATTTACCGGTATACCAACGAAAATATCGAAAGATGCAATCCTAGCTGTTTCGACATCAAAATGAACGAATTAATTCATGAAATTTACAGGTGTAATCTCTACACCGAAATGCATCGTTTTATGCAATAAAATTCTATATTGGGTGTGTAGGGGGGTTCATCATGTAGGTGGTAAGGAATCTATCCTGTTTCGTTGGGATTTCGATGAAGGATTTCGATGAAAAAACGTAGTAATTAAGATATGAAATTTTACTAGCACAATTTATTAACTTAAATTGACACACATGCATAATATCCAATTAACAACACACTAATATCATAGTAACTTACTAACTCATATCAGTTGTATGTCAGACGTCACACTGGCATTCCATACAATATTGAGTGGATATGGTTGACATATTGCTCACATGACATGTACATTATGTAAGCTTGGTTATATGAAGGTACATGTTGCTCATACACGTCATGCACAATAGTAACAATACTATATAAGTGTATTACTAATTATAAAAGTAATATTGTATTATTACTAGTAATTAGATAATTACATGATGATAGTAATTGATAGTGTAGGAATTAGCTAGATCTAATAATAAGATTGTATTACTACTACTAAATGCTAATTTGATAATTACACATCTTGTATAATCATTTTTACTAGTAATTGGATAATTACACATCTTGTAATTAGATAATATTGTATTATTACTAGTATTATTACTAGTAATTAGATAATCACACATCTTGTATTATTACTAGTAATTCAACGATAGTAATTAGTATCTAATTATAAAAGTAATATTGGATTATTACTAGTAATTAGGCAATTACATGATGATAGTAATTATAGTGTAGGAACTAGCTAGATCTGATGATAATGTTGTAGATCTACATAATATACTTATAGATGTATGTATAATTAGCATCAAACATATCAGTTTTGGAGTACTGCTAGGTTTTGGGGGTAGAAAGTAGGTGAAAGTGGAAGAAATTAGTAGGAAAAAGAGATGTAGAGATTGCAAATGGTAGAAAATGGAAGAAATTAGTTAAACTTACCTTGAATTGTG
Source organism: Alisma plantago-aquatica (assembly GCA_963693085.1). NCBI lineage: Eukaryota > Viridiplantae > Streptophyta > Magnoliopsida > Alismatales > Alismataceae > Alisma > Alisma plantago-aquatica. The sequence continues at coordinate 928,728,583 of OY856410.1, read as the reverse complement.
TTGATTTGAGTTCTCATTGCCAAAAATACCCAAATGCGCATTCTTTTCTCTTCCTAAGCATCAACAACAATCATTCTCACAAATATCGGTATACCCGTCGGTAATACCGCCGATTCCGGTCACTTCTGTGAAGTTAATATTGTATTTTGCACCGAAATGATCGAAATGTGTCGGTATTGGCGGTATGCCTATCGGTATACCAATATTTGCGAGCCTATCAGTACACGTGCACGTTTCCACACCCGATGGCGTCGGTATCGGTATTTTGGGCGGTATACCGCCGATATCGTCGGTATCTCATTCCTTGGTACGAAGAGCATCGCCAATGCTATCTTGGTTTTGACCGATACTGTTCACAGCCTGTCCAATTTAAGCTAAAGTAGGCCCTTGGTTTCAGGCCATACTGAGTATTGTTTAGTTTGTATTGCTTTTCATCAGCAGAGAAGCTTGGGAACATGCTTGAGATCACCATTCAGAAAATTATCTTTAACACCCTATTGATACAGTTTCATGGGAAATGGAAAGCTAGAAAATAATTATGACAGATTTCAGCTAGCAACTGAGGCAAATATTCATCATATTAAATTCGCAGAATCCACATATAATTTACCAAATGAGCTTTACATATTGCTATTACTCCATCAGCTTTGTGTTTACCAACCACATTCTTTGGAGCGGGGACAAGCTTCCAGGTGTGATTGTTTTCTAGACCTTCCCTCTCTTTTTCCATTGCCTTCCTCCACTTTGGATTCTGGAAGGCTTTAACAAAAATTCTAGGCACTTTTTCTATAGAATTTTAGGATAGGAAGGCATAATATGCAGAGATATAGCTAAATAGTTTATATATTTTTTCTATAGGATGCAAGTATAGGATCTCTTTCTTTCTACGAGAGAAATTGGAGATCATCAACATCACATGTTTCAAGAATTTCATTGGGTATAGCAGTTAACGACAACCTGTTCTAACTTAGGGAGTGGATATAAGTGGTTGGAATATTCTGTTCTCTTTTGTGATAAGTAATAATGACTTTTTATTCATGACCAACCTGTTCTAATGAAGCAACTCATCTTCTTGCGCATGCACATCATGAGCTGGTGGTTCAATTTGCACAATAGAAGTATCAAAACTATTAATGTTATGAATAATAAAAGGGATGGTCATATAAAAAATATCTCTACCCAAGGAAGACTATTACCAAGGCAAGATCGAATCCTCAAAGAACATTACCTCCCTCGTAATATATCTCCTCCTAGTAAGAGGATCAGTACATTTGTACCCTTTTGCTAAGAAGACTAACCAGTGATCTTTGTTTCCCGGGAATCATGTTTCTTTCCTCCCAGGCCAAGTTGTTGGAGTAATGCGGAAGCGATGTTCATGAGGGTATATAATAGTGTAAAGAATGCGACTCTTTCAAAGTTTATGATGATATTGAGTTGATAATATTTTTGGCATGCTCCTCAATATGTCTTAGGCAGATTATGAGTAAACGGAAGAGACTGACTATTTCTGACAAATGTCGGCTTCTTTCTTTTAGTTGAATTATCATACTTGGCGGTATATGCATAGATGGTTCGTGAACCCATGTGACAAAGAAACTCTACTCGAGATGCTGCAAGCTTTTTGCCATTAAGATCTCAAGACTTTAACATTTTTTGTCGATTGGGTTTCTTCATCCTAATGGAACTCATAACAGTACGTGGCGATTCTCTTCTTGATTTCAAAAGATCTTGGGCACAATAAAAACTATCAATAAGCGTAATAATACAATTCATACCATCCCATAGAAGGCTGGTACACGCCCGAGGATGCAATTCCTCTCCTCAAAAAACGCTTGAAGGAAGTGACAAAGGGAGAAACCTAGTACGTTGGTAGCTCACACAACAGTTGGCATGACTAGCCCTTTTGAGGCCACCATGGTCAAATAGGATTAAGAGAGACAGTGGCCTAGGGACGCTAGGGTGGTTCAGGAGACCCAAGGCCTAAATCATGGAGAGGAAGAGAACTCAAGACCAACAAAGGCCTTTAGTTGGTACTGACTATAGTAGATTTCTATAACATGACAATATTGGGTTGTAACGATCTTCAAGGAAAGATTAGATCATTTGATGAAGCCTCTTGCTTTTATACCATTTGTAAAATAAAAGAGAGAGAACATTGTAATTTTGTGGTTCAACAATATCCTCAATGTATGGATCCTCCGTCCACGGGAGGGAATGTCATTTTTATTTTATGGAGGGATTGTAGATATATTGGAGGCTATATGTAGGCAAGGATTAGGGCGACACATGCACACAAGCTGAATTATATCATTGGCCTTTCACAAGGAAAAGCAGTGGTTTATAAAGCATTCTGAGCGCCCACTTAAGTGGCTGCTTAAGGACCACAAGGCTTATGCCACTTTATTTGGCCTATAGGCGGCGCTTTGCCGCTCATAAATTGGGTGCCTCTTGCCCGCTTAATAGGCCTCCCTAAGGTGAGTGACTTTTAGGCGCCTGCCTGAAGCCTCCTAAAGTAAGCTAGTGGCTAGGCCCTAGACATTTTCTTCCACATCTTTAAATCACACTTCTATTTGTACTTCATTTATACTAGCATATAGTATAAAATACCAAGTATAGATATGCATTATCTACTGTTACAAGAAGTACTACTCATGTATAATATATTAAACTGTTGTCAGTATGTTAAAGTGTCTATATTAGTCTATTAGTTAAATAGGCTAATTAGTTTAGTGGGCCTTTATATTCCGGCCCGTCTAGTTTAGATTACTTGGGTCCTAAGTAATAGGGCGTCTCTCCTCTCCTATATAAAGGAGAGGTCGTCAGTCTTTGTATCCAATACATTCTATTCTATTCAATCCATCTTTTATATTTTAACATGGTATCAGAGCGGGTTAGATCTTGAGGAAACCCTAGCAGCCGTCCTCCCTCTCTCTCTCTCCAAGCCGTCCACAACAACCCTAGCAGCTAGCAGCCGCCGCCTCTTAGAGAGAGCGACCAAGGGGGAGCGCCCGCCTGCGGGCGGCCGTCGCCGTCGCCATGGCTTGGCCGGCTGCCCGCTAGGCATATCCCCGCCTCCGTGGCTTATCCCCTTTCATATTCATTCATTCTTTTTCAACGATCACTGCTCCTATCTCTTTCCCGGCGCCATCAGTCTTGCTGCCCCATCACCCAGCCGTCGCCGCTGGCAACTAGCAGCAGCACCAGCCGCCGCCGCTGGCAACTAGCAGCAGCACCAGCCGTCGCCTCCATCAGCAGCAGCCGGCGCCGCCGCCAGCAGCCGCACCAGCCGGCGCCGTAGCCGCAGCCGCTCTTGCTGCCATCCTCCAGCGTCGCTGGCACAACCTCCAGTAACGTCTCTGTTGTGCTTCCAGCAGTCGTCGACTGCAAGCTGTAGCGCCATCTCCGCCGCCCAGCAGCTTCCGCCAGCCTAATCAGTTGTGCCGCAAACAACAGCAACTTCGGCCGCCATCAACAGCAAACGTCCATCATCCGCGCCATCATCCCGAAGGAACAGCAGCCGCCAGCCAGCAATTAGCAGCACCATCGTCATCCTCCATCATCGCCGTTGTATCTGTGATCGTAGGCTGCAGTGTTGCCTTATCCAAGCAACCGTATCCCCAGCCTTGATCGCACTTTTTCAACCGGCGCTCCATCTCATGACGTCTTCAGATCAGCCTTCCTCGCCGCTTTGGAGAGGCTCCGCCTTGGCTCCGCATGCATCCTCTTGGCATGCAATATCTCCGGAGTCACGCAAGAGACCCTTTGTCATCTCCTATGTTGCGACAAAGTGCTTCATCAGCCGAGCGTCATCTCCAGCCATCATCCGCAAGCTACTGCTCCTCCACTTCATCATCATTCCGACGATCTTCATCCGCAAGTTGTTGCTGCGTTGTGCGTCATCATGCTACTGCTGCCATCCACAGTAGGCGATCACCCATCACTCTCCACCGCTACCAAACAACCATGTTTACTACCCCCATATGCATTATCCCTGTCTCTATTCGGATCCTTAATCGGTTCTATCTTTCCCTTTTCGGGTCGGGACTAGATCCATTTATTTTTCTACCCGGATCTCATGTTTACCCATTTAGTATACTCTCTTTGGCTATCGGTTTCATTCTCCACATATTACCCATCTCCATTTCACATATTTCTCTCTTTTCCCACCATTTTCTTTCCCACCCACCCATATTTTGTGAGCATCCCTTTTTCACATTGCGGGGGGGTCATATGTCCAGTTCTCCACACCAAACACTCACTCTTGTCGTCTTTGGTGTGCGGGGGGGATAGAGAGGACAGAAAGAGATGAGAAGAGAGAGTGAGCATGAGAGAATGTATGAGAGAGAGTATGAGATGATGATATATGTATTCAGATTTTATATATTCCAGGCTATCTTCATGGAGCTTCACATCATTCAGCACACCAGTTCTCTACTTGAGCCAGCAGTGAAGATCCAGCGTTGACACCGTATCCGCGTTCGTACCGCGTTATGTACGTCAGGTGTTGATGGTGTATTCCTTCAGCTGCATTCACATGAGACAGATGGGTGCTTCTTCAGAAGCTCAGAGTTTTATCTTCACCGAGCTGCTTCATCACGTCTTCTTCGAGCCGCATCTGCTGTATCGACATCGCCTGTAGCTGATCCTCTTGGGACCTTCCTTGATGGATGATCTCCTTTCCCGTCAAGCCCCCAAGTTTCATGCGTCAGAGTTTTATGGTTCCTGCATCGTATCAAGCAGCAGATCGTCCGTCCGCGTTCGTGCCGCGTTAAGCACGTATTCTAGTGGCGAATTGCTGTAGTATCAGGTCCATTCTTCAGATGTCCTCATTCCAGATGCACTTCAAGGAAGACCTTCTTCAAAGCTCGAGTATCTTCAGCCTGCAGAGTCATCATCACCATATGATTCAAGGGGAATATTATTTCAGGGGGAGTAACATATTTTGTATGGGAGTGATATTTATCTTCATCTTTCATTTATCATTTCTTTTTATCGAGTCCTGTAACTCTCCAAGCTTGGACATGTGTTTCACCCATGCTCCAGCTTGAGGGGGAGTGTTAAAGTGTCTATATTAGTCTATTAGTTAAATAGGCTAATTAGTTTAGTGGGCCTTTATATTCCGGCCCGTCTAGTTTAGATTACTTGGGTCCTAAGTAATAGGGCGTCTCTCCTCTCCTATATAAAGGAGAGGTCGTCAGTCTTTGTATCCAATACATTCTATTCTATTCAATCCATCTTTTATATTTTAACACAGTATAATGTATGCATATATACCGTACAATAAGCAATATCTACTGTTATACATGGTATTTATATTACCACGTTATTATGCATTAGTAGTATACGAATGTATATTAATGCCTCATCTACTATTGTTGCATATCTACAATTGTACATTACTATATTTGACACTATTGCATTATGTAATTAATTGCATATAGTTGTTTTGTGTTAGAATATATATTTGTATTATCCATGTTATTGTTGTAACATTAATAAATATTGATGTATTATCTACATTGGTACTGTAAGTTTGTAAAATAAAGTATTTTATCTAACACTAGTACTATGATACCACTGTTATTATATGCAATATTTTGTTTTACCCACGACTATATTACTCTATCACCTACTTTTGTGTTACTATAAAACATATTGTATCTGTATATCATTAGGTGCACCACATTAATATTATTAAATTGAATACCGATCTATTTTACATGATTACATGAGTTTAGTATGTATAAAAGTAAAAAAAAAATGATTATATATGCTTATATGTTTGTATTTATGAGTAAAAATATGCAAAAACTAGAGCATCCACTTTTTAAAAAAGCGCCAGTCTGAAGCTTAAGCGGCTACAAGGTCATGTCTGCACGCTTCGGCTTCCCGCTTTCTAAAGCATTGAGGAAAACAAATACAAGAGTATTAGACCTCCATGTTAGTGGGCCTTTCTCCATTGCCCATTTAACTAAAGAGCCTTCTTTGATACAAATTATAATGTTGACACGGCACAAAATATTTGAGATTAGTCATTCATGACTCATTTGATGAATTCATAGCTGGGAATGCATGTAGAATGCTCGATTTTCTCTAATGAGACCAGAAAAAACTGTGGCTGTAGGATTCATTTTGTCTTTTGAGGCTTCCCTGTATTAATGACAATTGGTCTTCAAATGATAAATAGAGATGGGCATCCAATGGATGGTGATGTGGGACGCTTAGTTATCAAGGCGCGCCTGCCTAGGCGCTAGGCAAAGCGCCTCAAACTAGGCGCCCAGCCTATTAAGATCATTAAGTCGATGTCTAAGGCCTTTTAGGCCCAAATTAAGCAATTTAAAGGCTAAATAAGCATGAATCGAGTCTCGATTTTGTCAAATCAGATTACCTTGAATCATTTTGTTATTGAAATAGGTATGATTTAGGCAAAATCAGGTCAAATATTGGTAAATTAGGTTGTGATTTGGGGGAAATGGGTCTGATTTGGGGGATATACTTCTGATTTGGGGAAACTAGGTCTAATTTGACCAAATTGCATCTCATTTAAGTCTGTATAGGATGAAGTAGGGGAAGTAATGTCTTATTAGGTTATGTTATGCAAAATTAGGTCTAATTTATGCCAAATCAAGTCAAATTTGGGATGATTAGGTCTGGTTTGTGGGAAATACATTTGATTTGGGGAAATTACTGAAGATTTGGCCAAACTTGGGTTTCATTTAGGTCAATATAGGATAAATTTGGATAAATTGGGTCTCATTTAGAAGTTAGATTTGCATATATTCATCTTTCTCTGACTTTTTCTTGCTCTTACATCTGCAACAGCTTCTGCTGTTTGCATGTATGCATTAAATTTCCTGATCTCCTTCCACACCTCCTGCACTGCTGTTTGTAATTTTATTTTTCTAACGTCTTCCTCCTCCTTCATATCTCCTCTCCTCCTGTTGTATTTTTTCCCTTTTTGACTTCTTGCATGTCATTTGCAATTTTCTTTTTCTTTTTTTCTTTCACATACAATTCCTAATTACCTTCCTCCGACTACTTTTTTCTTCTTCTTTTAATTCTCTTTCTCTTGATCCTCTAAACAGTTATCAATGCAAATCAGGCATAACATGATTTAATGAACTTATAGTTACGAAATAACATGTAGTATGATATGTATAAATATACAATTATGTAACTAAAACAAAAATAAAAATGCCCAAAAAGGCCTAGGCGCCCATTGGTCGGGACCAACCGCCTAGCTGTCTTGACAAGTATGGTAGGAAAGAAACCACCTCTACGCTCTAATGAACGCAAACGTCGCCGCGCCAATTGTTAGGCTTTATTAGCTTATTTTATTTTATTATGCCTTTTCCTTTTATTGGGCTTTTGTGAAGTCAAGTGGTTTAGTCCCACATTGGCTACGACCCATCTAGTCTTTGATTCCAAGCCTATATAGAGGCTCTATTGCGTCATTGTTGAGACACACTTGATGAATAAGAATTATTCTCTTTTCGCCTTTTGCATCATCTTTATTAAATGCCTGGTAGTTTAACGTTAGATGGTGCATAGGCAATTTATTGCCATGGCTGATGATTGAGTTGCCTTATAAGATTTTTGAAGTTTTGTTATGTCACTTGTTTTGAATTATTTAATATGGCAGTAGAAAGTGTTAACAAACTTTTCAGTTATGTATAGAGTTTTTTGTTTAGTTAAAGAACGGTTAAAAATGTCAAAATAAAGTCTTGATCACCCCAGGCAATCCTGATGTAAATCTACGGAAATTCAAAATGAACTGTTGCACTTTAGGGTTCACTCCATAATCTTGTATCTTTTGTATGTCGGATAATGCCCTGCTAATATCAAAATTTCAGGGTTACATCTTTTGGTTTATATAAAACAGCCTGTTAAGTGAGATGCTAATATCAAAATTTTAGGGTTATATCTTTTGGTTTATATAAAACGACCTGTTAAGTGAGAGGAGAGATTTTAAAAATTGTGGTATATATATTTGTTCAGTCTTTTTGGAATGAATTTGTTAACATCCTTGTCCACAATATCACTAAATAAATGAATTTAATTTATCCATGCTACATTTTTCTTAGCTTTTTTTTTTCTCCATTTTTTTTCCATGTTTGCAGAGCTGGGACTATTATATCAGAGATATGGGAAGATGGCCAAACACTCAAAGAAATTAATGCCCATCTTGTATGTCATACTTTCAGTCTGACTTTCTCCAAGATTTTTGTCCTTGATTGTTTGATGTATCCTAGATAAAGGCTTTAGGACAAATGTTCACATGCAGACTAATACAATGATGTTTGGACTATATGCCTATTTATTCGTTGGTTAGACAGTCCTAGTATTCTGTTCTTGAACGTCTGATGTGTTCTTAATCTGGCAAATTATTCAATATAAGGCATACTTGTCAAGGCGGCCAGTCGGTCACCTTTCCAGCTTGGGCGACCAGCCGACTAGTCGTCGACCAATCGACTAGTCGGTCGCCCAGTCGTAGGTATGATATTTACATAATATTGATCATCTACATATAGTTATATATAATAATCATATAGATCCAATAATGTAAGCATGTATCCAAGCATATAATAACCTAGATTTGGTAAATAATGTCATAAAACACCTCAAAATTTTGAATGAAGACTATGCGATGTATTCAAATTAAACAAATATAATTAGATAGAGAAAAGTGATATACCATTATTGAATTTAGACTTTTAGTGCTTGTTGAATTGTTGTAACTAAATTAATTGAACTAGTGTATTGTCAATGAAATTGATGTTCACATCAAATTATTGCACGAGATAAGGGGTGGGGGGATTAGAATAGCAAAAAAAAACTTATTATTCTTGGCTCTGGCCTAACTAAGTGGCCGCCCAGGCTTGGTTTGGGCCGACTAGTCGGACTAGTTGGCCGACTAGCCGACCAGTCGGCCTGGGCGGACGCCAAACTGAGGTCCAAATTTGGGCGCTAGGCTAGTCGGACCCCCCTCCAGCGACCAGCCGACTAGTCGGCGACTAGTCGTCGACTAGTCGGCCGACTCAACAAGTATGATATAAGGTTGTTCATCCTTATCACTCTGTTTAATGCAATGCATTTAATTGTTAAATTTTAAAGTACTATTTCTTATCTCTGACAGTTACTTATCTCTGTCAGATGTTATTGTATTTTTTATCACCGAAATGTAGGACTGAAATGTACCATGTTTCTACGATCAGTCTCATGGCTTGTGGAAGTACTAAATAAAACGATGTTGGAAAAGCTGGTTGGGAAACTCATCCCCTAATTTCTGGAACAGCTATATCCTTTGCTGTGGGCTTTGTGACCCAGTATGGACATTTAATTAAGCACATAAATCGCCATTGGGTTGTAAGATATCAAATATTCCAGTCTCAATATGAAATGATTTCCCTAAAGAAAATATGGTAATGTTGATTTAACTGGACATTTTGTGCTTGATGATTTTATTAGTTGGGTAGTGCACCACTTTCGACAGAATCATGTACACGGTAGAGAAAAAGTTTGTGGTCAAATTAAATGCTAAAGCTGAATATTGAGCCACTCATGCTAGCTGCAAATTGCTGTGCATGAGATCTGTGCTTACTGAATTAGGATTTGAGTTTCAGATCCATTTTTTGTTTTTAAAGATGCTATGATGACTGGAAAAGTATGTAGACCTCTAGTAATGTCTGAAGATTAAGATACAGATTCCTTTACAAAGGCCTTGATGGAAAAGGGTTACATCACTCTTTATGACAAGCCAGGAAATGGCATGTTAATATCCCATGCTATGGCGACCAATTCCAAATTCGCCATTTTTTTCAGCTGGCTGGAAAAAGTCGGAATACGATTTTTTGAAAAAGGGTAATGAATTAAATGATACTTTTTGGTCAAAGTGCGGTCAACTATTTGAAATAATTGGGAACAAGTCGTGTGTTTGTGTCTATATATAATATTAGAATGTGTGGTGTTCAACTCAAAACCAATTGGCAATGAGTAAGCCCAAGGACCACCCCTAAACTCAACGATGTGGGACAAGTCTTCTCATAATATATATATATATATATATATATATATATATATATATATATCTGTGTGTGTGTGTGTGTGTGTGACATGTAGCTATTGAGGTTACTGGTCATACAATCTTGATTAAATTAGGAAAAGAATTAAAGAAAAGTTCAACAACGATGCATTTAACAACTGGAGAGTAACATGCGAAACAACAATGTTGGACAACATATGTGGTATTGATAATGACAGGTAAATAAGAAAAAAAATGAAAAGAAAATTAAGAGGAGGTACCTATCTCAACATTTAGTTTTATCAAATGAGTATGTAAACTTGCTTGTACTTATTAACTCACTTTTTCAAAAAATCATGTATCATCTATTTCATTAGTTTTCTTTAATGATGAGGATGCGACCTTGACCTTGGGCTTTAGCTGAACTCGACTAACTTGTTCACAACCTAATGAAGCCACATACCATTTTAGAACTAGCCGAACTTCACATAGGGTCTCGAGTCTAAAGGAGCGGGATCTGCAATGCTATCCAACATAGTTGGGACATAAAAGCTAGGGGTGAGCATCGGTCCGAAACTGGACTGGATCGAAAACCGACTTTGTAAGAATTTATGGACCGTAGACCGGACCGTTTCAAGGTAGGACCGGACCGGGACCAAACTGTTTTGATGTAGGACCAGACTGAACCAAACCGTTTAGACCATGGAACTAAATGTCATCGACATGGGACGAATTTCACTGATATTGTTGATGTCGACGGTTGGCGACGTCGAATCCATGTAAACATCCTCATTCCAAAATATCCCTAACATTTCGTCGAAGTTGTCGACATTTCCCCATATGTCGACGAAGTTTACCCAAGTCCATTAAAAAATTCCACAATGTCCTCGACATATGTCGAAGTTTGCGACATTCTTCTGGTGTTTTGTGGAGTTTGCTGTGTGAGTGGGAAAAAATGTTGGGGCTTGAGGTAAGATGATTTCAGTGTTATTTTTTACTATTCTAAGCTAATAGTAATAGACCGACCCCCTCTCTGCTACACTATTGTATGTAGCTTGTTTATTGTGACAAGCTTTATATATGGAAGAACTCTGTGGTTCGGAGACGACAGTATGTAATCACATATTTATCTACATATGTAAACCTATATGGATGGCTATATGTAAACATATATTGTGTTTTTTAGCTAGATTTGATGAAATTTGTCGATTTTCATCGCCAAATGACTATTTTTAGCTTAATTTTTGTCGAAGTTGCATCGAAGTTTGGTTGTAAAAATCCTCAACATTTCCTCGACATTTCCACGAACTTCCATGTCCACACCTGTCGAAGTCCGCTCGAAGTCGAAGTCATGTTCCATGGTTTGGACCGTACTCAACCTTTTTACATTTTTACAACTTATTTAATTGTAAAAAGTAGATAATATTAGTTACTTTCTAACAATCATATAACATTAATAGCAAAACACTTCTAGTGCTTATATATGTACTTTATTTGTACTTGTTACATAATATACCGACAAATATACACATACTTTATATATAAAAGTCGGTCTGCGGTCGGACTTGTTTTGGACCGGACCAGATTGAAGACCGAACTCACCAAAATTTGCGGGTCGTAGACCAGACCGAACTCATAATGGACCGGACCGAATTGATCGGTCCGGTCCGATTTTGCGGTCTAGACCATTATTTGCTCAGCCCTACTAAAAGCTCATCAACCTCATAGGATTTGTAATGCTATACACCATAGTTGGGACCTAAAAATCGCATCAAACCCGTAAGAGTCTAACTTTAAGTTACGATCTCAAGTTTGAGAACTGGTCCTTTATGCCACTATCAAAGATCTATGCATTACGTGAAGCATGTATGTATGTTTATGTTATTGGTGCGTGTATATATATAGAGAGAGCAACCGAGAAATGTGTATCGATCGTCATACGTGTCAACCTAGAGTGCAAACACTAATAAGATTGAATGAAAAATCACAATCTACTAGATTAAATGCATTAAAAAGCAAAGTCAAATGTCATGTATATTAAGGAACCTAAAAAAAATCTTCCAATGGTTTTTGCAATTTCTTTAATTTGCCATTGATTAGAAAATATACATATTTCAATGGATGATCCACGAATCTTTGACTAAGATAATTATGTTAAGAGTTGTAAATACATGTTATTCAGGGTCAAGTGTGTAAACATTTTGGAATTAGTCCCACCTTGTTGATACGCCTGAATCGAGTCTACGGAAATAATTTTGAACACAAAACCCAAATTTTTATTAGGCTTTATATTATTTATAACCCGACACTTAAATCAAACCCACAAGTGTATGGGATCGACAACTCAGGTCAAACACAAGGACATGGCCGTTATTTCCCTTAAGACATGCTCTTAATTTAGCTCAGCGAAACGAATGCAGGGATGCATGTCTAAAACTATGACAAGAAATATAACAAAACAAAATAAAACAAAGGAAGTAGATTTTGTGAATCCTACTACTCGAGAGAAAGAGTTCCATGCTGTGTAAACCATGATCCGAACCGTCCATGTACCTCGTCCTTAGGTGTAGACAACCCTCGAACACCCCAACTAGCAATTAATCATCAGAACCCATCATAAAGCTTGGTAATTACTCTTGTAGGACCATCCCACTCACTCTCACAAAGTGACTAGAACCCTATTAAGTTCCCAATACCTCTCCTGAGGATCGTGGACAAATACCTCAAACTATCTTGGATTGCCTCGGGTATGGCAGTTTGGAGTATTAGCAGCAACAACGATATGTTTTAGAGTCCACCTCGAGTAGTGTGACCCATGTTCGGTTGGTCCCATAGTTCGATGGGGAGCCCAATGCATCATATCGACCTCAAACAAGAAGCTCGAGTCAAGTTGGGTGTACCTGATCAAGTTCCCTATATCGGGGCCAGCTTTGTTGATCCTGCCCAAAGCTGATTCTGAACAAATTTTCCCTTGGCCAAGCATCCTCTTAGAGCTCAAATCCAAGCTACCTTTGCTACCCATTTTAACCATTTCTCTCTCAAGGTTAGTTGGAATGGGAGCTCATGCCAAGAACATATCAACCACCCTAGCAATCATAATCGAAAGAGAAGGAAATACAACATGCAAATTCTATATTAATCATTTGCATAAAGTCAAAGTACATAAACATGCCAAAAAGGGCTAAATAGCCTAGAAGGAGCTCAACTAGCCACAAACAAGCATCGTCGATTCCGAACAAAGATGGAAATACATTGTTTAAAGATGGAAATACATTTTTGTCAAGAACGAAGAAGCACTGTAGTTAAAGGCAGGGAGAGGAAGAGTTTAACCCTAAAAGGAGATGTGGCTCTCACTCCTCAGCCTCTGGTTGGGCTACTCATCCTCTATGTCGTCCTCTTTGATCTTCAGGCCTCCTTTGTCTCTTTCCTCAAGTCTGCCCTAAACAACAACTTTGGTCGATGGAAGATGGTAGATTTGTGGATGGAAAGTCGAAGGGGGGCTTTTGGTCGGTGGAGATGGGTTGGAATCTCCAAGGGAGGGTGGATTGGGTTGAGACTTGAGACTGAGATGGAGCGTTGGAGGTTGATGTGGGCGGTGGAGGTGAGGTAGGGGGAGACTCCTAGCCCTCTCGGGTCCAGGAGCTCAGTGAAGAGCCCTGTGAACTAAAAAAATGCAGAACCTCGGAACCCCTCAACCTGGAGGCGAAGGTGGGGTATTTGTATTGATAGGTGGGTTGAATAGGTAGAATTAGCCGCCTCAACCTGATGCGCGGGTGCAACCTTGTCGAATGCGACAGATCGATCAGCATGCATGTCAGGTGGATGCCAATGAGAAGGGCGATCCTCGATGCACCAACAGTCGTGGACATGATGCGGAAAATCAAGGAATCATGTCGGCTTTGCTCTGGAACAGGATGAAGGTGATGGCGCTGTGAGGCGGCAATTGCTGACCTTCCCCCATGCAAACAAATTGTAGGTAGCGAGGAAGTACTCGGTGCTCATATGAAGAGGTGGAAGCGGTCGATTCACTTCGTTAGTCGACACAAAGAATCAAGGTAGATGGCATGCATTGATGCAAATTATCATGGTCGATGCCATGCATCGACTCAATTAGTTTTTTTTTGGGCCGAGATGCTGCCCAACATCCCTCTAGAGGTGAGCTCTTCTCATATCCCGCCCGTTGATCTGGCAGTGGCACTGGCAACCCCAACTTTGCGTTGTTGTGTATAGATTGAGATTAATTCGAGTCTTGAGGAAGCAATGTCTTCTCAATTTGGTGTCTACAAGTTCTAAAATCGGCTAGTTAAGCGACTATATCTTCAAAACAGGGTAAACTACAAAAAGACTAAGAAACTAAAATACTAAAGGCACATTAGGACTACTTTAGGTATGAAGATACTGGGGTATAACACCTTACCATGCTGCTCATTTTAGAGTGTATCACTTGTGTAATTGGGTATTGGACGCTACCTAGAGTACCTATAGATAGGCATCTCATGGCATTAGTAAAAGTTAAGTCATGATTTCCCCTAATTAAGTTTATCTACATGGTAGTAGAGCGATTCTGGGAATTCTATTGAGGGGGTATACATTTGTCTTCACATGAAAGAGTCAACATCTCCATGGTCAGTCTTGTCTCCACATCAAGGGGTCGACATCTCCACATCAAGGAGCAAAGACGTCACAAGCACTCCTCTTCTCCCTTACTACCCTCATCATAGGTCGAGAAGAAAGTCGTCTCCACCGCTGATGCAACCCCGCGATTATCGCCACGACCCTCCTCTCATCCTTGCCTTGTAGCACGGGGATCATTGTCGCAAGGGGAATGACCCACACTATAAGTGTCAACACAAGTGCTGCCATGCCATCTCTCTACTTGTCAACAGAGGCAACCCTAATTGTTTGCCTCATCAATCTAGACGTCTTCCTTCTTTGTGGTCGAACTTGACAACTCTCGACATGATGTATCATTAATTCAACACAGTGTGTCGTTTCCAGGGACCCAAGGGAAACAAGCTTTAGCGGCAAGATGTGTCAACCACGTCAACACGATGTGTTGCCCTTCAATATCTTCATCAACTGGATCACATGCCGTGTCACAGTTAGACACGACGTCTTGTAGTTTAGGGTCCACAACCTCTGAACTACATGATGTGTCTACACCTCGACACATCATGTTGGTCCTTACACGTCGTGTCACACGGTATACACAACATGTCACCTCGTAATTCCTTACGGTCTTATGTTTGGATCATGACACATCGTGTAATCCCTTGCCACAATGTATTGTTTCTCCGAGATACATGTGTTGTGTTATATACACGCGATGTTTCGTAACGTTTAGTGACAATCTTCTTCTTTGATCACTTTCTTTCTCAATACGCCTGACCCTAAAGAGGAAACTTCAATTCCTTAACCGTACTTGGTTGTCTCCTTACGAAATCAAGTCATCACTAACAGAAAGCTCAATGATAAGAACTAGTTATTGGAGCCGAACAATCAAATTATGGTTCAAAGGCCAAGGAAGATTCATGCATCTAACAAATGAATTAAACTTCGGGGCGAAGTTTCCCTGTTTTCGTTGAAGTTGGTTTTTTTTGTGTGTATTTGCGTCCCAACTTCTCCGAAGTTGTCGAAGTTTCCTCGAAGTTGGCGAAGTTGGGGCGAAGTTGAGACGGCTCGGAACATTAACCCTAACTAGTGCACTAACAACCGTATAATATATAAGTGTTGCCTCCAACTCTCTTCACAACTTCTAATATCCACTCCTATGTTTGTTGTTGCCATTCTTTCCTAGAGAGGGTCTTGTAAGTACTATTTGGTTGTACATTGTATATAATACACATGTTCAACACTTGAATTGTATTTGTGTGTATTGCACGTTTAACCATTGCAAGCAACACATGGTATTGTCAACCTATCTAGAGTTAGAGACTCACGAATCGTGTTTTTTGTTCAGTTAACAAGTATAAGATAGAGTTATAACATAATTAGAAGTTTTCAGCAGAAGTTTCCTTCAAATTCACAACATTTTCTTCGAAAAATCAACATCGAAGTTTGCCTCTAAACTTCCTCAAAACTTCCTCAAAGTTTCCACAAACTTTCACTTCCACACCTGACAAAGTCGACACAAAGTCGAAGTCCTGTGCTATGGTTTTCACCCTTTAAATAGTCTACAGGGTAATTATAAGCTCATTAGGATACTTTTAGATATGGTGTCCAGGATCTAGGAAAAAACTGTACCTTGAACAGCTTCAGGTCCACAATTTTTGAGATGATGCACGGGCGATATTGTGTTTTTTCTATACTTGTCCAAATGATATAAGATATTGGGTATACCTTATTAATATCGATAAAATGTTATTCAGTTGCTGTTGCAAGGACATGGTTATTCAGAAAATGACAAGAGAAGCAAGTATATAGCTAGAATCAGTTATAGCATTTTGTAATGTTCAGGCCAACCCATTTTCCTTTGGTAACATATCACCAATTAGGAGCTAGTCTGTGATAGGTTGATGATTTTATGTAGTGGGCTTGCATTCAACCTTCACCACACTAGCTAGCGTGAGTGCCAGATCAATCCAAAACAAATCAGTCAACTGTTCCAGGATGTTTCTCATCTTTGCTAAGTATATCTTTCTACTTTGAAGAACTATTGAAAACAATTTTTTGTCCTCACCTTTGATGATATATGACTCTCCATTTTTGTAATCTCTGATATGTAATATCTATTTCCTGTAGAAATCCCTGTTAGAGGTAAAGGAGACTATTGAAAAACACAGAAAGACACTGAAGAAACGACAAGCAGGTAATTTCTTTGTTGATCAAATCAATCTTTGAACTGATCATTCCTTGAAGCTGAGGCATTCCATGAATTTGTCTATTCTTGATTTTTCTTACAATCGTCATAAATTCATAATTTATTGAAAATCTATGCATTTTTCACACATCCATAAGTTTGTATGTGGTTTGCATTTCATCGTCAGAGCAAATGCATCTTCTATTTAAATGGAAATAACCCTTCTAATAGATAATGAGGCAAAAAGTCTTGCCCTAACTATTATGTAAAGGGGCAACATCTTCTAGGACAGGGATTGCATTACATAAAACCAAACTAATAAAATTGCCCATTATGTGAAACGTGTCATGTGGGATGTTGTAGATAGAAAGCAAACATACGAAGCATGCATACATCTGAGAGTATTATGCTTACATGGGTGCTACAGCTCTTAAGTCTTAAATTATTTGTTTTCCCACTTTATTTCATGTTTAAGATAAGGGTGATGGAAGCGATGCGGAGTTGGAGATGACGGAAGAAGATTTTCTGATACAAGATGAAATTTGCAAAACACGTCTAGCCAGCATCAAAAGGGTAAGTGTGATAATGGAACTTTGTGCATTTGGCATCAGAAAGAGTATTTATTACTTTGCCAATTTATATGAAAGATATTTATATTTTTTAACAAATGAAAAAAGTTATAATGGTTATCAATGTAATTTTTTGTTTTATGTTTATTTGTCTTGTGAGGGGTACTCATATTTAGCTGGTTACAATTACTGTTCCGGACAAAGAAGAAAATGTCTGATTTCGATGCCGTTTCGGTGGCCCAGAAACAGAAATCTCGACAAATTTCGACAGCAATTTCGATAATTGTGTTCCTGGCGTTTCGACGGCAAAACAAACAAATTAATTTATGAAATTTTACCAGAATGATCTACTAGTGTAGATCTACTAAAATATGTAATAATATTTCATATTGGATACGTGGGGGGTGGGGTCTCGTCATTTTTGAGTGAATGACCCTGAACTATTTTGATGGGTATTTCGATGGGGATTTTGATGTCAATTTTCAATGGTGAAATCAATGAATTAAGTCATTATAGTTTGCAAGCACTATATATAGACTTACAGACACAAAACTGTGCAAAAAAATATGCTCTAGGTAGTACATAGTATATGAAAAAGTAGAAAAAAACTCGATGATCTGCCTGTTTTGAGAGTTTCGTCAGTCAATTTCGATGTACGATTGCCATGGAAACAGAAATTTCGTCCATTTTGTCGAAATTTTGGACATTGGTTCCTTGGTGCATACTAGTGATCCGTTAAACTACTTGATGCTCCAAACCAAGGGGAAAAAAGGATTATTACTGACATCCATGATACTGATTAACACAAGGTTGGTAAGTGTTTCGAAATGGTGGAGGGGAGTAAGTGATCAGTTTGGGGTAATAGCATGAAACTTTGGTGGTTGGCAGCTTTGTGAAGTCCCTTCACTTGGAGGATGTATAAGAAAGGAAAATACGTAGGAGAATGAAGCACTGCAGACCAGGATCTCAGCTATGGAGGCCCGGGGAGATCTGGACCTATTTCCGCGTCTGGGTTTTTAATAATGCATGCATTTTTGCAGTAGGTGACGTTGTTGGACTGTTGGTTGAAGTGCCAAGGAGTTGTTTGACCTACCTCCCAGGGATTGGGGTTTTGGTCGGGGTGGCCCCTGTTCTTTAAAGACCCCACCCTGTCACTTTGGTTACCTTATCCCCTCCTCTGCTTGCTTCAATTGCAGTTTTAGTAAACGACTTTTAGTAGCGAGACTAACAGGTTGATGCCAACATCATCTTGACAAGACAGAATTGCCAAGTTGTTGACCTAATACCTAAATAATCATTGATATGGATACAGATGATGCATTTGTTTTTTATATTACTTAGATGTACCTTCAGACAAAAACACACCGCTGAAACATATATAACAAACAAGTTCCTGTATATTGTAGGAATTTGCCTAGTTTGGAAGAACATACCTAGCAATAAAGGTATGAACATTTCTAAATGAAAAGGTGCTAAATAAGTAATGATTGCTTGTTCAATTAAATATGAATAACTTTGACGGCTTTTGGACTTAATAATTAAAACCATAGTTATCAAGGCACAACCTAGGCTGGCTAGGCTTTGAAGGAGGTTCCTATTGTAGAACCAATGCGTGTACTTGGATATCGAGTTAGAGCCTTGTTTCAACTTCGCGAACTGGACGTAGAATTCTTGGTGGTGGTCGTACGACAATAAATACTTCCTGATGGTGTACTGCAGAATGTCCCACAACTCGGGGGGGGGGGTAGGGATTTCCACCTTGCAAGGGCTCCTTCCACCCATGGAGGTAAAAACGCTCCTCGAGCATGCTCCACCCTTCTGGGGGTATGTCCTTCAAATCAGCCTGTCCTGGTTGAGCCTCAAGAATATGATAACATTTTAATCTAGGGCCGTTTTCCCTTTTAACACGGAATATAAGATTTTTCTTCTTTACTACTAATTCTTGTTTTGTCGTTTCTCATTGGAGTTCTTTCTAATGACAACCTACTATGTTTATTTTTACTTTTAACTTCTGAGCAACTGGTTGTAATGATCTTTTAGCTGGTTTAACCATGAGCACTAAGTTTCATGTTGTGGGCATTTAGGAAGAGGAAATCGCATCACGTGAGAGGGATCGGTATGAACTTGAGAAGGGACGACTTATACGTGAAATGAAGCGTATAAGAGATGAGGATGGTTCACGCTTTAACAATTATCAAATTCTTAACCATCGATATGCCCTACTGAACCTTCTAGGGAAAGGAGGATTCAGTGAGGTATACAAGGTAAGTGCTATTTTGTTTAATGTAGTGTTGAATTTGAATTTTGTACACAATGATATATTGTTTTTTCTAATTATTTCAAAACTTTTATTCCGAATTTTTATGAAGGCATATGATTTGGTGGAGTATAGATATGTTGCCTGCAAGCTTCATAGTCTGAATACTCAGTGGAGTGAAGAGAAAAAAAAGAGTTACATAAGACATGCGATTCGTGAGTATAATATTCACAAGAATCTTGTGCATCCGCATATTGTCCGACTATGGGACATATTTGAGATTGACCACAACACGTTTTGCACTGTCTTGGAATACTGCAGTGGTATGACTCTAATTTTTTTTTTCAACACTCTTTTCTTAATGGTGGTGTGTGATGTAAGTTTCTCTTTTTTTTATAAAATGTCAAATGAAGTTGTTTATTTAGAGTTCCCTTGTGAAACATAGATCAGATAATACCAGTGCAACGAATTCTGACATTTCAGCTATCCTGTATTTTTCTTGTATATTTTATCAAATAATCTACTTTTATAAGTCAAGTATGTCAACTGCGTAGGGAAATTATGTCTTTACATTGCACAAGCTTTGCCTCATATTTGAGTGCAGTCCATCCCATGACTATTTTGTAACTACAACGAGGATTCACATTTTTTGTCAGTTCATTGAATATGACCTTGTCACAGGTTTTCCGATTGATTCACCCTCAATTTGATGCCGAACTGGATTAATTCTAATAAAGTAATGCAATAAACCTGAAATCTGATCCCCTCATCTCCGAGTCCACATTAGCATATTGGAGGGGTTGGTAGTGGACACCATCCACCAGCAGAGCAACATCAGCATACCATCCTCCCCTGATTCACCTACAAGTGCTGTCACACGAAGAAGTAGTGACATCATGACCTTTTGGCTACCAACTTAGAAGTATGGATATATATACATTACACATATATTCCATGATATGAATACTCTAATATGGCAATTTTCTAAGGGGACAAGTATGCCAAGGACTATAAAATAAAAAGAATTATATTTACATGCGCAACACCAGTTATATGTTAACTGCTCATCTTTTTAAACTTGATTGGTTCCTAATATTGTTCTTCAAGTCCCATAATGACATATGATCATTAGATGGGAACTTAAGTACATACTCTTCTCTGTTACAATATCAGTCAAGGTTTTCTTAGATAAATCCTCCATTATCTAATTTCTCTCATGAGTAGAAGTTTAAGCTTTATCATTTTAATCTCCTTACTTTAACAGCCTATTCTTGATAATGCATAGTTTACATTCTAATGAAGATAGAGGTTTGAGCTATCTATATCATATAATTGGAGCAATAGTTGTCTACATTGGCCTCTAGGCATCTAGCTGCCTAAGGATCGAAACTTAGTCTCCCACTTCTTTTTTTCCTATTTTTTATATAAGTTGTCAGTAAACATGTATATTAGATATATTATATATATCTTGAAGTGTGTAGAGGCTCGCTTCATGACTTTGAGGTTTAGCTGAGGCGCAAGCCTCAGTACTGGATGATATTGTCTTGTGTTAACCATCACATTTTTTTGCTTTTGAGACAATCACATATACTTTTGTTGATATCTCATTATTCTGTATTGATATTTGATTATTTGGTAGAACTTTATATTTCTTAACTTGGTGGTCCCTGTTATTAACATTGAAGTTAATCCTATTTTTCCTTGTTAATTGGGGTAAAAGCTTTCTACTAAGTGTAATTTTTCTATACATACATATTTATTGTATACATACACTAATTCCTAGATACATACATATTTATACACATGCGTTACAAATTCATAAATGAAATTATGTATACATCTACATATTTTTTACTTATAAACACCTCATACATATTCTGAGGCTCACACCTTGAAATCCCTTGTTACGCCTCTCACACTTTATAACCTTAAACATTTCCAAACCCCACACATACATATCTAAACTAGTGCTTTCCGTGCATACACTTACGATACCACTTGAACATATTTACTCTCCACACACACTGTTTCCATGCAGGAAGGAGATTGACAATGCTTGCAAGGTGCTAAATTGCCTCCAGTTCTGATTGGTCTTAATGTTCCATATGCTTACCGCCAAGGTCTTATAAAAACCTTTTTTTATACCATGCAGCGACCACCATAGGCTTTTATACCGAGAAAGGGAGTTAGGGTTCACAACTCTAGGATTGATATTTTGATTCAGTTAAAACAATTATCCATCTGGGTCAATTAACATTTTTACAGAAAACAAAGTCTATCCTCTAATTCAGTATTTATTATGTCACCTTATGTGCACCTATCTAAGTTAGCTATGGAAACAATAATGATATAGTCCATATTATATCTTTTCACAAGCAATGACCAATATCTAATAATATATCATTGTTGTATAAGTAATAAGATTAGTCAGTGATTGGCTAGCATTAACCTTTCCCTGACCAATGTTATAGTGTGGTATAATCCCTTTGTTTTAGATACCCACATTAGTCTTGATGCATGAGCAAGGTATATATCAACCAATATTTCTTGATCTCGAAGTACTCTTCAATATATGAGTTCAACATCACCTATATTGACTCACATGATCATGGCCACGTATTTTATGGTCTCACTCATCAAGAGTCTTGGATATCACTCCCAATTTCCATTAGATAGAAGGGAGTAGGAAAAAATATCATCAACACTTATAATTATTCGTACGAGTCGTAATACAGCCAATGGCTATCTTGTCAACCTTTTTCAAGTTCATAGTGTGTGGCATCGAAATGTATTGCACATCATGTGATAATTGTAGTGATTTAGGTCTTAAGCACCACATACACCATTATTAGATATGAGCTGAGTGTGGTATCCACATAGCTATCCATGTATCACTACCAATACATTTGTATCAATATCTATTAACAATGGCATTTGATCATCAATTTTCACAAATACTAGGCTTGGTGCATGATTGTTCTCTCAATCCACCATAAGACATAACTTGGGTTATATAAGAATCTTTTTTTAAACATCCTAAGGATTGCATGTTCTAGTCGCATGTATGAAGGCCTATGGATTGCAACAACTATTTTATGGACTTTCATCATGTTCATTAACACCATCTGAAACATATATAATAAGAAGGAATTGCCTTTCATCGATCAAACCATATATGACGGATTATCATACAATCATCCAATGATTGCATGATAATCCGTCATATATGGTTTGATCGATGAAAGGCAATTCCATCTTATTATATATGTTTTAGATGGTGTTAATGAAGGCTTGTAGGGAATACACATCAATACCATAACCTCAATATCATCCTTAACTGCTAATTCCCTAGATGGGATGTTCTAGGGCACCGTGACCTTGTTGCTGTCAGGAGCAGTTGCCCTGCATAGTTAAAAGAAAAATCAGTACAACCTGAATTCTTCTACCAGATGACCATCAGGTCCATCACACACTGCCCAAGGGGCACAACCTGTCATGTTTCCACTGTGAAGCATAGGTGCTACAGTCTTGGAAGCACAAACACTTCTCGAGACGTGGCGTGAACACAGCTCCGGGGTGCCTTTTTTTTTTTGGAATTTTTGAGTTGGACAGGACACGGCTTAGACACTTCTTGACATGGCTAGCCCAGCCCAACCCAACCCAAATATGGCTGCTCCTTCTTAAACCCCCACGCCAACTCCCCCAACTCTAGCTAAACCTTCTCCTTTCTTCCTTCTGTAACCCTTTCCCTCTTTCTCCACCAATAGACCCCCTTCCAACCAAGCAAAAAGCTGCAAGCAATGAAAGCAACAGATCTGTATATATATATATATATGTATATATATATATGTATATATATATGTATATATATATATATGTATGTATGTATGTATGTATGTGTATATGTATATCTATACATATATATATATATATATATATATATATATATATATATATATATATATCAGAATCAGGTAAATATATTCCGACGTCCCCCCTAACAATTGCTAGGGGGTCAAAGTTACATGTAGGCCCCACGCCATACACACAGGACAGCAATACAACTCACACAACTACATACGTAGTCTACGTCTAATGCATTTACATATTTTTACAACAATACTTGTGACAGTCGTGGACTTTCCTTGATATCTTCTAGCATTCCTCTCTTCCCAAATATGGTAGCATAGAGCAGTAAATGAAAGATTTTTCTTTGTATCTTTTCCGCACTTCACTAGCATCTGCTTGGGATCATTGGTGAGTTGCAATTGAAATCTGAATTCTACGCATAAGTGCTCCCATATGTCCTTCGTGAACTTGCATTCTCCCACTAGATGGCTGTGTGTTTCCTCTGTCACCACATAATAAGCATACAGTAGATATATCATAATTCCAGCTCTTTATTCTATCAAAGGTAGTAAGGATTTGATGCAGGAATTTATATACGCAAATACTCCATTTGGGTACCATTCTATCCATCCAGATTTGTTCTCCCACTGGATCCTTCACACCTCTAGCACGAGACACCTCCCATAAGTTGGTCTTCTTGTCAATGAGCTGCCAATTACCTGAATAATTTATAAACAGGTGTTTAACTTGTGGCCAAATCTCCCTCATGACATTAATAGATTTTGAGTAGCCCTCTCTTGTCTTCGGAATAAAGTCCAAACCTCTTGGGTATCTTTGTCTCATCCATTTGCCCCATGTAGATGATCCTTCATAATATGCAATCAGCCTTCTTATGGAACCCCATCTGGCAATATCTCTAGTAGTCTTCAGATCCAGACCACCTTCATCTAAGGGAACGACTAGCCTGGAGTACTTCATAGGATGATTCTCGCTTCCCCACAGAAAGTTAGCGATCTTCATTTCAATTCTATCCAAGACCGAAATAGGAATCTCACCTTGTTGTGCCCAGAAAATGAGGAGACCTTCAATAGCAGCTTTAATCAAGCTTCTGCGCCCAACCATAGAAGTTTTTTTGTGTAGGCCATCTATTTATCATCTCATCCACTTTGTCAATGCAGTCCGTAAAGTCTTTGACGTGAAGGTTGCCGCCAGCAAGAGGAAAACCCAAGTATTTGGTAGGAAATTCACCTTTTTCAACTCCCATTGCATGTGTGAGTCTGTCCTCCATAAGGTAGCAGTTTTTTAACACACAGCCCCGTTTGCTTCCGGAATCCGTCTAGTAATCCTTTCAGATTTCCCAAATAATCCTGCTTGGCTTCCATGAAAACAAGCACATCATCAGCAAATATTAAATGTGTCAAAACCTTCGTGCCATGTACAGTGTAAGGCTTTATTTCCTTCCTTTTTTATGCACCCTGCATCTTTCTCGTAAAATATTCCATGACAAGTACAAAAAGGAGGGGAGAAAGTGGATCACCCTGTCGCAGTCCGTTGTCGCTTTTGAAAAGACCTGCTGAAGTTCCATTCACCAGGACTGAGAAACTAGTGGTCCCAACACATTGCTTCATCCATCCAATCCATTGTTCATTAAAACCCATCTGTTGCATGATCCACCACAATTTGTCCCACCGAACACTATCATAAGCTTTGGAAATGTCCAGTTTTAGACAAGCCTTCCTACTGCCTCTCATAACGTTATAGTCCAACAGGAATTCCCCAGCCAGGAGGGCACAATCACTAATGCTTCTACCTGTGACAAAGGCTCCTTGATTTTCAGAGATAAGAAAGGGAAGGACCATCTTAAGCCGGGCAGAAAGAATTTTTGCTATTATTTTATACTGTATCGAGCAGCATGCAATGGGCCGAAAATCAGCAAGAGATGAGGTCACCTTCTTCTTAGGAATAAGGACTAGAAAAGAGTGATTGACCTGTCTCACCATATTACCTCCTTGTAGAAACCAGTCCACGTAAGCAAGCAAATCGCCTTTGGTTACCTCCCAGGTTTTCTTGAAGAAGAATGCATTAAAGCCATCAGGTCCCGGTGATTTATTGCTCCCAATGCTCCATACCGCATCTTTGACTTCTTGTTCATTTGTCTTCCTTGTGAGACTGTTGTTGTGAGTGCTGGTAAGTTTGAACTTCCAATCAATATCCTCCTGCTCCTCAATATTATCAGGAAAATCTTTGTTATACAATTCAGTATAGAAGTTAATTGCTTGTTCTTCAAGGTCTTCTTGCTTGTTGACCACCATGCCTTCCGCATTAATAAGTTCAGAGATAATGTTGCTTGCCTCCCTTCTTCTGACTACAGAATGGTATAGTTTAGTGTTCCTGTCCCCGTCTTCCATCCACTTCTCCTTGCTCCTTTGCCAGAAAAATTTCTCCTCAGCTTTCTTTAAGTCTTCAAGTATCTTCTTTAATTCCTTATCCTTTGCAATCAATGTCTTGTTCATAGGATCCACCAATAATCTTTCCCTTATGTTTTTGCACTCCTGTTTTGTTTCCTTCAACATCTTTGGAATGTTTATCTTCTCCTCCACCCATTTTTTAATTGCTACTTTGGTGTTTGTCAGATTTTTTGCGAAGACGTACATGAGGTTGCCAATCACATGAGTATTCCAGCTTTGCTTTATGACATCATCAAATCCCTCCCACTCAGCCCAGTAGTTAAGAAATCTGAAGGGTCGTCTTTTCTGTTTCTTCTCCGTGATATGGACAACAATAGGAGCATGATCACTAATATCAGAACCTTCTGCCTTTACCTGCACATTCGGGAAGATTTTCAGCCATTCATCATTAACCAGAGCTCTATCCAGTTTGTTTGCAATTCTGTCACTAGGGCCCCTTTCATTGTTCCACGTAAAGATATCTCCTCCAATCATTGGTAGTTCAAACAGACCAGATTTATCAATGGCACGGTTGAAAGCTTCCACCTCAGCATTTATAGCAAGTCTTTTACCTTTTTTCTCGGCCTGCATCCGCACTGTATTGAAGTCACCAATAACCATCCATGGAATATTGGCCTTTTTTGAAATAGAAACCATGTCGTCCCATAGATCCAATCTTGCTTTGCCATCATTGTGTCCATACACAGCTGTCATCCACATATGCAAGCCTCCATTATTGGTACAGTCCACCGTGATTTGTTGATCTGACATCTGCACAACTGTAGTCTGCCAAACATTAGGCTTCCATGCTACACATACTCTAGCGACTCCATTGCAATCAACGTTGGAAGTATGCTCCCATCGCTGCGGAAACAAGTATTTGATACTCTTTTTATTCGGTGTCTTTATTTTTGTCTCCACCAATGCGACAAGAGAATGACCACTAGCAGCAACCCATTCCCTAATCTCCCTCTTCTTACCTCTGTCACACCCCCCTTTAATATTCCATAAGAGTATGGACATATTAAAGGTTTTTGTTGGATCTGGTTCGCCTCGAAGGCTCCCTTGCGACGTTCTTGCCCTTCCCTCTCGTCTCTTTTTCTTTGATTATTTCGCCCTCTTCTTTGTCAGAGTCAGACAGAGCTCCAAAGCTGTTGGTAGTGTCGAGGATCGACCCCACACCATGTGACTTGGGGATGTCTGTCCGGCGAAAACTAGTCCTTCCATTAGCTGGTGAGAAGCCGACATTTGTGTCTCCAGGATGGGTCTTCTCTGACGTAATAAGATTATTCTCGTGTTCCCCATTAGTAGCAGCCGCATGTTCTTTATTCTTCTCAAAGGCAGCAACGGCTTCTTTTGGTCTTTCCTGTTCGTTATTTTTCTCCTGTTCCTTCGCATGTTCAGCAGTGGTGGCCACGACACTAGAAGATGCCTCATTTGCATTCGTCTTTGGCGCCGTACCAGTCCTCCTCCATACCATCTTCTCAGCCTTCTTTGCCGGCGGCTCACAATGTCCGGTAGCATGCCCGAAAGCACGACAACTCAGACACCGCAGTGGGACGTGATCATACTCGATAGAAACTGGAATCGGCTCCCGGCCTTGGACGTTCAGCCAAACTGTGTTCGGCTGTGGGTCATCCACCTTCAGCTCGACCAACACCCTAGCTTCCTCGCTTTCAAACGATCGTTCATCAATATGGAGTACCCGACCAGCGCCGGCGGCAATGGTGCCGGCCGACTGCTTGGTCCACGTCCTCCCAAACGATTTCAATGTCGTCCATGTAGGAATCGTTGAGAAAGCCTCCTTTCATAGCTCGTCTCCGTGGTTATAGTGTTTGGCGATGACTAGTTGGTTATCAAACCATCGGGGACCCATGGCCAGGGCGGCCTGTTTATCTTCCGCCGTTGAAAACCTAACCAAGAAGATCCCGTTCTCCCTGGAAAGCAGTTCGAAGGATCCTCTTGGCCGCCACGTTTTTCGCACCCACGCTTGGAGATGAGGGAAGAACGGACGTTTCCCCAGAGTGTAGAGCATGACAGTGAATTCCCAGACGTTCTTCATCCTCTCGAACTCCTCTTCCTCCAGATCCACAAGGATACGATCGCCGTCGATCCTTGGTTTCGGAAAGGTCAGGACCTCCGTCGCTTTGCTCGCCGGCTGCTTCAGAACCTCGTTCCATGCTCGCGGTCGGCGTTCATACTCTTTCGATCCTCCACTGGGTGCAGGCAGCCCAGCGTCTCCTTTCCCCTCACTCGCGGCACCACTAGGGTTTCCAGACGCGCGGGAAGAGGACGCTCCTTCTCTGTACGCCTCGTTTCCGGTTGGTGGTGGGTTCGTGGGTAGGTGTCAGGGTGGTATGGGTGGGTGGACGCCGACGACCGGGGTGGTCGGGGGCGTGGACGCCATGCCCTAGGTGGCCGAAGCAAAATCGCCCGGAGCCAGACCTAAGAGACGCGCCGTATGTCCATTGTATGTATGTATGTTATATATATGTATATATGTATGTATGTATGTGTATATGTATATATATACATATATATGTATGTGTGTATATGTATATATATAACTATATATGTATGTGTATATATGTATATATATACATATATATGTACTATATCTGATATATGTACACATGCATATATGTGTGTCTGTGTGCGTACATATATGTATATACACATACATATCAGTGAATAGAAAAATGGCCGATTAAGCGGCATAGCACCCAGGCTGTTTAAAACTGACCTAAATCGCCGGTTAGACGTTTTGCAATTAATCGCCCGGTTCTCCCGTTTTTTGCCCATTTTCCCCACTTTTTGGCCCTTGTTTTTAAAAACTGCTGCTCACCTATAACATTAAGTAAACTATATGGTCCAAGTATCATTGACTATAATATATTCAACTTATATACATTAAATATTCTATGATAAGCCGTAGTTCTAAATAGAATATGCATATTTTGTATGAAAAGTCGGGATAATAGGGTACTGCTGTATAGTGTAATGTATACAAGTAAATTACTTGTAACTATTATCTAATTTAGAACACATACTTTAATTAAATATACTGCTGTAATGTATGACTAATAGATGATATGCACATATAAAAATAAGTTAGTAAGGTATCCATGATAAGTCTATTGTTTACTGTTTAGCTATGTAAACATGGATGCATTTGTTTTTCCTGTATCATGTATCTGGGGTGTTTTATCCATGTCAAGTCTATTGTTTACTATATGGTGGCTGTAATTATTGTCTTATAGCTGTCTTATAAACTATTTGGGTGTTTTGTATTGTTGGGTAGAGTGTTTAGATATATAGAAAAGTTCCAAAGAGTATGGTATTTATATACATATATGTGTAGCTTTGTATAAAATTATATAGGAAACTAAAATCCGTTTTCTTAAAAATCGACCGCTTACCGCTTAACCAGTTACAACGTGCCGTCCACACGCTTACCGCTTAAGTTTTTTAAAACATTCATACATATGCTTATACATATATACCCCTGGTTGCTGCCCGGGTTGAAGAGAAGGAAAAGGAACCTTCTCTTAGGTCTGATACATGCCCGTTGGACGTCCGACTTTTGCTAAAGGTTGTGGGCGGGGTGGGGGAAATCTCTCTCTGAATCCCATACACACACATATATACACATATATATAGACACACACAGACACATCTCTCATCCCGTGTGTAATGGAAGGTACATGGTTGCCCCAAAAGCCATCGATTTGTTTGCAAATTTCCGGCTGCACAGAACTGTAGTTTTGCTCCACAAAATAAGAATCAAATTCATCATGGGTTGGGATTCGGAATTATGCATAGGAGGGATCGCCAACATCTTACCTTGTCTTTAGAGTCGGTCTTTGCCAATGGTTTAAGGTTTCAGTAGGCCGTTAAAGGCTTCTGTCAGGTGTCTGTTGTTGCAGTAGGGATCACACTGTACACTCAAGTGGTGTTTGCATATCTATACAATTTTTTTGACAAATCCAAACCGTTGATATTCATTGTTATAACAAATACAAGCTACAAGCAAAATTTGAGCTCATTTGGAATTTTCTAAATCACTCTTTCATGATCAACAAAACCGACACACAAAACTAATTTGAATTGTATAATTTTTGTCTCCTTTAGATGCTTGACCTATAAGCGTCCGAATGAGCTCAAATCTTATATGTAGTATGTTCATATGATATTATAATAAGATCAATGGTTTAGATTTTCAAAATAAGCATTGCATGATGGAAAACAACTTGAGTGTATTCGGTCTCCGGTACACTCGAGTGTATTCTAGCCTGACTCTCTCTCTCTCTCTCTCTCTCTGTGTGTATATATATATATATATTCATCATCTTGCTGGAATGTATTATATACCAAATAAATTTCTGGATTCATAAGTAAACAACAATCTCTTATAAACCGCTCATTCATCTAAGGTTGCCTGCTATGCTGTTGTTGAATACTAACAAGCGTATAAAACAATAGCTCTGATGATAAGCAATAATTATCTAATGAGGTGTTGTAATTCTCATTGAATGATGAATTACACTTGCCGGCTAACTCAGCTCGTCAAGCCTGCAATCTGTCGCAATGCAGGTTGCGGGATCGAATCCCCATTGAAGCACTACATGAGGGTAAAAAGAGCAACATCTTTGTGAAACTGTGATATGCCGAACCCCTCCTGGTTTACAAAAAGAAGGGTTTAAAATCCCCAATTAAAAAAGAGAATTCTTATCTATGTTGAACCTGAGATGTTAATTACTACTATTATGAACAGTCCCAGCTATGGTATGTTAAATACTAATGAAAAGTTAACTTGGGATGTTCTGAACCTGAGATACAATCAGTAGGATATAATGTATACATGTTTCCAATATGATGGCTGTTTTTTCAGGAACTGTCCGCTTTTTTTTAGTCGCAATAGAGGTCAATCTTATTCATCATGCACCTCACGCAGGCTAAAACTATCATCTGAGATTACAACAGATCGTCCTCACCATCACACCCAATGACAAAAAGAATCCTCGTCAAAACCGACCTCAACAGCTAGACCTCTCAAAACCAAGAAACCTGTATAAGATAAAAACTCCTCAAAAAAACATCCGCCCCTCTACTTATATCCAAAGTTGTCATAGCAGCTACCCTGATCACCATCATACTCAATTCCATCCGCAAAGGCATCATCATCGGAGCAGGACGACGATGCCGATCTCCAGTCATCACACCCAAGCCGATCATTTGGGGCACCATCATCAAGCCGAAACTGTAAGAAGTCCTTCGGGCGTCTTCGTGGTAGATGTTTGCTGGCTCCGTTTGAATCGCGGACCCGTCGAGTACCCTGTCCATCATCTGCATCCTCCTTTTCACAAGGCATCCCCGAGTCGCGGACTATCACAGAGGATTCAGCTTGCTGTGTCACACCTGCCATCTGTAAGCCCTCCACAGAGAGTCGCTTAGCATCGCAGGCACGAGCTAGGTGTCCCGGTGCCTTGCAGCGGTAGCAAACCATCAGGAGAGAACATTGGCTCCTCCAATGCCCATGTTGTAGGCATCGGAAGCACCTACTCCTACCCCTGTAAGCACGAGGGTTGCGCCGCCTCCCCCCCTTCCTTGCCTTGCAATCACGTGCCAGATGCTCCGGGGACTTGCAAAGAAAACACACTCATCGGGCAGTGCATTGGTGTTGCCAGTGTCCCCGTTGTAGGCAGCGCAAGCAGGTGTCCCTTGGGACATGGAAGCCCCGCCGTCGCTATTTGGAGGACACCACCTCTGCAGACTAGAAACCCACCGCTCCTTGGTCTCCTACAGCAAGCCGCATCCCATCTCCATCTGACGCTGTCTCCTGGCAGGTGGCCAGCAAGGGAACACATATAGTCCCAACCCAGAAGGAACTGTCGAGCAGGCTACAAACATCACCGTCGAGACCCTGTGTCTCGCACCCATTAGCAGGACCTGGACCAGGTGATTGAGGCATAACCTCGAGCACCTCGCCGACACCATCCGTCACCGGTATCACTGTGGCGCACCTCACACTGCTGCTTCTACGACCTGCAATAGAAGATGATGGGGAGCGGGGGAAATCGCCAACTCTAAGATCACTCCACCCGACAGGCCCTCCCTGACCACCACAGTCTCTATGGACCACGACAACCTGTTCCCCTGCATCACCGTCCTTGAGCAGGTCAAGAGAAACCAGCCCCTCGTTGGCAACTTCCATCAGCAAGTTCTCCCCCTCGTTGGGCTTCTCCAAGCCCACATCTTCATCCAACCCCTTCGATCGAGACACCTTCAGATCGATGAAAACCTCGCTATCCCGATCCCCACCTGGCGTCGGCCCCCATCGGTAGGTAGCCCGACCGTCCCTTCCGCGCTGCAGGCGCTCCTATCCCCAGACATCTCACGATCACGGGCACTCCTCACGCTCAGCATCCACGACGATTGCGGAGACACTTTTGCCCGAGCGCTCCCAGGCCGCCTGAGCCACTTTGAGCCGTGCTATGAAATCCGATATGGATTCTTGCGAAGGGGGTGGAGAGAGCAGCCGGAGAAGCCGGAACTGCCCGCTTCATGCTTAAGCGGTCAAGGAGGTACAACCGCTCGCTTTGGGCTTTCCAAAACCTAGTATATAATTTTTTTTAGCCGTGTGCTGTGTCCCATGTCGGTGTCCGTTGTCTGTGCTTCTTAGGTGCCAACAACGGATTGGGTCAACATCAGTTTTCATGGTGGTATGCCGGGCCCCAGTGTTTCAAAAAAAGGCCGCATGGGCCGCATATACTTAGCCGCTTATAAGGCCAATTAGTCAGCATTTTTTAGATAGACATTTGCTATCTCAGCCCAAACTAGATTATAATTTTATTAATAACATTCTCTTAATGTACTCTTTTGTTGATGTTTTGTACATGAGTTCCATGCTCAACTAATGTTTGTTGTTTTGGACCTTTAGGACATGTAAGCATCTTTTTGTATGATTTGGTTAGGTCTTCATTGGTATGTACATGTGTTAAACCATTTTGTGCATGCTTCATTGAAGTTTATGCTTAAATAACTCTAGAATGCATTCTAAATGATGCTTCACTTTTCATTTAAACTTTATATTTAAACTATCTCAAATTTTAGGGTACAAATATGTAATTGTACAAATTAAAAATGTTTGTGATTAATTTATATATAATAATTAAATTAGTGAAAAATTCAAAACCGTATATATTTCCGCATACCACATATACTCTACAAGGTGACCTCTCCGCACACATAACACATACCACTTTTTAAAACACTGCCGGCCAACCAACATCTCTCTTGAGAGTAGGGCGGACTCCCGCAACTGCCTCTTTTTTGTGCAGACACCACTTTCTTACCCTATGCTGATCTAGTAGACAATATCACAAGCAGCCTAGGCTCTTAGCATGCTTGCACAGATCAGTAAAGGCTTCCCTTGGAATTAATTTTTCTCGAATTCATAATTTTAGATGTACTTACATTTATCGTGATCTCTTTATTTGACATATTCTGCAAAAAGACATCATTTATACTTGCAGACTATTATAATGGGATTTTCTTATAAACTCGTTTTCAGTTTTTGTTTCTTTTCCGAATTAAGCTAAAATTCTATCTGGTAGGGTTGGATAAATATTTATTTTATACGATGCTGCTGTGGTTTGTTTTGTTTAGGAAAAGATCTCGATATAGTCCTTAAGGCTACTCCAATTCTTCCTGAGAGGGAGGCAAGAATAATTATTGTTCAGATCTTCCAAGGCCTGGTGTACTTGAATAAAAGACAACAAAAAATTATACATTATGATTTGAAGCCTGGAAATGTGCTTTTTGATGAGGTTGGTGTTGCAAAAGTAACTGATTTTGGCCTCAGTAAAATAGTGGAGGAAGATATTGGATCACAGGGTATGGAGCTAACTTCGCAAGGAGCTGGGACGTATTGGTAGACTCCCCTCCCCATCTTTGACTGTCATTCTGCAGATGCCTGCAATTTGTTTATTGCATTGTATATTACTTGTGCCCATATCAGATGGAAGTGGGGTATTCTGTAGCAATTATCTCTCGATGTGCTGGATTAACTGCTCTGAATATTTATGCCTAAAGATGTTAATATGCTTTGCTATTTGTAGTTTCAACTCTGCTTCAGTTGTCACTGTACGGCCAAACTAGTGTACATAGAATGATGCACAACTTTTCCTAGTTATATTCTTAAACTCTCTTGATATCAATTTCATTTGTCTTGAATATTTATGCCTAAAGATGTTAATATGTTTTGCTATTTAGAGTTTCAACTCTGCTTCAATTGTCACTATACGGCCAAACTAGTATAATAATGCACAACATTTCCTAGTTATATTCTTACTCTCTTGTTATCAATTTCATTTGTCTATAGTACCTTTGCATGCACTTCTAGTGATAACAATTCAAAACAGTACTACCACGTCCCTAATGTACATAGTATATATGCAACAACCAAAACTCCAGTGCAAATTACCTGCAAGTTTAAAACTTACATTTTATATACTTTCTGCTCTGATTTCCTTGTCATAGTCTTATCCAGACCACATTTTTTAAGATTATTCCCATTAACTGTTAAAAAATTGCAGGTATCTACCACCTGAATGCTTTGATCTGAGAAAGACACCTCTAATATCTTCCAAGGTTTGTACCATTTCTATATCTTTATTTTGAGGCCTTCTAGTTGATTTAATATCATTTTTGTGAAGGACGGCAATGTAATTAAAATTCTTTTTTCAAAAAATCTTTTCACTTTTCTTTTATGAAAATAAAAAAGAGTGAACTATAGACCAAAAGGTTGTCTAAGGTAGCTAGCCGATTGTCAGTGGCGTAGGAGCCTGTGGTTCCTTGGATCCTAGGTACCTAGGAGTTCCCCTTGCCTTTTTTATGTTGTTGAAGAATTATGATTTCTTCAATCAATGATACACATTTTCGTTTTGGTTAATTGCTTAAACATGCATAAAAGTGCAGAAAAGTAAATATAAGATTCAAACCATTATATGGGATCTTTAATAAATTGCTAAACAAAAAATTAAGTTATGATGTATAAAGATTAACCATGAAATATTAAATGTCTCGTAAATTGGAGAAGTGTTGTTTATTGGATGATTTCAACAGTGTACATCGTAGTCTCTTATATAACAACTAGAGACAGAGACTGGTTAAGAAGCAGCCCATATGGGACTAAACAACATAAGAAACAACATAAGTAAAGCACATGCTAAGCACATGACGCTCAAGACAACACATATCTCTATACTCCCCCTCAAGCTGGAGCGTAGATGTCAAAGAGGCCCAGCTTGTCAGTCAATGTCTGGAAGCGAGTCTTGGGTAGCACTTTGGTGAAGATATCTGCAAGTTGTTTCTCCGTGCTGATATATGGAGTGTGAATCTGTCCGGACATAACTTTCTCCCGTACAAAGTGGCAGTCGACTTCTATATGTTTCGTTCTTTCATGGAAAGTAGGGTTGCTCGCAATAAAAATCGATGCCTTATTGTCACAGAACATAGGAATGGGGCTAGTCGGAGAGATGTCAAATTATTTCAGAAGGCTTCGGACCCACAGAAGCTCACATGTAGTATGAGCCATTGCTCTGTACTCTGCTTCAGCACTGGATCGTGCAACAACTGTTTGCTTCTTACTGCGCCATGTAACCAGATTGCCCCCTACAAACGTACAGTACCCAGAGGTGGATTTTCTATCAGATCGACTGCCTGCATAATCGGAGTCAGAAAAGCCAGATAGATTACAATGCCCATGCTTCTTGTATAATAGTCCTTTCCCAGGAGCACTTTTGAGATATCGAAGAATATGACAGATAGCATCCCAGTGACATTGTCGAGGTTTGTCAAGGTACCGACTAACAAACCCAACAGCAGCAGCTAAATCAGCTCTAGTGACAGTCAGGTAGATAAGCTTGCCTACTAATCTCCTGAACTGGTGTCGATCAGCATATGGGGGAGAAGAGTCACTATCCCAATCCATATTGGGATCCAGAGGTGTGTTAGCTGGCTTACAGCCTAACATGCCTGTTTCATTCAGCAAATCCAGAACATATTTCCGTTGTGATAAGCACAATCCTGCAGAAGATCTAGCAACCTCAATGCCCAGAAAATATCGCAATTTACCAAGATCCTTCGTGATAAAATGTTGTGCTAGGTAGTTTTTGGTTGCTTGAATCCCTGCACTATCACTGCCAGATAAGATAATGTCATCTACATACACAATGAGAATAACAATCCCTGATGTGGTTTTTCTGATAAAAACCGAGTGATCTGCCTGTGATCGGCGAAAGCCAAAAGAGAGTAAGATTTTACTTAGTTTATCAAACCAAGCTCGTGGACTTTGCTTTAAGCCATAAATTGCCTTGCGAAGTTTACAGATTTTTGAAGCAGACTCCCCCTGAGCAACAAATCCGGGAGGTTGCTCCATGTAGACATCTTCCTGTAGATCGCCATATAAAAAGGCATTTTTCACATCCAGCTGAAAAAGAGGCCAGTCTTTATTGATAGCAACAGAAATCAGAATACGAACAGAATTGAGACGAGCAACTGGAGAAAAGGTTTCAAAATAATCGACACCATAAGTCTGGGTATATCCTTTTGCCACGAGTCGAGCTTTTAGACGCTCAATGGTACCATCGGGCTGATATTTAATAGTGAAGATCCAGCGACAACCTACTGGATGGCAAGAAGACGGTTGATCAACCAGATCCCAGGTATGTTGGTCAGTCAGAGCTTGCATTTCCTGTTCCATAGCATGTTTCCAGGCAGGATGACAGAGCGCCTCCTTCGCATTTTTAGGAATAGTCACAACAGATATAGCAGATGTGAAACAGGCAAAGTCATTACTGAGATTGGCAGATGAGCAGAAGCGACTAATAGGATGCTGAGTGCAAGAACGAACACCCTTCCGTAAACTGATAGGAATATCCAGGTCAGAAGGTACCTCAGTCGATGGTGGATCATCCGCAGACGAAGGAATTGGTTCGGCCGGGGCAGTGGCAGGCTTCGAGCGGCGCTTGTAGACCTGTAGAGGGCGTTCAGAAGGTACCGCAGCAGGAGGTGGATCATCTACCAAAGGTAGAGGAGTGGGAACCAAAATATCAGGAGTCACTTGTTTCCCCGGGGCAGAGTAATAGGGCAAGTGTTCAAAAAATATCACATCCGCACTAACATACCAATGTTTTGTAATAGGATCAAAACAACGGTAGCCTTTCTGAGTGCGAGAGTACCCCAAAAAAACACACTTCACAGATCGAGCATCCAACTTAGTGATACCGGGGCGAAGATTTTTCACAAAACAAGTACACCCAAATATACGAGGTGGCACAGAGAACAAAGGTTTATCAGGAAATAAAAGGGCATACGGAACCTTATTTTTCAAAACAGAGGACGACATGCGATTGATAAGATAGCAAGCCGTAGACACAGCATCAGGCCAAAAACAGTGAGGAACTTTATAATGAAAGAGGAGGGTGCGAGCAACCTCAAGAAGGTGGCGGTTCTTCCGTTCAGCTACACCATTTTGTTGTGGTGTATAAGGGCAAGTGGTCTGGTGGAGAGTCCCTTGGGACACACAAAAAGAAGTAACAGCTTGTTGCATAAACTCAAGAGCATTGTCAGTGCGAAGAATTTTAATAGGTTGACCAAATTGGGTTTTAATTTCAGCAAAGAAAGTACGAATGCAATCAAGCACAGTATTGCGACCTTTGAGAAGAAACAGCCAAGTGGTACGAGAATGATCATCAATAAAAGTCAAAAAATACTTCACACCAGAAATACTAGGCACAGAACAAGGTCCCCAAATATCCGCATGTACTAATTCAAAAGGTGCTTTAGAAGAAATAACTTTTTTAGCAGGAAAAACAGAACGAGAATGTTTGCCCATAACACATGTTTCACAGGAAAATTTATTTTCAGATATATGTGGATAAAGAAATTTCAGTTTCGCAGCCGATGGATGTCCAAGCCGAACATGCAACTGTAGACCTGACACAGAGGTGGAGATCATCGCCTTTGAAATAGGTGGCCCATCCAGGTAGTACAGCCCGTCTGGTCCTTCACGGCCCGAACCAATCTTCGTCTTCGTGCGGATATCCTTCATAATACAACCAGAGGGATCAAATTTGACAGAGCAGTGTAGTTGTTTAATCATTTTGCTGACTGAAAGTAAATTCACAGGAAATTTTGGAATGTATAAAACAGAATTGAGATTCATCTTTTGTGACAAAGGAACTGTGCCAGTGCCGTGAACAGCAGTTTTCGAGCCATTTGCAACAGTAACAGAAGATATCGGAGATGTGGAACTAAGTTTTGAAAATAAATGACGTGCACCAGTCATATGAGTGGAAGCACCGGAGTCGATGCACCATTGTTTGTTACCAGAAGACGAAGAGGTGAGCATGGCAGACGGGCTGGATGCAGAGGGCAGTTGTGCAAGACGTTCTTGAAACATCTTCTCGAACTCTGAGCGAAGCCAATCAGTATTAGGTGGCGCAGGTGTCGAATCGGTAGGAGAATCAGTCACAGCAGCATCATCAGCAGTTTGGTTCGCCCAAGCAGGTTTCCCGTGCTTTATCCAGCAGCGGTCCTCATTGTGATTGTCACGGCCACACCAGTTGCAGTGACGTGGTCCTTGAGACAGACCTCGACCCGGAGTAGAAGAGCCTCGGCCACCAGCAGGAGGAGGTCGACCACCACGACCGCGACCACGGCCACGGCCACGAGTAGAATCAGAAGAGCGCACAACAAGCGCAGGATGCTCAGGAGCAGGTGCGGGAGTCAGAGAAGGCAGTCTCTGAACTCTTTTGAGGACATCACGAACAGTGGGTAGCGGATCACTTGATAGAATTTGATCAACAACCCCCGAGAAGGAGGCAGGAAGGGCAGCGAGAAAGTGCACAAGTTGAAGCTCATTTCGTTGTTTCTGGGCAATCTTGATATCAGCAGTAAGAGGATGATACAACTCATATTCATTCCATAAAGCAGAACATTGATTATAAAAATCATCAATAGATGTGTCAGTAGAGAACTCCTTTTTGGCAAGTTGTTTGAAAATTTCAAAGACCCGCTTTGGATTCTCCTGATGAGAGTACACATGTGCCAAATGATCCCACATCGCCTTGGCATCATGGTGGCAGAGAAGAGATTGACTGATCCGGGGCTCAGAGCTGTTGAGGAGCCACGACATGACGCCTGAATCATCTTTGGACCACTGGATGTAGCTTTGTTTAGTTTTATCATCGGAATCCGCCGTAGGAGCATCAGGAGGGTCGGCCGTCAGATGGTGATATCGGCCCTGCGCCTTGACATAAAGAACAAACGACGCCGACCAAAGATGGTAATTGGACCCGCCGTCGAGTTTCACCGTAGTGACACACAGAGATCTGGGGGGTTCAGAGTAAGCCATAGCAGATGATGATGACGCTTTAGAAGCAGTACAGACCCTTAATGGGCAGAGCAGAGGAACCCGAACCGGGCAGAAGGGATCTGACGCAGCAGATCAGAAGGACCCGAAACCGGGCAGAAAAATCATAGAAACCTTCGCCAACATGAGAAAAACTCAACGTTCTCCCATGAGGCGCAGGCAAAAATCCCCAAGAACAAAGAGGACTCTCAACTTAGATGTCCAGCAGAGACCCGAGCAGAAACTGACGGAAGCCCGGTCGTAGACGTAAAAGAATTAGAAAGTGTTCAGGCCTTACGTAGGAGTGGAGAGATGATTATAGGTGGAGAAAATGGCGGAAGAGGGTAGGAGTAGGTAGAGAGGATGGATAGGAAGAGATGGGGGGGTCACAGGATGGTGGAGGAGGCCGGTGGGGTGGTGGTGGACGGGCAACCTGCTGCTGCAAGCAGCGGCGGCAGGGGGGGGCGGCGGTGGTGGTGGTGGAGGGTGGGGTTGGGGGAGAGTGGGGGGGGGTGGCGGCGGCTGCTGGAGAGGGGAGGGAGGGCGGCGGCGGCTGGAGAGGGGAGGGATGTTGGCGGCGGCGGGGGGGGGGGGCAGTGGCGGGGGGGGGCAGCGGCGGGGGGGGGGCTGAGAGGATTAGGTCATGGGTGGGAGAAACAAAATAGAACCTGCTCTTGATACCATGTAAATTGGAGAAGTGTTGTTTATTGGATGATTTCAACAGTGTACATCGTAGTCTCTTATATAACAACTAGAGACAGAGACTGGTTAAGAAGCAGCCCATATGGGACTAAACAACATAAGAAACAACATAAGTAAAGCACATGCTAAGCACATGACGCTCAAGACAACACATATCTCTATAGGTTAATTGCTTAAACATGCATAAAAGTGCAGAAAAGTAAATATAAGATTCAAACCATTATATGGGATCTTTAATAAATTGCTAAACAAAAAATTAAGTTATGATGTATAAAGATTAACCATGAAATATTAAATGTCTTACAATTAATTATTGGTGCAAGACAAATGTTAACTATTATATAGTTGGTAAAATTCTCGAATATCTGATTACTTGCATAATGTTAGCTGCCGTAGTTGATGCCAAAACTGTCTGGCCAGATAAGTATGTGCTTGGACCCACCCAGTCTGCAAGGCTTGCAACTATTCCTGTACTCCAGGTTGTAGCCTTACCAATATGCTCTACAGGGGCAAAGAGCTTCATGCTTTTCCGTCTAGAGTTTCTAAATGTCTAGAGATATTAATAATTTTGTGTGATATATACTCCTTGATAGCACCTCTTTATGGGTATCATAGTTATATTGTCCACTCTCCTTTATGTACTTGATTCTTAATACTGGTATACCAGCTGGTATTGCTGAACAGTTACTAGGAGCATACTTATATTGGTATCGCTTAATTACTCAAAAATCTGCTCTAACATGGTTGGGATTGAGGCTTATGATGATGTGCGCCTCTATTAGTATATAATTTTAAATTTGAATCCATGACCTTCTTCCTTGTGGTATATCTTTTCTTCCTTCTTTTTCATGAATAAACCACCTTGATAGAGTTAGGATGAACTAATTAACTGAAAGTAACATGGATGAAAACTAAAACCAGAAAATTAAGAAAGATCACCGGAATAATGGAACGAGACACTATGGTCTATCGCCCCTTCTACCATAGGAGTATGAGTAGCAAGGAAAAGTTGAACCTCTATCTAAAGTACAACTTCAGCCTTGTCCACAACCATAGCCATTCGAGCTAACACAGTGCACAGATTCATCGAATGTCTCCAAAGAAGTCGACGACTCAACTGTATGGATAAGATTGGGGACATTTTTTTTTGATTGCCGGGGGAAACCCACCCCCCTAGGCGGAGGCCCAGATAGCATGGATGGTAAACTCAGGAGACCCGTGCGCCCGCACGCCGGTATCTCAATAAGTCGCATCAGAGGCCGGCTGACGCTGCGGGAAATTCATTTTCGAGTAGCGTTTCCAGTGAGAGTCGAACCCGAGACCCTTCGTGAGGGGTCCCGGGCTACTGCTCGCCGACAAGATTGAGGACATTCTCTAGAGGGAATCTCTTTTTAGGATATGATTAACACCACATGCAAAGGATAATGGAAATTCATTAAGAAACTGAACAAGTTGAAGTTCCTTGCGTTGATGCCTCATCTTGGTGTTATCAACACGTTATGGGCGGTAGATCTCAAACTCGTCCCAAGGCACCTTAGATTGAGAATATTAGACTTAGTATTCTTCGAAAAGAGTCCTAGTAGTCCAGTCTTTCTTAGAGACTTGAAGATCTCAAAATCCTTCTTCGGGTTCTGTTGGTGTGAATAGACTCAAATGAGTTGGTCCCACAGTTCCTTGGCGATCTTCATGCAAAGCATGGACGTATTAATCATTGTGTCAACATTGTTAATCATGCTTGTCATCACACCTGAGATATTCTTGATCCATTGATTATAGGCCTGTTTAGCCTTGGCGTAGTTTTATGTGGCCTCAACATCAACAAAAAAATCAGATAATGAGGGAAGTTCAAGATTCTTTGGAGCAACATGAGTAAGACGAGAATATCTCCCTTGAGCCTTCACATGCAACTTAGTCTAGGCCATGGATTTAAATTTCATTGAAATTGCAAAATTTTGACCTAGATTTCAGTTTAGACCACTACTAGACATGATCCATCTCTTAAAAGATAAATATTGCTACAAGTGACTAGTCGGCAAACTTCTGTATCTCACTGTTACTAGACCAGATATATCCTTTGCTGTAGGAGTTCTTAGTCAATTTATGGATTGCCCTCGGCAATATCACTGGGAGGCTGCCTGTCGTGTCTTGAAATATTTAAAGAACGTACCTGGACAAGGGTTATTTTATAAAAGAAATTGACATCTTGATG
Organism: Alisma plantago-aquatica; assembly: GCA_963693085.1. NCBI lineage: Eukaryota > Viridiplantae > Streptophyta > Magnoliopsida > Alismatales > Alismataceae > Alisma > Alisma plantago-aquatica. The sequence goes on along the minus strand of OY856410.1, from coordinate 928,686,313 downwards.
TTCTTGGATATTCCGATGCTGACTATGCAGGATGTAAGTCTGACAGGAGATCCACTTCTGGTTATTGTACCTTCGTAGGTGGTAATTTGGTTACTCGGAGGAGCAAGAAACAAAATGTAGTTGCAAGATCTAGTGCTGAGTTCGAGTATCATGCAATGGCACATACTACTTGTGAACTGTTATGGATTAAATCTATTCTTGCAGAATTTGGGTTCCCTATCACCTACGCTATCCCAATGTATTGTGATAATTGTGCTGCTACCTTCATTGCTAGTAATTGTGTATTCCATGAGAAGACCAAGCATATTGAAGTCGACTGCCGTTTTCTTCGAGATGTTGTACTGGATAAGAAGATTACTAATCCTTTCCTGCCATCACATGAGCAAACATGATTGGGTATATCCAACATATCACCCTGCTTCTCCTTGGTAAATCATAAGTATTTGCCACTTATTCTGGCTCCCTTTTGACCTTATTTTGCCGGATTCGTCATTTCTGCTCCTAATCTGCTACTGCCCCGACCTTTAACACGCCGTGTCCCAAACCGACGAATCATCTGATCTGCTGTTGCCCTGACCTTTGACACGCCGTGTCTTATTTGTGACACGCCATGTCTCACATCGGCGAATCATCGAACATGCCGTGTCTTTTTCCAGAAGATTATCTGCTACTGTCAAACACATCTCATTTTGACACGCCATGTCTCACACCGGCGAATCATCGAACACGCCGTGTCTTTTTCCAAAAGACTATCTGCTGCTGTCTGACACATCGTGTCTTATTTTTGACACGCCGTGTCATTTTCCAGAAGACTATATGTTGCTGTCTGACACGTCGTGTCTTATTTTTGACACGCCGTGTCATTTTCCAGACGACTATATGTTGCTGTCTGACACGTCATGTCTTATTTTTGACACGTGTCTCTTTCCAGAAGACTATATGCCGCTGTTTGACACGCCGTGTTTCTTTCCAGACGATTATCTACTGCTGTCTGACACGTCGTGTCCTTTTCTATATGGGCTGTGTTGCTGCTTTTGGAGACTCTTTGGATATCACTATTGCTCTATGGCTTCATCTTCCTCTGAGATCATGGAGACACATGCTGGATGTGTCACTTCTGTCAAGTTCAACGGATCCAACTACATTTTGTGGGCACGATCCTTTCAAATTTATGCTCACTCTGCGGGCAAGCTTGAGCATCTCACTGAACTACCTCCTCCTAAAGATGAAACGAATGAGAAAAAGAAGGCTAAGTATAAGAAATGGGCAAAATGCGATTCTCAATTCCTGTCTTGGATTCTAAATAGTTGTGAATCACATGTATCCACCAATCTCCTGTATACTGATACTGTCAAGGAAACTTGGGACCGTATTGCTAAGATCTATTCCAGTAAGGGAAATGCCTCCCGTGTTTTTGAACTCTATAAACGCCTGCATTCTCTAAGACTTGACGAAGCTACCTCGTTTGGCTCACATTTTGATACCTTCAAAGGTATTTGGGGAGAACTCAAACTCCACCATCCATTATCTACTGATCTCAATAAACCACAATTACAACAAGATGAAGTCCAGTCATGCTAGTTCTTGGCATCCTTGCCCCCAACTATGAAGTCGTCTGCGAACAAATCCTTGCATCTGAACCATTACCCATGCTAGGCGATGTTTATCTTCGGCTATCTCGGTCCGCGTCTTCTACTATCAAAGAAGAGCCTGCTGCCCTGGTTGTTGCTGGACGGGGACTTGGAAACTCTACGCGTGGACGAGGCCGAGGTCTTAACAATGGTGGCAGAGGGCCTCCTCCTCCTTCCTATGGAAGAGGGTCTTCTCCTCTTCAGCTTCGATATTACAACTTCTGTAAACATACTAATCATATCGAGGATAAATGCAGGAAGAAGCTTGGAAAGCCCGAATGGGCAAACCAAGTCTCCACTAATGAAGCTGATGAAGAGTCCCCTACTTTTGCTACTCCTCAGATGGTAACACTAAGTTCCTCTGACCTTGACAAGCTAATCAAAACTGCTTTTGCACTTACTACCACACCTCAGGCGAACATTGCTCAACAGTCAGGTGATCCTTCCTATCTTCAACCTTCTTCTTCTTTGAAAAAAGACGATTGGATTGTTGATTCTGGTGCCACAACCCATATGACTGGTAATAAAAATCTTTTCACTCATCTAAAGAAATCTACATATCATCCTCCGGTGCGTCTGGCAGATGGATCCACTTCTCCGGTCACTAGAATAGGGGATGTTAACAACAATCTCCTTAAATATGTCCTATTTGTGCTCATATTTTCTTTAAACTTGATGTCTATTAGTAAAATTACCAAATCTTTAAATTGCAGTGTAACCTTCTTTCCTTACACTGTTTCCATGCAAGATCTCAAGACGAAGAAGACGATTGGTGGGGGATATGAATCTGGAGATGGTTTGTACTATCTACAAACCTCGTCAAAAATTGCCCGCTACTGCTCTTATGGCTCACTCTACATCTTTGTATCAATGGCACCTGCGGCTTGGTCACCCTTCAGCCAATAATTTGAAAACCTTATTTCCAAGTTTGTCTTATGAAATTTTTTGCATATGAATCTTGTCAACTTGGAAAACATCACCGATCCATGTATAACAAGAGCCCTAGTTTGTTTTATTTGATTCATTCCGATATTTGGGGACCCTGTCGTATTGGTAATCATATTGGTGTGCGATATTTTGTATCTTTTATTGACGATTGGTCTCATGCCACATGGCATTATCTTCTAAAAGACTGCTCTGAAAGTTTAGATGTTTTCTCCAAGTTTTTCAGTGAAATAAAAACTTAGTTTTCTGCTACTCCTAAATTTGTCCACACCGATAATGCTTCTGAGTACGTGTAACATGGTTTTCAGAACATTTGTATCTCAAAAAGATTTGTCCATCAAACCTCACATGCCTATAGTCTACAACAAGTTGAGGAAAGGAAAAACAAACACCTTCTTGATGTTGCTTGAACTCTCCTCATTGAAATGAAGGTTCCCAAATTCTATTGGCCTGATGCCATTCCGTTAGCCAACTACTCATCAACCGCATGCCTTCGTCCATCCTACAAAATAAAATTCACTACCAACTTCTCTACCCACATGAAACTATCCTGCCCTTCCACCAAAAGGTTTTGGCTGCCTTTGTTTCATCCACATTCACCTACCTGGACTTGATAAATTGTCTCCACGAGCTGTTCTTTGTTGTTTACTTGGATACTCTCGAACACAAGGGGTACAAATGTTTTGACCTTGTTGCACGTCGATTATATGTTAGTGCGGATGTAACCTTTTTTGAAGATACTTCATTCTTTTCTGAACCAAGTCAACATGTGTCTTCTCCTATTGTACCACTTCTTAATGTACCTCTTACTACCGTCCAGTCCGTCAACGAGTCTTCCACCCTTGTTCTGAAAGTTTATGGGTGGCGGAGCAAAAGACCTCTACCTGAAGTATCTCCTGCTATGACCTCTTTGGAGACCGATGATCCACCACCAGTTCATGGTAATTCTACTGACTCTAATCAAGTTTCTAAGTTGGACATGCATATTGCCTTACGGAAAGGACAACAGTCTGGTGCAAAGTATTGCATTTCTAAACATGTTTCTACAAATCATTTAAATGCTTCCATGACTAAATTTACTGCTGCAATGTCTGCTACATAGAATTAAATGTCCGATTTCGATGTCGTGTCCGATGGCCCAGAAATAGAAAATTTTCAAAATTTCGCACTAAATTTCGATATTTACGGCCCTAACGATTTCGACGACCAAATAAGCGAATTAAATCATGAAAATTTACCAGGATGATCTAAACGCCAAGATCTACTCAAATATGCAATAATATTTCATATTGGATATGTGGGGGGGGGGTCTCCCACATTTGTAAGTGAAGGAAGCTGAACAATTTTGACAGAATTTCGATGGCAATTTTGATGGCAAAATGAAGGAATTAAGCTTTAAAATTCTGCAAACACAAAGTCTAGACATAAACACACTAGATTATATAATAAATTTATATGTTTAGAGGTTAGGGTGGGATCCATGTCTTGATGAGTGAGTGCACAAATGAACAGAAATGTCAAGTCTGCTAGACAGTTAGAGACTAAGTCTATTACAAACTTACAAATTTCAAGTTTAAACAACTACTACTAGACTTTAATGCTTACAGTTACTTACAACTTACAACTTACAAGTTACAAGTACAACTTGTAAGCTTACAAATTACAACTTATAATATATAATTATAAAATAAAACAAATAAACAACTAACAAACTTACACATTATGATGTTCCATAAGTCTTGCATAGTAGTGAACTACGAGTCCAACAATCCTAGTTGAAGCTTGAGTGTCGTGGTGGTTCTTGTCCTTGTGGTGGTTGACCATACATATCCTCATTGTCAAGTCCGTTAGACTGTAAATGAGTGGGATCCATGTCTTAATGAGTGAGTGCACAAATGAACAGAATTGTCAAGTCCGTTAGACTGTAAACAGCTTACAAACCTACAATTTACCACTTAGACCTTAAAACTTACCGTTGCAAGGTACAAACTTACATGTTACAACTTATATAAGTCTAGTGTTAAAATTTAGTTAGGTTGCATGGGTCATGTATACATAGATCAAAGAAAATGCATTATTTTTAAGTCATTTTATGTATAAATATGTGTAATAATAACAAATTTATTGTAGAATTGCAGACTTAATACTATTATTTCATAGACCCACAAGTTTGTTTGTAGTTCATGTGATTTTCCAAAGAGAATCGCCAAAATACCTAACATATAGTAGCAACACTTAGAACTTTGTTATTTTTCATAGTATCTCTTCACATCTTTTAGAAGAGTGTAAACATAGAAAGAGGTATACATGGGCTAGGGATAGGGGAACATACCTTAGAATCAAAGAAAATAGCCTCTATAAGCAAAAGATATAAAGAGAATTGCCAAAATACCTAACATGTAGTGGCAACAGTCCTAGGAACAAATATCTTGAAATTTCTATCGAAATTTTGTTCCATTTCGCGAAATTATGGCCCAAACTGGGCGAAATTTGCACTGTTTTGCAAAATTTCACACCTAAGTGCAAAATTTTAGCGAAATTTCTGCAAAATGACGTCCCATTCTCTGCGTACATGTGTTTCGATGTCCGATTGGAAAAAAATCGAAATTTCGATAGAAATTTCACAAAATTTCGATCGAAATTTTGTTCCATGGTCTGCTATATCTATTCCAAAGGCTGTTCGGGAAGCACTTCTCCATCTTGGATGGAAGAAGTCTATGGATGAGGAGATGGATGCTCTTTGATCCCGTGGGACATGGGTCCTTGTTGATCTTTCTCTAGGAAGCAATCCTGTTGGATGTCGCTGGGTACAAGGAATGAGGTTTATGCGAAATTGGCGAAGTTTTGCCAAAAAATTTCGCTTTCGATGGGATCTGGTATCAAAACGTGCAATTGTGTCGATTTTGATGAATTTCACCAAATTTTGATGATTTCGATGAATTTTGCCAAACTTTAACAAAAATTTCAATAATTGCAATTCTTGTTGTTTTTGTTGTTTTTTGGAGGGGAGCAAAGGGGGATTGGGGTTATTTCACCATTTAGTACTCATACATAGTATATACTTATAGTATATCATAATTGCATTGCATTTCCCTAATATTTGCTATTCAAATTATTAAATACTCATGCAATGCATGCTTTTTTAGTTTATGCAATGTGAACGACATGTATCCTAGTGGTGGTTTATTAGACAATGAGGGTGCTAGGAAGCCAACCACACCAAATAATGATTTAGCTTGGAAACATTGCACTAGTGTTCTTGGGACCAATGAAATGATTGCCTATTGAGTCAATATCAACAACGAACTATCAACCAAGGTTGAAAAATGCGTGAGGCGTAACGAGGCGTTTTTGTCTCAGTGAGGCGAGGCGTAAGCCTCAAAATATGTATCAGGTGGTCATAAAAAATAAATGTATACATCTATTTACATATATATATATATGTATATTTATAGGTTATGTGTATCAATGTGTTATAACAAAAATATGTATATACAAGCACAACAATATGAAATAGTAATTATTTTAGAAACTCAATAATGATAATAGAGACTAAGGACCCACCAGAATACCAAAATAAATATGTAAAAAAATAACAAGATATCAATTCTTTATACTACTAGAATAAAAGATGTCAATAGATAAACTGAAGGAGATAGAATTTCAAATTAGTAGGAACGATGAACCAAATTTAGTTAACAATGATATGAAATTCATCGACATAGTGAATAAGAAGGGAGCAAATAGAGAAATTTAACAATGAAGATTGAAAGATGTTACTCAGAAAATGATGATTAAATGTTTATTAATGAAAAGTAACAATCAACTACAAGAACTTTGATTTTTTGAAGAAAGTGTTTTTAATAAACTGAAAAGTAGACAATTTGGTGGTTAACATAAGACCACCATTCAGAATTGAGGCGTGCACCTCAGCTAAGCCTCAATGCTTTGAGGCGGGCCTTAGACATTGTGAGGCGTAAGCCTTAGTCCAGGACACTGAGGCGTAAGCCTCGAGGCGCATTTGGGATAGCCTCGCCAAGAGGCGTAAGCCTCGAGAGCCTCAAGGCGGGTTTTTTTTATTACCATGCTATCAACCCAAGTAAAATGTGTGGGGATGCTCTACATATCCAATATTTGATATTATAGCACAAATAAGTACATGCATGTATATATCTCATACTTGCAAAATTGCATAACTTAATTCCTACATTTTCTCATCGAAACCCTTCATCAAAATCCTCAAGAAACATGACAGTTCCCTTACCTCCCACATGAATGACCAACCCCAGCCTACCCCCACATAAAATTTAATTGCATAAAACGACACATTTAGGTGTAGAGATGACACCTGTAAAATTTCAAAAATTAATCTGTTCATTTTGGCGTCGAAACGAGCATGGTTGCATTTATCAAAATTTTCGTCGAAATTTAATTTTTTTTTGGTTTTATGCTGTCGAAACGGCATTGTAAATGGATACCTCGTTTCTTGGTTGGGTATATACTGTTAAATATCTGTCAGATGGAACGATTGAACACTTAAAAGCTAGATTGGTTGCCAAAGGATACACACATGAATATGAAATGGATTATTTTGAAACTTTTTCCCCAATTGCTCGTCTTAATTTTGTGCGTATTCGTATTTCTGTTGTTGTCAATCAAGGATGGCATCTGCATCAACTAGATGTCAAAAATGCTTTTCTATATGGTGACTTGCAGGAAACTGTCTACATGTCCCAACCTCCTGGTTATGTTGCTGAGGGGGAGTATTCTGGGAAAGTTTGTCTTAAGAAGTCTATTTATCGTCTTAAACAGAGCCCTCGAGCATTTTTTGACAATTTCTCTTATATTGCAACAATTTGACTTCACAAGGTCTCAATGTGATCATTCTGTTTTTATCAAGACCACCACTTCTAGAATTATTATTCTTATTGTATACGTTGATGATATAATTATATCTTGTAGTGATACCACTAGGATTGCTGATATAAAGAAATATCTTATGAAGCACTTTGTAACCAAAGACCTTGGACGTCTTCGGTACTTTCTTGGCCTTGGGGTAGCTTATAACAAAAATGGGGTATCTCTATCACAAAGGAAGTATAGTAGACTTTTTATCTGAAACTGAAACGTTGGGCTGTCGACCTGCTGTGTCACCTATGGATCAAGCACTTGATCTATGAGCTGAGTCCACTCATCTCTTAAAAGATAAAGATTGCTACAAGCGACTAGTCGACAAACTTCTGTATCTCACTATTACCAGACCAGATATATCCTTTGCTGTAGGAGTTCTTAGTCAATTTATGGATTGCCCTCGACAATGTCACTGGGAGGCTGCCTGTCGTGTCCTCAAATATTTAAAGAACGCACGTGGACAAGGGTTATTTTATAAAAGAAATGGACATCTTGATGTTCTTGGATATTCTGATGCTGACTATGCATGATGTAAGTTTGACAGGAGATCCAGTTCTGGTTATTGTACCTTTGTAGGAGGTAATTTGGTTACTTGGAGCAGCAAAAACAAAATGTAGTTGCAAGATCTAGTGCTGAGTCTGAGTATCGTGCAATGGCATATACTACATGTGAACTATTATGGATTAAATCTATAATTGCAGACTTTGGGTTCCTTATCACCTACGCTATCCCGATGTATTGTGATAATCGTGTTGCTACCTTCATTGCTAGTAATCCTGTATTCCACTAGAGGACCGAGCAATATTGAAGTCGACAGTCATTTTCTTTGAGATGTTGTACTAGATAAGAAGATTACTACTACTTTCCTGCCATCACATGAACAAACTACAAACATATTTACTGAGCCTCTCTCTGGCAAGTGAGTTGAGGATCTGTGCTGCAAGTTGGGCATGATTGACATCTATGCTCCAACTTGAGGGGGAATATTGAGAAATATTACTGTATTACCTATTTAAATGTATTTTTGTTTAAGTTCTTTCTTCAGTCTGTAACATGCGCCCATGTATAAAGTTGCCCATTACTGTTTTCAGTTTGCTTCCTTGTACAACCTCCTATTAATAGGAGTAAGTTTTTTCTTTTTGCTAATATCGAAAAACATTGCCATTCCCACAAGCCTCAACGTGCCCATAAGGGGTTGGACTTCCTGATGATCCAAGTAGAGCGCCATAGGCGCACATGCCCCTCCCCTTGAGGGAGGTGACATTGGTGCCCAAAGAGGACCTCAGTGTGGCGATTCCCTCTAGGGAGGGTGTTGACGGTCGTTGGAGGGTCCAACATCGACGTCTTTCTCAAAGCCCGACGACATAGGCAGTTGGAGGGGAACACCAACAAAACCCTCAAGGCTGACTAAAACGGTCATTGGAGGGATCGACGATTGTTTCTCCCTTAGAAAAGGGAAGCAACAACAAACCAAAGAAGAGGAAGCAACCAGGCACACACATAGAGTGGGGGTTATAATACTTGCTCAGAAAAGTAGTAAAATTGCTTCAGGCCATATGAGCCCAGATAGCCCCTCCTTGGTGCCCTAGCTATTCTGCATCGACATGCATCCACCATTTGAATTGCTGCCTCCACTCAACTCTGGTATGGGTCTTATTCTCATCAAAATATAAAGATGCAAATTCTCTCCTTATAAGCTCTTCCCGATTTAGTATAGGCCCTCTTCTTCTTTCGACTAGTTGCTTGAAATTGGTGCTTTTGTTGCTCTACATTACACATGTGCATACCATCTCAGGCGACCTTTGGGTGACTTATCCTCAATACTCGCCACCCCCACTTTATTCACTTTTAATAGTCTTTTCTCAGGTGATCTATTCCGGTCTTCGCACACCTCCATTTCAGAATACACATCTCAAAGACATCCTTCTTGTTGACATCCTATTTCTTCAGTGCTCAACATTTATTTCCATACATGTCTGGTTGCTGATCTATTTTATATAATTTATTTTTTAATCTGAGATCTTCCAATCACATATTATTCGATTTGCACTCCTTTTCAATCTTCCACCTGTAATTTTGTGGAAAAATCCATCTTCAACATTGTTATCCATTTAAATAAGAATTATTTAGCAAAAAAGATAATGTCTAAGACTAGTTAAAGTTGCTATGCATATACTCTATATTGACTCGACTGATCCTAAATCGATTAGATTCCAACACATTTTTTTAAAGTTCAACTTTTTCATTCACTCTTTAGAATAATCAATCAACACAATATTATCAACAAGTAACTTACATCGAGGGATGTCTTCTTGAGCATACTTTGTCAACTCATCCATAATATGAACATATAAATACGAGGTCAAGGTTGGCCCTTTATGCACCCTACCTGTAAGGAAATGTTGGTTTTTCTCCTCCATGTATCCTAACACTTGAAGTTGAGGAGTCATACATATCTTTATGTAGTTCAATGTATTGGATTGGCAGATTCCTTTTCTTCAAGGCCCACCAACGCACATTTTGTGGGTACTCGATCATAAAAAAATTCTAAATGAATAAATGACCATATGAAGATTTTTTGTTTTGTATACTTCTCTATAAGCCTCCTTATCATTAAAATGTGGATGTTGAGGCGTGCGCCTAGGCGACTCGATTGGGTGTCTAAGGGGATTCCCCTAGGAGGTCCGCGTAATATCTGGGCCTTCGATGGAGTCCTCTTGGACCCCTTGGGTGGCTTGCGGCCTCTATAGGAGTTGGGCATGTGCCTAATTGTTGGACGGGCTCATTTTTTTAATGTTATTCTAATGCCTAAAGGTCCACTTAAATGTTAATTTTACATCAGGTTAAGAACGTCATTTTGTTTATATGATGTCCAAACTAGATACCATTTTGGAGCTTGTCTCACTTTACTTCTATACATGATATTACAGTATTAGCATGCATGGCAATATAACATTATGTCCAACAATGTTTTTTCTTTGACTTTTAAGTCTTCATATTTGAGTTTGGAATATCATTCTACAAATTTGAGTTGTCATGATACCATCTCTGCTTTGTTTGTATAACTATATTGTAAAGAGTTTGGTTTCATATATTACATTATATCTTAAATAATATATAAATATATGAATAAAAATCTCTACGCTTGGGGGACGTGGGTGCCCAACCAAAAAGGTCCCCCACATGACTGCCTCGACAAGCATGCCAACAAAAGAGTATATAACTATATATTTTGTTTTGGATCTTCCAGACATCAAATCAAAGTGGTTGTTTGAAATATGCCTCATAGATATTAGTATTTTCTCAGTAATTCTCTCCTAAAGCTTCAGGAGGCCCATCAACTTAATACCTCTCTAACTTGTGCATCTTTATATATACCCATTGCTCTTGTAGATGAGGACTATGATATCGTTTCTCTACACATTCAATCAGGTTTTCAAGAATCGGTCTGTGTGGCCGCATAAGCGGCATACAAGGTTCGGACCAACTACCGAACCGCAGACTGGAACCCCCTTCCCTCTAAAAGTGGACCAGGCCGCATAATCGGCCGCTCAGCCGCATAAAAGGCCGATTAATTCCCCATTTTTAGATAGACATATTTTCATTTTTTAACATTTATATTCGTCTACGTTTCTTTAGAGTTAGATCATAGTGCATGTTTGTATTTATGTAAGTTGTGATGATTTCATATTTGCCAGATTGCATCTATGATGCTTGTAATGTACTATTTAGATGCAAAGTTGAAAAAATTAAGTATATACAAATTCATGATATATATAGATATAATAATTAATAAATAAATGAAATCCGAAACCGCATATGCTCCTGCATACTGCATATACTCTATTCGGTGACCTCTCTGAACACACGATGTATACTACTTTTTGAAACACTGCATTCTATATTTTCTGAACCATATGTCCTTCATTTCTTGCCAATGTTTTAGAAAGCGGGAGGCGTGCGGAGAGCACCTTGTGGCCGCTTTTTGAAAAAGCGGATACTGAAATTCTTCTATAATTTGATAAAAAGATATACATGTTTGTATATAAGTAATATATATATATATATATATATATATATATATATATGTATATATATATATATATATAAGGAAGTTTTAGACTTATCTATACAGCCTACACAACAAAATAAAGCACCCAGATAGTTTTTAACACAGTTGTAATATGGTATTTGGGTATTACTAATACCCAAATTGTTTACTTTTACTGTAGTGAATATATTTATAACAATATATACTAAAATGCAGTAAGCAGTAGAAGATATATAATGTATTAATGTAGCTTATGCAGTAAACAAATAGAATATATATAATGTTTTTCATTAATATCCAGTAAACAATTGAATATATATTACACTATAGAATGTATTAGTACATTATAGTTATATAAGGTAGAAAGGTAAAGAAATACAATTTGCAGTAGATAAGTAGATATTTATGTATGTATTATTGTATTATAAAATGTATTATACAGTAATGTTTCATATTAAACAATGTACAGCAGCAATGTATTACATTATTACAGACTTCTAGTATTGCGCATTATATTACATGGTAATACAGTCAATCATGCACATAGATAGATACTAGGAAAGTCAATATATGGTAGCAGCAACAACATTTGATTAGAAAAAAAATGAAAAAAGAAAGCAATTGTACAAAAATCCAGCGCCTAAAATTTAGGCGGCCAAAAGCGGGCGCCCAAAACAAGGAATCAGGCGGGCAAATAGGCGGGCCAGGCGGGTTTAGGCGGCCGCTTAATGGGCTGCCGCCTGAGTGGCCGCTCAAGGCTGTAACCAGGCGGTTGAGCCTCCTGGCCGCTCAAGCGGCCGCTTAGGCAGGCGCCTGGGGCGCTTTTCAATACACTGTTTCTTGCACTCTCATACATCAATAGGGATATTGTTTGACACATGCATTTTCTCATTTTCATCTTTTTCAAAGCATTCTTGGCCTTTGATTGTGAAACTCGACGCTTGTATGTGATATCTCTAGTATCCATGTCACAAGTCTTTTTTATTACTTAGAAGTTTTCTTCATTGAAAAGCTTATATAAGTAGTTTATCCATTGGTTCTTGATATTGTTAGAGAGTATTGGTATTCTGTTAATTGGGTCTATTTCTAAATGGGCCTAAGTTTTTTGGCCCATTAGAGTTTTGCTTAAGTCTGTATCATACTTGTCAAGGCGGCCAGTCGGTCACCCTGATTCCTTAGGCGACCAGGCCGACTAGTCGGCCGCCCAGGCGTAGGTTTTTTTTTCAATATAATTAATTATATATATTAGTAATATATAGTTATATACTTATATACAAAAATATGCTAGTTATATACTCATATATTAGTAATATATATAGTTATATACTTATATAATTATAGTTATATATACTATATAACTATATTACTTATATATAAGTAATATATAATTAGTTATATATTAGTAATATATATTAGTAATATGTATAGTTATATACTTATATATATACTATGTAACTATAAGTATATAGTTATATACTTATATAGTTATAGTTATATATACTATATAACTATAAGTATATAGTTATATACTTATATAATTAGTTATATATATTAGTAATATACAATTAGTTATATATTAGTAATATATATAGTTATATACTTATATAGTTATAACTATATATACTATATAACTATAAGTATATAGTTATATACTTATATAATTAGTTATATATATTAGTAATATATAATTAGTTAAAAAAAATTAAAGAAAATCGTCGGGCCCACCAAATAAGCGGCCGACTTACAGGGTGACCAGCCGACCAGTCGGCCTAGTAGGCCGACTAGTCGACCAGTCGGTCTGGGCGGACGTTCAATATGATGAAAAACCCAGGCGACAGGCCAGTCGTTGGACACCAAAACGACCAGCCGACTAGTCGCCGACTAGTCGGGCGCCTCAACAAGTATGGTCTGTATGCTTCCTCCTTTTTATAGTACATGGGTCTGCCCATCTTATAATAATAGGAAATACACACTAGGGAATTTCCCACTGTGTGATTGAGAGAGAGCCAAAGAGGAGCATCCCTTCATGGGCAGCCATTGCTCCTTTGCGGTGTTTGGCTGTCTGGAGGGATGTCCATCTCATGCTTCATTTTGGAGTGTCTCTCTTGAGCATCTTCATCACAAAACAACTTTTCTCTTTGATGCTGCTTCATTTGCTGTGGACCTCTCCTTGTAAAAGTTCCTTCTTCTTCTTGTTGCCGCCACCCTACCTTGAAGTCGTCAATCTCGTTGTCGCCCTCCCTTGGAGCCGCCACCACTACCGCTGCAAACTTTTATACTACTGCCACCATCTATGACGTTGTTGTCAAGATCCATTGTGGTCGTCATCTTCTACAAGCCGTCTTTTGGCTTCTTCTACCACGGCAAACGATCTTTTTTCCCCACTACTATTGGGGTTAATCCATCCCTACTTTGATATGGTGGAGATTTGTAAGGATTTCCAACCCTATTCTTGCAGTTTTTTGGGGTCTTTTCTGCTACTGCACCGCGTCAACGTGTCCCTATCTGACATGGCAAGTGTAAATGTGCCTTCCATTCATTTTGTTTGTTTGTATTCAATGTCCGTGCATTTCTGAATGTCATGTTACTGTCTTCTTGTGACCGGCCTGTCAACTGGTGAAGTTAATGGTGCTTATTGTTGGTACTTAATAGTGTGTGCTTATCGCATATTGGTTTCACAACCGAAATGTGGTTTGTTTTTGTGCTTTTGAATCCATTCCACTATTCTGCTTTCTAGTTGTAGTATACTGTTTTTTATTTGATTGCCACCAACTTGGATTTCACTCGACAATCTTGCCTTGCCACGTTCGCATTTTATTGACAGATTGTGTGCATTAATCGATTAATCAGCTACATATTCTCCATATAGTCCTACTACCCATTAAAGCCAGATATTTTGCATTAGAAATACACTAAAATGGTATATAGACTAATCCTAGCAGCCTTGGGCAAAAGATTTATGTTAGGGTATCTCTAACATCATCGTTTCTAATGAAATGTACGTGATATATTAGTCACAGATTTAACAATGTTGATACTTATCTCAAAGAAACAGTTATTGATTTCTTAACCTGATCAATTTTTAGTTATCCATGGAGTCTAATTTTGTTTCTTTTTCCTTCGTGCTAATTAAGGTACCGAATGTAGTATATGGTAGCCATCTTGACACCCCTGATATAACTGTAAAACAGGTTGATGTGTGGTCTGCCGGAATCATGTTCTACCAAATGCTCTTTGGAAGACGCCCTTTTGGACATGATCAATCACAAGAGAGAATTCTACGAGAAGACACCATCATAAATGCTCGAAAGGTGGAGTTCCCCTCAAAACCGACAGTTTCAAATGAGGCAAAGGTACTTATTCTCTATTTTTTATAAACAAGACCAAAGAACAGCCGAATTCAGAAACAATATGTTGAGATCTGCTCATTTAGTTGCCAATTGCCACGAACTGCTATCCAGTTCTGTATGTCCAACAGTCACTTTATTTTCTTCAGCATTTATGTACATTATCATGTTGCTTTCTTTTTGCTGAAAATTTTCGTCAGTTCTGGTATGCCTGTGGTATTTGTCGGCTAACATGCATATTGTTTATTATCCATTTTTATTTTTGAGGTCTTCTTTGTGGTAAATCTGAAAAATGTTCCTCCCTCGTAGGCTCGTAGTGGAGCATTATGCCTAAATGGCAAACGTGTTAGAATTATAACCTATGGAATAGTAGAAAAAAGAGACTACAAGTGAAGTGACCGTCACAGTAGGTCTAAAAGCATCTAGTAGCAGTTGGTGCAACTTCATGCTGTAGCTAGGTGTAGCATTATAAGATTGAATACTCTAAAAACAGAAGTAATGACATGTTTTTCAGCAAGAATGAATACATAACTTCTCATTAATATAAAACTGTCTTCACACAGCGTTGTGGAATTGAGCAGATAAATATACTCGGGGATACTTGTATGAAAATCTGCTGGCTGGGACATCTAGCATAAGTTGCATAATACTGAAGCAGCTGTCTGCTAGCATTAAGCTAACAAGTAATTGAGACAAACCAGATAAAAAGTACACATTAACTAGACACAAACTGGAACATAGATAAGATCTCGCAGGGGAAAGATCTTGAGCCTTTAAATAGGCAAATAAGATGTTCAGGTCGGTGATCCGCTTGGGGCATTGGGCAGGAAGGTGCAGTCACAAACACATAATTCACTGTTGGGATTTGGGGTGTAAATGCAACAGAAATTATTGTTCCCCCCATAAGTCCTAGAGCAGGATGAACCTGATTCATCTGTCTCACGCGGCGTATAAGTTATACCCTGCTGTGGAAGAGATTTTAATGATAAACTTGATCCGGACTTTCTAATCGTCCATTTTACTGAACGTGCCGAATCAGTAACTGGCTTGACTTTAGGACGCTCCTGGATGTCAGAACCTTGCCTCCGAATTCTTGCAGTGATACGCCAAATTGTCGGTTGCAGATCCTCCTGTTCCAGAAAACTGAGCTCCGCAGAACCACGGTCTTGCACCATTGTGGGAGGGCGCAGGTTGATTAGCGAACCTGTGTTGGATTTGTCTGGCCTAGCTGAAAAAAAAACGAACTTCAGGATTTTAAAAATTCAGAAAATTCGTAATGATTTTGTGAAAATGTGATATTCAGGGAAAATTTGTTAATAATTCATATTCATGTAATATTTCAATTAGGCTGGTAAAGTTATGTTAAAGTGTGATGTACTATTTGTGGAAACTTTGGTATAGATTCATCTGATAGATGTTTGCCAATTACTTAAAACACGTAACACATGAAATTTCAGATATTTAAACATAACAAAAGAGACCATAAAGAGAAGATAAAACAGATTAAATAACGTTAGTCTTGCTAGCTCTTTTTTATATGAGCCTTGAAATTGAATGTTACTGCCTAACGTTATATATATTAATCTTTTTCAAGGCTTTCCATTGTGCATTATATATATTCTTATGCCTTATCTTCTGGGCTATCAACACAACTAAGTGGGTGGCCTCAGAAATCAGACCGCAAGGAAAAAAAAAAGGATTTGGCGTTATTAATGGGCTAATAGTTTATCCTTGTTGTCTGAATTCCTTTTTCAGGACCTAATCCGGCGATGCCTCACTTATAATCAAGCTGAAAGGCCAGATGTTCTAACCATTGCTCAAGATCCATATTTCTCATATGCGAAGAGATAGCCCAGTGATATAGAAGATTGAATCTGCATAATATTTTTCAAAGTCACGTCACAGCAATTTTCTCACTCAAGGTGGTTACTTTAGAATGTACATAAGGCCGACATATCAACGTGTTCCACCTATTTTTGCTCCTTCAAAAGTGTTGTAAGCTCATTGCTTTATAATGTCAAAATGCAGTATTTTCTGAGATTGGCAATGAAGAATCGGTTTCTACCACCTGTGTAACTTAACAGTTGTAGCATTCCCTAAATTGCAGAATGCTGCAACACGGTGGGCGTTTGGTTCCTTATAAGGCAGGTTTGTTACCGCTTTGGATCAGTGGTTCGGTTAAGTATATGCAGTAACGCTACTTCAAAGTAATGCATGACTTGTTCCAGAAAACCACAGTTCGTTCTACTTATGATGAGATCACATATCCTCCTGAATTGGTTGCACGTTTCTTAAAAGTAGTTATAAGTTTTCATACGTGTGAAGATTTTTATATAGAATATTTTGTTTAAGATTTACAGCGCGTCAGATGTTCTACCATAAAACGACCTGTCACTTGTCTGATTAATTATGGAAGAAACCTGGTTCCGTTCGCGAGGGATTTGCCAGTGTGGGAAAGATCACAACCACACGGTGGTTAGGCAGGGTTGCCTTCATTTGGGGATGGGCTAGAAAATTACAACTAAAGAGAGTGATACTAGATTTGTAACAGCAGTAATGTCACAGGTTCAACTTCTTAGCTAGTAGCTGGACAGACTTCGGGAGGTCCGAGACAAATTCAACCAAGAGCCAATCTGTTTCTGTTTGATTCAATGTGTTGGGTTAGGACGTTTTCCAAAACAGCCAAAAGTGAAGTTTTGCCAGACATGTCGATACAGAAGTATAGTGCAAAGTTAATATGATCTAGAACCCCAAGATTCAAACTTCTCAAACGAGTTCAAACACATAGTTCAACCAATTAATCCGATAAGATTTATCATTTTAGGTTGGGTTTAGGCCATTCGAGCACTTTCTTCTCCATCTTTATACTCATTTGTCATCACTGCCACCATAGCCAAAGCTGCAAATTACTCTTCTAATCCCAATCTTAAGTTGGGCTGGGGGGATCCTTGAAATATTATATGATTGAGATGTAGGAGGTCGAATAAGAGTTGGAGAAGAACGCCATTTTATCTTAGAAATGATGGTTTATATGGCCATGTTTCATGGACCATGGACAACTTTGTTTAACTAGACATAAACATGTTTCGTAATTTGAGATATATTTCGTGCTGGGTCGTTTTTATACTTATGAATAAATGTGGGATCTCTTTCCTAAGGCAACAAAAAGAGTAATTTGTCAAAATTCCACATTAAAAGAATTAAAATGTACTCTCTAGGTTGCAAATTTGTTCACTATGAAAAAGTGTGTGACTTGATAGAAGATCCACTCATTACTTACATTTGAGAAAACAACTAAGTGGCTTCATCCGGACATTCACTGACATATAATAAAAAAAGGGTTTTAACTATCTCTTTGATATGTGGAAAGAGAGCAAGTAGTCAAGTAGCAAGTGAAAAAAAGCTTATATATTACAAAGCATAGAATGATGTTCGTCAACATTGTCCATAAGGATAAGTTGAAAGAAAAAAAGAAAGTAATATAACTAAGAGATCGTCTGCACAAGGCAACCTAGGCATCCTCAAAAAATACTCTAGACACCACTCTTGAGTAGGCCACTCAAACCTTTAGGTAGATATAGAATATCACATAATACGAGAGTACTAGAATATGTCAGTAAGTATTTAGACATTTAAAGAATTTAGGTGTAAACATAAATATGTTCCTAATAATAAGGAAGCTATGAGAAATTTTGTAAGTTCAACAACTATGCCACAAGAAGATTAATCTCAATTCATGTAAAAAATGATTGGATGTAAATAATCTTGCTATTTAATCAATTCCTAAATCATAATAAACATCATTGGATGTAGATTTAAAAGTAGAAAAACTCAATATATAGTAGGGCCAAGACACCACATGATCTTTGGCAAAGAATTGGGTGGAGATAGCACACCCTTGCAAATAAAAGGGTGGAGATTGCACACCCTAGGTAGAGATTGCGTGTCCTAATGTGTGGTTATACATACACATCACTACTCTAGAGAAACTGGTTTAAATACCAAGCGTGCATAATAAAGCGACAAGCTAAAGTTTCTTAGTCAATATAATATTCAAGGATGTTTAGGATAATCAAAGTCATCACGACAGATAAGGTCATAGACCCAGCCAAAAAGAATATTTTTAACGTTCACAATGAATTAGGTGTTTTCATTTATAAAATAGTGTATTCCAATTAAGGTATCAAGCATAATTATAACAAGAATGTATTGCATGGAAATTTGGATTTTGGTCACTTCAATGCCCAAATAAAATAGAGAATTGCACTAACCTTTAAAAGGTGACCCAATTATACAAATTAGTGATAAAGTCAAATATCAAGCCTTTCAACACTAAATCACAAAATATATTCACTAGTGTTATTAGTTATCCCATTTTAATCACTCAACCCTGAAAATAACTGAATAGAAAACTAGAATTAGGTTCTAAAACCTACACCGGTAAATTGGGCACTTTTTTATATTTCAAAAACATATATTTATATATATGTATTACTCTAATAACCAAATAATTTACTATGATTTTTATAAGTTAACCTGATTTTTATTATTTAATTAATAAAAGATAAACGGGAAGAAATGACTGATGTGCCCTCTCACTCGATTATCAGCTAATCGGGAGTGACGTGATATATTGGTCGTTGCTGACCACTAAAAACATGTGTTACCAAAGCAAAATAATTGGCCAAAATGACTTCTATAGAAAATCGATGTGCTGGTCAGGGCTAGAAGGGAAAAACATGGGGGTTGTTTTTCCTCCCTGCTCCCATGGCCAAAGCTGTTGGAGCTCGGCACTCGGGTCAAGCACCAGTCTAGCTCACCCTCACACACATATCTAGATTTTGGTGTGTTCTTAGAGCCACGACTCACAAGCCAGGATTTGAGACCTAGAGCCACCACAATAGATAGTAGGAGCTCACGCCACATAGTAGGAGGAAGAAGAAAATTAGAAAAGAGGAAATGCAGTAAGGGAGCATTTTGCAATGATGGAAGAACCTTGAAAAGCTTTGGTGAAGCTATTAGTGCAAGGACATCACCAAAATGATGATCATGAAAGGCTAATTAAATCAACGACTCACAGACACAGAGGACAAATTAAAAAAAGTCAAAGCACAAGAGCAGACAATGTGCGGGAGATATTCCTATTGGTCATCCAAACTTATGTGTACATGTTTTACGGTCTGGGATAAGTAAAATTCCTCGTTAGAATCAACCACATCACGAGAAATCTGGAGTTTGGGAGTGCAATCAGGAAGAAAACCATGATGAACTAACAATAAGAAAGGAAAGAGCAAGGTTTGAGGATGCTCACAATATGTGCAATTGCATCATGGTGATGTGAATCGACATGGCAAGCCTCAAGTTGCTAGAGAAGAAAACTGAGTTCATTTGGCCAGTATAGGGAGTCACAAGAGCAATTGAGGGTTCTAGGTGATAAAAGTGGTAATACTTC
The DNA here is from genome assembly GCA_963693085.1 of Alisma plantago-aquatica. Taxonomy (NCBI): domain Eukaryota; kingdom Viridiplantae; phylum Streptophyta; class Magnoliopsida; order Alismatales; family Alismataceae; genus Alisma; species Alisma plantago-aquatica. The sequence goes on along the minus strand of OY856410.1, from coordinate 928,665,976 downwards.
TATTCTTGTTGGTTGTAATGTCATGATATTTATGGTACTTCAAAATAAAGTTCTAGTATATGACAGTTGTAGAGGGCCTACAATTAATTGAGTGTTTCCAAATAGGTGGAGGAATCAATGGCAATTGGGGTTCATCTGGTTTGGGATGGGAAGAGGAAGTGAAAGGGGAATGAATGAGTGGAAACAATGCACTAAGGAGGGAGAACGAAGAGGTAGAAGGGAAACTTTCCAATCGATTTTAAAACGATAGGGAGGTGGAGGACAATGAGGGTGAACCATCCAATCAAAAGCACATGGACTCTGAGTTAGCGATTGTAAAGATTTTCGTGGATAGGGAACAAGGCCCTTGTCACATATTAAAATAACAAAACTGTACAATCAATGTAATTTGTAAATTTTCACTCATTACACCCAAATTAATTATTATCTTTCACTTTTGGTTAAATTAAGGGTGTTTATGATGTCCAAATGACATGAAAATTTGCATGTAGGCTAATTATGATACAGTGAATTCAATTTTATCACCATTCTACCTTCTATCTTCATCTTCATCATCTAAGCCTCAATCCCAACTATGTTGGGGTCGATTACATGGATCCTTCGTTTCCATTCAGCTCTATCATGGGCCATATTCTGATTACGCTCCAACGATATTCTTATAAGGATCCATGTCATAGAAAGAGTGATAAAGTTTTTATAGGCTGGCTGTCAACCTACCACCAACCCTCCTCCTTTACCCGGGCTTGGTACCGGCTACATTTACACAAAAAATGAAAACATAGGCGGAGTTTATTTTGCATTCTATGAACTTATGATATTTTATTTCTTTATTGGGGCAATAAATCTATTTTTCATGTATTTATTTTGCATTTAGTCAATTTAGTATATTAAATCATATATATCTATTTCATTTCCTAGATGTAGGAAGATTCTAGCATGTCATTTCATGTAAAAAGTTATCAATTTGTGTATTAGTAAAATTAACCCCACACAAACCTTATTTTATTTGATTATCTATAAAATCTCCTACAATAGGATATTTATTACCACAATAAAATTCTAAACTTCACTAGCTCCTAAATCATCAAAATTAGAGGAAGATGAAAGGTGTAAAAAGGGGAGGGTTAAAGCATGTATTTGGATACAAGTATGCTACAACACTCCACCCATTGAAAAGGATTTCGTCCCAAAATCTCAAGAAAAGATATAGGTTGTATGCTACAAAAAGTTAGAAATTGGATATGGGGAAGATGATGAGAGAAGTGGACATCGTAGGAGACACTTTGTGCAAAGACTAAGGTTACTAACATCCTTGTCCAAGAGACACCAAAGATCCTAATAGAGAAAATCACGACAAAGGAGGTTCATGATTTATTAGATATGACATAATTTGAGGCATATATGAAGAAGGAGATGACTCTCATATGAGAGACAACCTTGTGGAGGAAAGACACTTTCTCACTTTGATGTTTAGGGCCAATAACATGGAAATGCTTCTGCAATGGATACTATCAAGGTTCATCTAGAAACTAATACAAAAGGAAGTGATATGGGGACTGACACTGAAGAAAGTGATTGGTAACGAGTTGGCGGTTCCCATGGAGATGATTTGTTCACATCGATGGTTCCCTATGAAATGACAACTGTGGTTACAAAATTTCCAAAAGTTATATTGAGACGATAAAAGAAGCGAACGACATCAACATGGTGATGATAAAGGAGGGGTGATAATTGTGACTACACATACGCTTTCTTGACATATAAACACTTGAATTAGGATGGACGACATGTGTGATAGTAAGTAGCAAACAAGGCCAACATGACTTTGGAGACGAAGGGGACGAACATGATTCTTGCAATAATGATGATGACCAACATGATGATGGAGCCAGTGAATCGAGTACAATATTAGTACAATTTGGTATGAATTTTTGTATGGAGGGATGCAAGGTGCCTCTACAACTAATCATCATGAATTATCATTAAGGAATCCACATCCATTTTATGGCCTTATGCAACCTTTTAGACCTACTTCTATAAAAATATTAAGAGTTAGCAACAATATGAACTAGCTACTTAATGACGTAGCCATCAGAAGGAGTACAAGTTCATATAGTGACTTCATTGATGATAATGATGCAAACATGCTTAATCTTGTTAACATCTTGCTTGTTCGTGAAATGGGATCACCATAACTTTTGATAGCACTTGAAGCGCACACCATGTTACATAAACCATGGCAGTTTTATCCGTACAACATATGATATCAGACATAATGTGATCGTTTGAAACTCCTATGGAAACCTATCAGTCAATGGAAGGTCTATGAAATTAGTCTAAATCACTTTTATTTACCAACCTATCAACATGATATGAGGAATTCTATGACTAGTAGGCCTTGCTCCATATTTGGATCATGTCTCAAGATATGCAAATGGACTGGTAATCTTAGACCATTTAGTGTTGTTACATATCGTATTGTATCTTGGGTAAGGATATTGGATCTTCCTTTACACCTTTATGACAACATTATATTTGATAAGATCAGGGAAGGATAGAGTAAACTTGTTCAAGTTGTTGAATATACAACACGTTTCACTAGAAGCATATTTGTCAGACTTGCGATTAGAATATATATAGTGAATGCAACTCACCCTATTGTTATTGTTATTGGAACCTATTATAGGGTAGAACCTATTTTGGCTCTTAGACCTAAAATCACTACACTCATCACATGTCGTTCGCTATACTTTACACGTAACCATGAATAAGGATTGCCATAACAATGATGATTGGGTAGATGTAACACATGAGGATTGACTATGAGTGATGTAGATTGGATTTGTCCCTCCTACTGTAGTTTGATATCCTGGCCACTTGATACGTGAGATTGAGAAAGGCATGCATATGCACATGTGAATCGATATATGATATTGAGGTCACATATATCTCAGATAGTCTGCTCTAGGTTCAAGGAAAATGGATTGAACATTAAAGTGGATGATGATTCCATGCCTCGAGTTCATTCTGGATATCAGAGACAAAAGAATTAAACAATCACTACAACACCTTACACAGATTGTAGGTTGAAGTCATTTTCCAACTTTCCATTCATTTGGGTAGCACTGATGTGTAACTAGGGACCACTCTTTGCTTGTGATGTCATAAACCGATTATGGATATTCACTGCCAACGTTATATGGGACCTATAGTGTCAGACACATAGTATACACCTAGAAGAGGAGTTTAATCATGAAAAATAATTGAATTAATTACCAAAGTGTTTGGGTATTCAATTTAAGCAACACATCAAATGACTAGACTCCCAGCCAATCGACACAAGTGTTGAACTGATCGGTTCGAGTGTCAGGTTGATTAGAAATTGACTTGGCTGGGTTTTGTTTGAACTCGAGAGTGAATCGACCGGTTCACTTACTGAACCGGTTGGCTTGGGTCACCGACCATCTGATTGGGGTCGTGAGATGACCAGCTCGCAAGGGTGAGACACCCACTTTGTGGATAAATTCAATTGCATCAAGGATTAGTGCCGACTTCATGTTGTGCATTAGTTGGATTCAAATTGCCAATTCATATGTGATTGGAAAACATGACGAAAGGACTAGTTCCCTAAAAAAACTGATCAACTCACATGTGAACTGATCAGCTTGCTTGTGAACTGACCAATTTTTCATTCATAGGTTGCAAAAATTCGTATCTTCCAGTCCCTTCCACTCCCACTTAGACTGGAAACCCATACCCTAACCCCTCCTATAAATAGAGGGGTACTGGGGGATTCTCAGACACAACTCAATCGCCTATGACAATTATTATCCTCTCTGTCAGTGGTAACCTATAGAGAGCTTGAGCAAGTCCTACTCGATAAAGGGAGGGATAGCTAGGGAGAACATTGTTGAAGAGCAAGTTGGTGACTAGTACACCAATGGGAGGGACAACTTCTTCCTATCAGTTCTATCTATGTGGACTTCTCTAGAGGTGAGTAGTTTGTTGTTTGTTTCTAGGAGGACAATATCAACCTACAGTCTGTGGTGGAGCTGTTGTAGACGTTATCCCAGCCTACTATCCGTGGTGAAGACTACAAGCTGCATATGCCATCCTAGTGCAACTTGGAGTGCTACACTACTGCAATGAGTTTTAGTCACTAGACTTGTTCTAGGACTAGGTATGAACTTGTTAAACCATCCTTCCCATTACATAGTTGTTGATTCAAACTTACTATTATGGGAAATAAGGACAATTTCTTTTGTTTCTATTGCCTACTCTGTGCCCTTTATTTCTCAACATCTTCAACTTCTTCACTTTGGAGTCCAATATATGCACCAAAAATCCTCATAGGTCAAATCCTCTTATATTTGCAAAGTCTCCACAAAAAGAACATGAGAGGGGTCCTTCAAACATCTCTTCAATACCGACACGTGGAATATCATATGAATCTTATTGTAGGTCAGAGGAAAGATAAGCGATATGAACACTCCCTAACTTTATCCAAGATATTAAATGGTATCACATATTGAGGGATATTTGACTTTGGACCTCACAATATATCAGATTTGGTTAATAGTTAAAAACACATTATCACCCACTAAAAAATTTTGAACTCTTCTTATCGGCATACATTTTTTATCAACCTTGTATGGACTTCATCTATTCTATATTAGATGTACCATATCAATCATCATCCATGGTGTTGGTATGCATGCACATAGAGCCATCCTAAGAAATTGCATGGAGTCAAATATTAATTAATCAATTAATACGATTAATTGGTTAATTAATTAATTCTAGAATATTCTAATTAATACATGAGTGTTTTAATTAACACAATCTTTTTGTTTATCGATGGGTTTAGGAAACCTTGCTTCCTTTCGTCTCCTATTTAAAGGGGATTGACGACCGATATCTTTACAAGATATTAAGAGAGGCTTTTTAACTTACGCTGACATATGTAGACCCTAGCTGTCATCATCCTCATGAGAGAAAGGAGAGCACCACAATGCTAGCACATCATCGCACAAAGGCTACTCCTTCCTACCGACTTAGGAAGCGTGACGTGGAGTTATAGTCCATCTGTATGGATGAAGTAGAGACACATACACTGAGATGCCTGTGTTCGAAGGACATAAACGACCGTCCATACATGCTATGAGTGGCATACATCACCGCACAAAAGGAGCACTGGCGGATCCCACGACACATTCTGAGGACGAGAGAAAAGTACCGTCTGTGTAAGCCAGGAGCATTGCACACCATCGTGCAACGGGACGTCGTCGAACTTTCTCCGCGACAAGGTATATCCTACGAACACTCTTTCTGAATACGCTGTTATCAATGAGATCATGTTGTGGGTTGCATGGAAATATATTTTATTTTGTTGTTTCTACCGCACATGTTTCCTTCCACAAAACCCAACAGTGGTATTAGAGCAACGTCGATCTACAACATATTTGGGTTCATTTTGATATGATTGAATCGTTGTATACTATTTTTTGTGGTTGCATATGATACAAACTTAAATATGTTAATGTGCATATCTAAACCTAATTCCACATACACCACATGCTTCTATTTTTGACGTTTCATATGGGGTTGACTATGAACTATACTAATTTTCCTAAGTGCACAGAAGTAAAATTTCATAGACCTTGTGTACCCTGTACAGGGGTGCTGCCCCTGTGTACCCCACAGAGTCTATGTGAGAGTAAAAAAATTATTTAATGGGGAATGTCCTGCATTAAAAGGAATGCATTTTTAATATGTATATACATATATGTAGATATACCCATGATATCATACACATCACCTTTAAAATCTATTTTGTGTGGAGAATGCATGCACGATTATGGTCTAGAATCCCCTTTTGTGAATGTTGTGAATGAATGTGGTTTTGAATGTTATGGATATGTTTTTTTTAAATTCTATGGATGTATAATGGTTGCACGTGGATCCTTTGTATAAAGTATTCAGCTTGCATGCCGGGCCTCATCTCAAAGTGTAAGTAATCCTTTCTCGTTATATTTGTACTCATATGTTTTAATAGAGATATGATTAGTTTTAGTATTTGTAAACTTGATGTAAGGAGACCACTTGAAGATCCAACTCCAAGGAACATCCATGGAGAAGCAACTTGAAGTTCCAACCTCACAGAGCATCCATGAAGCTGTTCATTGTAATGATGATCCTTATAGGTTGATTCACAGGTGTTGTTGCATGAGATGCATAAGACCTTAGGTGGACCGTAATCCTTTATGGCTATAAAGGATTACAATATTATGGCCATAATCGATGTTTTTGTATTTGTGATTGTATGTCTATCATTTGTGGTTGTGGATATAGTAGTATATGATGCATACTATAAGTATGTGGTGTTTGGATATGTATATGTATTAATAAAACCCCTCAATTAATAATATTAAGTTTGATTTTCCTTCCATAAAGAAACACACATGAAAAGCTTGATCGACTATGTCTGGGCATGCCTCCGTGTGGTACACTGTCTATCTTGTGGAAGCGTGATGGTGGGTGTGTGGGTCTACCTCCGCAAGGTGAACACTCATCGTGTTGGCTTATGGGTTAGACTTAACTAGGGAACCTTGATGGGATCAAGTACCTAGAGGCACACAAATGCATCATGGCAAGGAGTTATGCATGATCATCTATCCAAGAGTTGCATATGATGCAATTGGCAAAAGTTATCTATCATAGTATTTGGTCTTTGACGCCGACGTTGGCTGGGCATTGATCTAATTATTTTGGATCTTGGCTCACTAGAAGGTTGTACACTACCATCTTCCAATTTTGTAGTGAGGGCTATAAATTTGAATAAAATAGTGGGAATGTAATTAATTAAAGGCCTAATTAATCTCATTTATCAAATCTTTACAAGTCAAAATGTTTTGGACTAAATGCAAACTTTTTCTTTTGTAGCAATCAAATGGAAAACACCACTCACACATTCTCGTTGCGACCGGTCCTTGAGAAGGACAAACTTATCAGAATCAACTTTCAAAACTGGTTTAGGATGCTGAGAATTGTTCTCACACATGAGCATAAGATCTATGTCCTTGAAACACTAGAGCCAGCAGAACCCACCTCAAATGCACCCAAGGATGAAAGGATGCATACAAGAAGCACCTTGATGATGCCGTGGATGTCAAGTTCTTGATGTTGTGCTCAACGAACTAAGAGTTGCAAGAGCAACATGAGAACATGAATGTCATGGAGATGGTAACACATCTTAAGAACATGTATCAACATCAAGCAAGATAGGAGAGATATGATGTCTCTAAGGCTTTGTTTAGAAGCAAGATGAAAGAGGGAGACTCAGTTGGCACCCATATACTCACTTTGATTGGGTACGTGGAAAACCTATCCAAATTGGGATTTCTCCTAGGTCAAGAGTTGGACACTAACATGATTCTGGAATCATTTCCTGAATCATATAGTCATTTTATCATGAACTACAACATAAACAATCTTGACAAGCCGTTGTCAGAATTGTTGGGCATGTTGAGGACATTTGAAGCACAAATGAAGAAAGACAAGCCCAAGTCTATGATGATGATTAGTAGGACAAAGGAAAAATCAAAAGGCAAAGGTAAGGCTAAGAAAGGTTCTAAAGCTGGGCATAAGCCAAAGTCATCCGCGCTCAAAGCTAAAGGTGGGATCTCCAAAGAAGGAAGTTGTCACCAGGATGTACATTGGAAAATAAACTGTCCTCTCTACCTAGAGGAACTGAGGAAAAAGAAGCAGGGGATAGAGATCTCCACTTCTGGTATATACATTATTGAGATAAACTTAAATACATCTTCATCATGGGTCTTGGATACCGGATGTGGATCTTAAATATTTTCAAATATGCATGATCTGATAAGAAGTAAGCCTTTACAAAAGGTCCAAGTCAAGCTACGGGTCGCTAATGGAGCAAGAGTTGTTGCCACTGTAGTTGGAGTTATTAGTTTATATTTTCCTACGGGCCTTGTAATAGAATTAGAGAATTACTATTATGTACCTGCCATTAATAGAAATATTATTTTTGTATCTTATATGGACAAGAGTGGATTTGAATTTCACATTACGAATGGAATGATTTCTATTTCTAAAGATGATATCTTTTATGGCAATGTCCCTATGTCTTATGGTATCTACTTGTTTGAACTTGAGACTAGCATATACACCGTAAATACTAAAAGGCTAACACTTGACAACTCAAACAAAACATACTCATGGAATTGTCATCTTGGGCACATAAATGAGAAGCGCATATCTAGACTCCATAAGGATGGATATGTAGACTCTTTTGATTTTGAATCATTAGAAACATGCGAGGCTTGTTTATTAGGCAAGATGGCCAAGACTCCTTTCACTAGACACATTGAGAGAGCAAGTGATCTGCTAGGGCTCATACATACTGATGTGTGTGGACCTTTTAGATCAAATGCTAGAGGAGGCTATCAATACTTCATTACCTTCACTGATGACCTCAGTAGGTATGACTATGCATATCTTATGAAACACAAGTTAGAAACTCTTGAAATATTCAAGACTTTCATGAATGAAGTAGAGAAGCAACTTGGTAAAAGTATTAAAGCACACCGTTCAGATCAAGGCAGTGAATACTTAAGTCAAGAGTTTGAGGACCTTCTAAGAGACTGTGGTATTGTATCACAATGGACTCCACCTGGTACACCACAACATAATGGTGTGTCAGAAAGAGGGAATTGTACATTATTAGACATGGTACGATCAATGATGAGTTTAGACAAACTTACAATATCGTTCTTGGGATATACTCTTGAAATTGCAACGTTTACACTTAACCGTGTACCTTCCAAATCGGTTCAAAAGACAGCGTATGAGATATGGAATGAGAATCATCCCAATTTGTCTATGTTAAAGATTTGGGGATGCGAAGCTTATGTTATGAAACAATTTCCTAAAAAGCTTGGACCCAAATATGAAAAATGCTATTTTGTTGGATACCCCAAGGAAAGTCAGGGATACTACTTCTACACACCAACTGACAATAAAGTGATTGTTGCTAGGACTACTCTATTTCTCGAAAAGGAATTTATTTCCAAAGGAATCAGTGGGAGGAATGTAGAGCTTGAAGAAGTTCAAAATCAACAAGAAAGTAGAGAACCCGAGGAGGTACATAAGGAACATGAAGACTCACAAACTATTGTGGAATTTCAAGTTCCAAATATAACACATGAACCTCATAGGTCTAGTAGGACAGGGCTTGAGCCTGAGAGATTTGGATTTCTCGTGACTCAAGACAGTGATGAATTAGGCATATAAGATGAGCCAACTTCCTATCTAGCAGCTACTAAGGGACTAGAATATGAGAAATGGCTCGAATCCATGAGATTTGAGATGAAATCCATGCACACCAACAAGGTATGGAATTTAGTAGATCCACCCGAAGGGTTAAAACCCATAGGGTGCAAGTGGGTCTTCAAGAAGAAGACCGACATGGATGGAAATGTTCAAACCTATAAAGGTAGATTGATTGCAAAAGGATTCCATCAAATTCAAGGTGTTGATTATGAAAAGACCTTCTCACCAGTTGCCATGGTTAAATATATTAGGATCATGCTTGCCATTGCAACTTATCATGACTATGAGATTTGGAAGATGGATGTTAAAATGACTTTCCTTAATGATAATTTACTTGAGGATGTGTACATGACACAACATGAGGATTTTATCAATCCAAACGAATTTAATAAAGTCTGTAAGCTACAAAGGTCAATCTATGGATTGAAGCAAGCATCTCAGAGATGGAATCTATGTTTTGACGAAGTAGTCAAAAAGTTTGGATTTAGTCAAAATGAAGATGAACCTTATGTTTACAAAAAGGTTAGTGGGAGCACAATCATATTTCTCATATTGTATGTGGATGACATAATATTGATGGGAAATGACATCCCTACTCTTCAGACAGTAAAAGGTTGGCTAGGGAAGACCTTCTCTATGAAGGATTTAGGCGAAGCATCCTATGTACTAGGAATCAAGATCTATAGAGATAGATCTAGAAGGCTTCTAGGCCTAAGCCAGTGCACATACATTGACAAGGTGCTAAAGAGGTTTAGCATGGAGGGTTCTAAGAGAGGTAACTTTCCCATGTCTCATGGGGTTATGATCTCTAAAACCCAATGTCCTAGTTCATGTGATGAAAAAGTGCACATGAGTAAGATTCCATATGCATCAACAATTGAATCTATCATGTACGCGATGTTATGTACTCGTCCTGATGTGTCATATGCTTTGAGAAAGATGAGCAGATATCAGTCAAATCTAGGTGAATGTTACTGGACAGCCATAAAGAACATCCTAAAGTACTTGAGAAGGACTAAAGATCAATTCTTGGTATACGGAGGTGAGGAAGAGGTTGTGGTAAAGGGTTACACCGATGCTAGCTTCCAAACTGATAAAGATGACTATAGATCACAATTTGGATTTGTGTTTTTCCTGAACAATGAAGCTACGAGCTGGAAGAGTTCCAAGCAAGAGACGGTTGTGGATTCTACAAAAGAGGCTGAATATATTTCTACATCTAATGTTGTAAAGGAAGATGGGTGGATCAAGAAGTTCATTTATGAACTTGGAGTGGTTCCAAGCGCTAGTGATGCAATTGAGTTGTTTTGTGACAACAACAGAGAAATCGCACAGGCTAAAGAACCAAGATCACACCAACATTCCAAACATATTCTATGGCAGTTCCATCTCATGTGAGAGATCGTACAATGAGGAGATGTGAAGATTTGTAGAGTACCTATAGAAAGAAATATGTCTAACCCGCTCACAAAAGTACTTTCTTAGTAGAACATGATGGACATGTTCGATCACTTAGGTTGAGATTCATGAGTGATTCAGTATAAGTGCAAGTGAGAATCTATTGGTATGTATGCCCATAGAGAGTATCATTTGATGATTGTAATGGGATAATATGTAAAAGATTTGTAATACTATATTGATCATATCAATAAAGGCAAGTTTCCAATCTATATGTTTGTATTTTATATTATGAGATGACCATAAAACTTATAGATGTCTATAGAATAATATACTCAATGACATATGTCTTCAAGTTGATGACCTGAACAATGAGATCATATGTATGCTAAGAGTATGTATTGTTGTTTTGTCCCTAATCAGTTGTTATGGTGGAAATATCCATAGACATCAATAACACATAAGATTAGAATGTACGTTGGTTTATGGAAGAATCTCATTATACATGATATGGAGATATCAAACCAAATATATAGATACTTGTTAGAGAATAGTTATCGGACATGTCCACCTTGAGAGTGACACATGGATACCATGATTGGTAGTTAGAGTCACATCTCATAGTGATGGTGGTGATTGTGATTCTTAGACCTAAAGTCACTACACTTATCACACATCGTTCGGTGTATCTTGACATCATCCACCGTGGTCATGAATAAGGATTTCCATAAAGATGGTGCTTGGGTGCATTATGACACATGGGGATGACTGTGAGGATGTAGATGGAATTTGTCCTTCCTACGGGAGTTTGATATTCTGACCACTTGATAAGTGAGACTCAGAAATGCATGGACATGCTGATGTGAGTCAATATGTGATATTGAGCTTACATATATCTCAGACAATCCGCTCTAGTTCAAGGAACATGGATTGAACGTTGAAGAGGATAAAAGTTCCATGACTTCAGTTCAATCCAGATATCAGCGACAAAGGAACTATACAATCACTGTAACACCAATCATGAATGATATGTTAAGTTGTTCTTCAATTTCTCCAATTACTTGGGTGGCAATGAAGTCTTGCTAGATACCAATCATTGCTTGTGAAATCATAATATGATTATGGATATCACTATCGATGTAAGTTGGAGCCTACCAGGTCACACATATAGGATGTGTTGGAATAGGAATATAATTGTGGATTTGATTGGAATTGTTCCGAATCACTGATTACTAAAATGTTTATGTAATTCATTAGAATAATATTGGAATATTTTAAAATGTTTGAGCCAATTAATTGGAGTGACTGGATCTAAGTGCAAGTGGGAGTTTGTTGGTAATCTATGAGCATTTTAATTAAAGCAATCTTTCTATTTATCGATGGGTTTAGGAAACCCTACTTCCTTTCGTCTCCTATTTAAAGGGGCTTGACAACCAATATCTTTACAAGATATTGAGTGAGGTGTTTTAGTTTACACTCATATATTTAGACCCTAGCCTTCACCGTACTTAAGGGATAAAGGAGAGCACCACGAAACTAGCACATCATCACACAAAGACTACTCCTTCATGCTGACTTAGGAAGCATGACGTGGAGTTCTAGTCCATCCACATGGATGAAGTAGAGACGCAAACACTGAGACAAATGTGTTCAAAGGACGTCAACGACCATCCATACGTGCTACGAGCAGCGTACATCACCGCACAAAAGGAGCACCACCAGATCTTCTCGTGACGTGTTCGGAGGACGGGAGAGAAATACCGTCCGTGTAAGCCAGGAGCATTGCACACCATCATGCAACGGGACATCACCGGACTTGCTCCGCGACAAGGTATATCCCGCGAACACTCTTTTTGAATACACTGTTGTTGACGAGATCCTATTGCAGATTGCGTAGAAACATATTTTATTTTGTTGCTTCCTCTGCACATGTTTCCTTCCACAAAACCCAACACATGAGTCATCATTATTCACCAACATACGTTCCCCCACATAGTCCCATAATAAAGGAGAACAACAAGGTTGAGAAAAGGGTGTTTCAATAGGTGGCATAAGATAGCTTGGTATATACTATTATAAGAAAACTCAACCAATGGTAGATACTTATACCAATCACATCCCCATTTCGTCACACATGCATGCAACAAACCCCCAAAATATGCATTATCTATTTATATCCCATCAATATGTGGGTGGTAAGTGTTGGGTTTTAGGGGAAGGTATGTAGCAAAAACAATTTCTTTCCCCAACAAACTCTTAGACAACATATTATTGTAGCCATTATATGTCAGTAGATTAAAGATATAGAAGGGATGTTGAAACATTTTATCACAGACTAGTTGTCCAACAACTATACATATCTTATGTTAGTGTAGAAATTGCACTTTAGGATATGGATCCAAAGTAGTTGTTATTGTTGCCGACTTGTCGCATTAACACCTTGTCTTCTCATTGGAGAAGTTGTTTCTCCTCAAGCCTCTGCCAAAGGGTCTCAACCTCTACGCCATCCATGTGGTTGAGGGAACTCTTTGTGCATAACCTTGGTTTCTAAGAGGAAGCATAACTCAGAGTCATCGAAGTGCTAGTGGTTCTCACTCTCCTTGTCCTCCTATTACAGGTTGTTATCCTTGAGGTGAGTTTTTCTTTCTCTAAGAGGAAAATCCAAAAAAGCTTTTTCTTAATGTGTGTATCCCCCTTGACACACACCCCTATATATAGCAGAGTCATGGTCTTGGATTTTCCAAAAATCTAATCCCATTCAACTTAAAACAGAATCAAACTCAAACCACTATCACAAATCCCAATTGCTTGGTTTGTTAACCAATCAACCAGTTGGAATTGGTTTGGTCATGTAGTCAACCTATTGGCATGCCCTTATGGTCAATTCATTATTCCAGGTATGTGACTCAATTTGATTCCAAATTGAACATCCCACTCATCCAATCATTCGACCGACCAATTCCCCAAATTAGTGACCAATCAATTGACAAGGAAGCAATCGGTAATCCAAACCATCCAGTCGACTGACTAACTTTCCTAATCAACTAGTTGGATAGGAGTCATAAAATACATGATTTAGAATCATTCTAATCATATGTTTGATTGTAAAATTCAATTCCTTTATGCATCCTTATGTGTGTGATCCTATAGGTTCCATATTACATTGGGTATGATGTTCAAAACCTCACAATTGAAGGTTGATATCTAGAAACACATCATTGCTACCCAAGTAATTGGAATAAGTTGAAGAAAAACTTCAAATGTATGGTGACCAATGTTACCATGATCGTATAATCCCTTTTTCACAGATACCTATGTTGAAATTGATGCATGGATTTATCATCCTCTTAATCATTCAATCTATATTTCTTGAACTAGAGCAAACTATTGAGATATTGTAAACTCAATATCATATATTGACTCACATGATCATGGACATGCATTTCATTATCTCATTTTTCAAGTGGCTGTGATATCATTCGATTGAAGGGACAAACACCATTTACATCACCCACACAAATCTACAAGTGTCATAGCCCAAACAAATACTACATGTATAGCAACCCCTATTTAGAGTCATGTTGGGAAAATGTTAAATCACACATAAAAACATGTGATTACTTTAGTGACTTCAGGTCTAAGGATCATAATCACCACTATGATATTAAGGTATGACTCTGACTGCCATGACATGGCTTTCATGAGTCATTCTCAAAGTGGGTTTGTTTGGTACAACTATTCTCTTACAAGTACATATTTATCTAAATTGATATCTAGTATCATGAATAAAGAGACATAGTTATCATTCAACATACATACTAGTCTTATGTATTATTGTTGTCCTATAATATCCACAACAATAACTAACTAGGGATGTAACAAGAATGAATACTCTTATTATACATATGATCATATGTTCAGGTCATCAAACCAAATCATATGTCATCGAGTCAAAGCATTCTTAGGACATTATCATATTTATTATTATCTCAATATGAGACAAATATAATAAGTGGAATAACCTTTATTAATAAGCAAATCATGTATAATATATCCCTATTAAAAGCATCACAAGATGGGTCTAAGGAAATAAAACCAACACTAAGTTGGACAAAATTTTGTATCACATGTTGTGCTATATCTACTTCCAAACTTGTTATGTATACTTCAAATCACAATAAAAAACTATCTCCTTAGGTGATCCATGAAGTTTAACGATCCGTTCATATTATAAGTATGCCACATCTAGAACCTTGTTTATGCTCTTGAAAGGTAAAAAGTAGGTCGACTTGGTTATGAAATCAATGACAAGCCATACCTTGTTGTGTTGGTATGTATGTACAAAGATCCAATCAGATGATGATTGTAATGGCACATTTTGTAAATGGGTTGATTAATAATAAAGGCAATCTTCCATTTATTCTATTGTATTCAATTATGAGATAATGATGTTATATAATAAATGTCTATAGAATGATGTTACTCGATGACATCTGTATTTAGGTTGAGGACCTAAAAAGTGAGATCATATAGATTTTAAGAGTACATACATCCTTATTATGTCCCTAGTAAGATGTTATTGTGGAAGAAAGATAGACAATCATAACACATAAGAATAGGGTGTGTGTTGGTTGATGAAAAAATCTCATTAGTCATGATATGTGACATTAAACACCAAACACATAGATACTTGTTAGAGAACAATGTATAGGACATACCCACCTTGAGAGTGATGCATGGAAACTAATGAATGATATTCATAATCATCTCTCATAGTGATCGTGGTGATTGTGGTTCTTAGATCTGAAATCTCTACATTCATCACTGTTGTTTGATGTACGCTGACATCATCCAATGTGGCCTTGAATAAGGGTTTTCATAAAGGTGATGCTTAGATACATTATGGGGAATGATTGTGAGTGATGTAGATGGGATTTTTCCGTCCTACATGAGTTTTATATCCTAACCACTTGATAAGCAAGATTGAGAAATGCATGGCCATTCTCGTGTGAGTCAATATGTGATATTGAGCTTACATATGTCTCAGACACTCTGCTCTAGATCATGGAACATGGATTGAACATTAAAGAGGATGATGATTCCATGCCTCGAGTTCAATCTAGATATCAGAGACAAAGGAACTATATGGCTACAATAACACTAACCACATATTGTAGGTTGAAGTTGTTCTCCAACTTTATGATCACTTGGGTAGCAATGGTGTCTTGCTAGATATCACTCATTGCTTGTGATGTCATTAATTAGTTATGGACATTCACTACCAATGTAACTTGGAACCTATAGGATCACATACATTGGAGTTTACTCATAAATTTGGTTTAAACTTGATTACTAAAGTGTTAGGTATTCAATTTAAACTATATATCAGCTCATACTGACTGGTTCACTTATTGAATTGGTCATTTTAGAGTACTGATTGCCAATCTTGTTTAAATTGAATACCTAACACTTTAGTAATCAAGTTTAAACCATATTAATGAGTAAACTCCTTTTCAGGTGTATCCTATGTGTGTGGCCCTATAGGTTCCAAGTTACGTTGGTAGTGAATGTCTATATGAACCAACCAATTTAGGTTTTGAACTGACTGTTTGGTTGATCAATGAGATTAGATCAAGGATTGGCATTGACATCATGTTATGCATTAATCAGATATTAAAAAGGCAATGTGATTGAAAATAGGAAATATGATGAATCAATTGTTTAAAGAGTTGAATCAATTGACTAACATGTGAACCGACCAGTTCATCCTTTGTAGGTTCTAAAAATTCATGAAATTTTGTCTTTTTAACTCCCAGACAAATTGGAAACCCTGATCCTAGCCATACTATATAAAGAGGGGAACTCTAGGGTTTTAGAGATATGACAACAAGCTCTAACAATTGTTGTCCTCTTTGGTTGTGGTAACTAGAGAGCTCGAGCAAGTCTTATCCCAAAAGGAAGACACATCAAGGGAGAGCAAGTCAGCGCACACTAACATTTTAAGGGATGACTTCATCCCGGTCTTAGAGAGAAACGAGGAGTTCCTGATGGTCTGCATGGACTACCAGAGGTGAGGAGGCCTTTTCCACCTACTAGGAGGACGTCATCAACTTACATTCGTGGTTCCATACCAAGAGGCTGACGATGATAGCCGTCTAGGTGCAACTTAAAAAAGAAGCACACTACAACAAGGATTTTTGCTGAACTTGCTCCAGGACCAGGTATATGCCTTGCAATCCTATTTCCCAATTCATAGTTGTTGGCACAATCTTCCATTTAAGGGGAATATGGTCATAATTTTTTTTATTTCCTCTACCATATTTGATGTCATATTTCCCTATAGTGGTATCATAGCCACATCAATTTACTATGTCTTGGGATTTTACTAATATGATCAGATTTTTGTTTTATCAGTTATCTTGCATTGGATGTGAATGTTTAAAATGACTATGTGCATATCCTATCAACTACTACATATAATCTTGATATATATATATATATATGCGTCACCTTAAAAATTGTTTTGATGTGATTAAAATCATGGTTATGTCCTATACCCATGGACTTTTATGCTTGGTTTGATGGTTGATATTGTTGTTTTATATCTTGGTTAGCATACCAATCCTCTATCTTCTTTTTCATAAGTAAAAGTATCAATGCTTTCCTTCCTATGATCACCTTAAATGTAACTCAAGGTTTCCCTATTACAATGTAATATACTAAATAGGATTAGGATATTTTTTTATTTCCTATTATGGAAAAGAAGACGTTCGACACCATATGAATCACCCAACTTAGATGTCGAACTAATCAATTGGAGGATCGAGGAGGACAAACAATAGGATGAGCTGATTGATCTGCTGGTGGCCTAACTAATTGGCTAGAGGAGTCCAGACATCACTTGGACTGGAGACCATACGTCTGATCCGAGAAATCAACCGACCGAGCAAGAGACCACTCGACCGGTTCAAGAGTTGAACCCATCGACCTAAACTGGTTCCAACATAGATCGTCATCAACAACATGTTAGTACATATGATGTGGACCTTAGGTGGTAGTAATTCCTTATGGCTCTAAGGAATTACAATAGTATGGCCATAACCATCACTCGGGTCTTGTAATTGCATGTTTGTTTGTGGATATAGTATGTATACAATACATATAGGATGTGGTTATTGGATATGTATATATATTTATATAACTATAAAAAGCCTTGATAAAAAAATAAGTATTAGATGCTTTCCATAAGAAACACACATGAAATCATTGATTGACTAAGTGTGGGCACGCCAAGTATGGTGCACTGTCCATCTCGTAGAAGAGTGACAGTAGTCATGTGGGCCTACCAAGTAGGGTTCATCTCTATTTGTATGTTGGCTTTTATGTCAAACTCAACTAGGTGATCTTAATGAGATTAAGTACCTAGAAGCATACATATGACTATGGCATAGAGTTACACATACCAATTATCCAAGAATTTCATAAGATGCAATTAGCACACTAGTACATAACCCACCTTTAGTGTCGGTTATTTAAGTCCTTTAGTGTCGGTTTCAATGCGACACATATGTGGGCGCCGCTAAAAGGCAAACTGTTAGGCATCGGTTTCCAAACTGATGCCAGAAACCTTCGCGCACCACTAAAAACACACCAGTATGGGGATATAGGCATCATTTATTACTATGGAAACTGACGCCATAAACTTTCGCACTATAGAAAGTGGCGTCATCTAGGACACCATCAACGTCAGTTTATTATTGATAACCGACGCAATATCACCTGTTGCCACAGCCGTGCTGGCCAACACGACCGTGGTGTCTAGCCTCATTTGGCGTCAGTTTTAGCTATTATCCGACGTTGTAAGAAACACCATATCACCTGCTTCCACGACCGTGCTGGCCAGCACGACCGTGGTGTCTGGCCTCATTAGGCATTGGTTTTAGCTATTATACAACGCTTTAAGCAATGCCATATCACCTGCTACCACGACCATGGTGTCTGGCCTCATTAGGCATCAGTTTTAGCTATTATCCAACACTATAAGCAACGTCATATCACCTGCTGCCACGGCCGTGCTGGCCGTGGTGTCTGGCCTCATTAGGCGTCAATTTTAGCTATTATCCAACACTATAAGCAACGTCATATCACCTGCTGCCACAGCCATGCTGGCCAGCACGGCCGTGGTGTCTGACCTCATTAGGCATCAATTTTAGCTATTATCCGACGCTGTAAGCATATGTCGTCAGTTTTTTCAAATAACCGACACCTTTTGTATGTTTTTTTATCAGTCTACAGGCCTGCCGTGGTTGGTCGCAGGATGAGAAACCTGTAGTTCAGTTATGAACTGCAGGTTTTACGACATCCATTGATATCGACCAACAACAGGCCACAAACTTGCAAAATTAACAACATTAATTTTCACACATTTAGCAACCTGCAGTTCCATTCGATTTTCACACATTTAGAAACATTCATGTATCAATCTGCAGTTCCATTCATTTTCACATTCACACATGTAGAAACATTCTTATAGCAACCAACAGTTTCATTCATTTTCATATTCACACATGTGTAAACATTCAGACATATGTAGAAACATTCAGACATGTATAAACATTCACACATATTTCAATTCAGAAATTCATTTACAAAATATCATTCTTTAGTCATTATTCTCTATCAACATCCCAATTATATTTTAAAACCCCCACCACTTGTATGGATTTTGCCCATTCTTCTCTTACATCATTTAATTCTTCCGTCGTATAGGGAGCATGTACATCTAGTAAGGCCTTTCCTGTAGTGGGGACCGTTTTAAACACCTGCAAAGAGAATGATGTATATATATAATTAATAATATATAAATAAGATTGATATAGTTCATATTATCTATTGAGACTATATATAATACCTCAGGAATGGTATCGATGTCCACTGCGGAATATTTGATAATCATGTGCAGAAATCACATCACATAGTATGCACATGCCCATCCGTTGTCTTGTGTAGCACACTATAAATTGAAACATACAAAATATTAAAAAATACAACTAATTAAGCACTGTTCACATAAATAATATATACATTGGATTCATGAACTTACTTCCATGTTCTTCCAAATTATTGGCTAGTTCTTTTTCTTGAGGACCTTTCCTCCAGCCTTTTTGAACTCATCTAAACCCCTACATGTTAATGTAATACAATACATTGCATAATTAAATAGTAATGTAATACCATATGTTAACAAATATGAAAATGAAATATTTCTCACCGGAATAATGCCATTTTCATTGTGTGTCCATAGTTTGAATTCAATTTAGTCCCCTTAGGATCTAGATAATAGACAGTGAACGTCTCGGGGACAATAACTAGTAACTCCCAATGCATACCCCTAGGGATAAAAAAGTTAAAAATTAATAACTCAAAATCCACAATAAAAATGTAAATTTCTTAAGTCCAAATTATAAGCAAAGTAAACTTACTCCACATTGAATGGAGATATTATCACCGTCTTGTTATTTTGAGAAAAAATTGTAAAAGCATCACAAAAATATTGTTGAACTGACGTAGGGTCTTTAGCTACTAGACTAATCAAATATGGAATAAAAAATCCTACATGTTCGAATGAAAAATCTGCACATATCTTGTCTAAGTAGATGCAAAACATGTATTAAATATGTATTAATATATAAGAAACCAGAGCACCAGATCCTACACAAGGTATATGGATGTATAAAGAAGATCTCACCTTATCCATAGCTCTATCACAGATGTATTCAACCAATCATATCGAAACAACTCCAAAATATCTTGTATAAATAGTTTGTTTTCGTATGATTGACCTACAACATCCACATCTATAGAAACAATTATAGGGCTATTTATATCATGTTCGCCTAACCATATTGCCATACCCCTACAATTAGGACCTAACGGGATAGGTAGGTCCTGTGGAACCCAACTTGGTAATGTAGGAGGTGGAGGTGGAGGCCTAGATGCTCTGGGTGTCTTCTTTTTAACCTATATATACATATATATATATATATATATATATATATATATAATTTTAGATCAATTGACATCATATACACACACTAACAATTTAACGTAATGTAAATTTACCATACAATTTCAGTATAGACGACATCCGCTTTTGGCCACAATATCACTCCGCCTTCTGCCTCACCAAGCGTTTCACAATCTGGGTGGGAATATGGCAATGGAAGATCCATCCATCTGGGGAATATACGTAGCGGGCTCACACGAACCCAACCAGCTGGTAATGGAGACCCATGAAACATTTCCCATGGTAGGGATGGGTAAGCCGACGCCTCTGCAATGACATATTCTTTACTTTTTAGACGACATGGATTCAACCCCTACAAATTTGTGTAAAGAATGTTATATACATATATACATATCATCTTGTAAACATATCATCTTGAAAAGACTAGTTACTATGTCATAAAATACTTACAACGGATGTGCTAGGTGGTGGGTCTACAGGATTACTACTCCCAACCTCTGCAGTAGGAGTAGAGGGGATGCCATAGGTACTGTCTCCTGAGTGGCGATCAGAGATGCTTGTCACTTGCTCATTGCTTCATGGAGTGTCTTATCAACTGCTTCCTTGACTCTCTTATCAACTACTTCATCGACTCTCCTATCAACTATCTTATCTACCTATATATGGATAAAAGAAACGTTAGCTTCTGATTATTGAATTCTCTTTTACAGTAACATTCTAAAGAAAGAATAGGTTATCTCTTTTTGTGACATTCCCGCTTTTGGGACATGTTTGTGCTGGGATGGCCCAAAGAACGCTTTGATGCCCACACCAGCGCTTGCAGCCCTAACACATCCAGGATGCTCTGGATTACCCAGAGCAAATGTCAATTCATCCCTTGTGCCTTGTTTCCTCAGCTCGTGCAACTCTCGCTAATTGCCAAAACAAAAATTTGTAATTAAGTAAACACCACAAATAATCAATATTCGAACAATTGCTCTAAGAGTTGTATTTTACCATTTTTGCAGCCGCCTCAACAGTTGTGGGCTTCCTTATTTCTCCTTTCTTATTTTGCCTCCCAGCTATCCAGACATCATGGCGAGGTAGAGGTGTGGTACCTATAGTAGAGGACTCCCGAGTAGCAGAAGACTGAGCCTGTAGTCTTTGGCAAATGCCTGCATACCCCTTTGGACCCATTGTGTGGTCATGCACATCCAGTACACACCTTGCTCTTTGCGCCACACTGAGGGACTAGTTAGTATGCACATTGATTTCGTTAGTAATACTAAATGTTAATCTTGAATAGGTGAATACAATGTATATTAATTAAATTGGGAGTGACACCTAATACCTTGAATTCATCAGTTTTTCTTGAAGCAACAAACACGTCCCATTCTTCTGGGTCCAGGAAGTTCCACTGTTCAGTGGCTGTCTTCTTCCTCTTGTTACCTTCTTTTATGTATTCTCGGGTGAGATTTGTCCTATAGTTCCTTAGGACTCTCCCATAGCGTTGCATCACACATTTACGATACAACTTTTCATCCAATGCAAATATACTCTGCAAAATAGAATTGCTATTAACTAGTATCCAAAAAATTAGTAATCTACAAAATAGAATTGCAAATTAATAATAACTCACACATAAATCCTTCCATATGGTGTCTTTATTCCCCTTAGTAACTTTATTCCAAGAATATATCTTACCACCGCAATGGCTACGAGTAACATACCCAAGATATGAAACAAACGAATTGTGATTCACTCCAATTGCATTTCCTGCATTATCAAAATCCACAAGTTTGGGTCCATTGCCCCTTAGCATTGTTAACTTCTTCATCATAGTGATGCCCCTTCTCTTGTTAACTTTTTGGTACTACTCATCAAGTGCCTCAAGTGCTTCAGAGGGTACATGTGCATCATCAACATAAAATTTGACAAAATAAACACACTTACAAGATATAACTATTAATGGACATATAGATATAAATATATGATATATTTTTAAAAATTACATTTTGAGGCGGCGCATTGATGTCCTCACCCTCACGGTAATCATCATCATGGTCATCAGGAGAATGCTCAGCCATCTGAAAGTTCACATTCACATTGTAAAGTAATTCACATTGTAAAGTTCACATTCACATTGTAAAGTAATTCACATTGTAAAGTTCACATTGTAAAGTAATTCACATTGTAAAGTTCACATTCACATTGTAAAGTAATTCACATTGTAAAGTTCACATTCAGAAAATTAAAACATATAAAAAATATAAACATGCCTCTAATATTGCAATTTTTTATCAATTAACAATCCTTCATTGTGATCTCCGTGCACATACAAGTCATCATTAGCTTCAATATTTGCTGGTGTTGGCAACCCAACTGAGAATGGACTGGAGACATCATACTTATCATAGTACTCTTCTTCATCTATAGGATCTTCAATGAACTGTCTTTTACCATGAAGAACAACCGACCATTTATCATTTGCAGGATCATCGATATAAATTACTTGTTTCGCCTGTGATGCCAATATGAATGGTTCGCCAATCTTTTCAAAGTTCACTAAAGTGAAACCCAATTCATCACTATAACTACTTTAGTGTTATCAACCCAATTACATTTGAAGAGCGGAATTCTGAAATCTATGTAGTCAAACTCCCATATGTCTTCAATGACACCGTAATATGACATTTTAGCTTCACGTGTTTTCTTATCCTTTGCACTTGCAAAAAACATAGTCAACGCTTGAAGGGTGACCCCACTATTTTGGACGACACTCTTATCATCTTGGCGCTTTGTGTAATATGTGAATCCATTAATGTCATACCCTTCATAAGACATAACTTTCAATTTTGGTTTAAAGGTGAGGCATTTGATAGTTTCAGTAATATCATCTGGTGTTTGAGATAGTTGATGTAAGACTTTATCTTCAAACCACTTAATAAATGTCTTGTTATGCTCTCTAGCAAGCCACATTATATTGGCTCGAGGATATTGTCTCTTGATGAAATTGGTATGTTCCTCGATATAAACACTCACTTTGTCCATGTTGTGTAAAATATACAAGTGACCTTGTTCTAACTGTTCACGACTGATTACTTTCACTCATGATCCCAAAATTCCTTTGCCAAATTGCTCCTCAACATTCTTGTCATTACCAGGAGTGTCATTACCACTGAGAAAGTCATTGCAAAAATCCATAACCTCTCTTGCCATATAACCCTCAATAATACTCCCTTTAGACCGATAATGGTTTTGAACATCACTTTTAAAAATGCTCATGTATCATTCAAAGGGATACATCCAATGCAAGAAAACTGGTCCCAACATTTTCACTTCCCTAGTCAAGTGGACAACAAGATGTACCATGATATCAAAGAATGAAGGAGGGAAATACATCTCAAGATGACATAGGGTAACAGCCACTTCTCTTTGTAAATTATCGAGAGTATCAGGGTCAATAACTTTGCTGCACAGACTATTAAAAAAGAAACAAAGTCTAGTGATTGCAAACCTTACATGCTTTAGCAATATAGATCGAATTGCCACAGGCATTATTTGTTGCATTAGAGTGTGAAAATCATGAGATTTAAGACCTATCAACTTCAGATCTTTCATTGATACCAATCTACAGATGTTGGATGAGTAACCCTGTGGCACCTTAACATTTACCAAATATTCACAAAAAGCTTTCTTCTCCTTTCTAGACAATGTGTAACAAGCGGGAGGTAAGTATGTTCTCCAATTTCCCATTTCATGTAATTCCATTAATTCTGACCTTATTCCCATTTCACGTAGGTCCAGTCTAGATTTTATCCCATCTTTAGTCTTACCTGGTATATTCAACAAAGTACCAATGACACTATCACAGACATTTTTCTCAATGTGCATGACATCGATACAATGCTTGACTGTCAAAGAACTCCAATAAGGAAGATCCCAAAATATTGACTTCTTCTTGAATAAAGATTTGTCACTCTGTGTGGCCATAGTACATTGTGATCTCTTACCAAATTCATTGACAAAGTCTTTTACTCTTTCATAAACAACCTCCTCTGGTATAGGTTTAGGTGCACTCTGTTCCTCATTCAATCCATTGAATGCTTTGCGCTTCCTACGATACATATGGAATTTTGTAAGAAACCTTCGATGAACGAGATATACAGTCTTACCGCCATGTTTTAGTCTTGTTGAATCAGTGTTCTCTTCACATATAAGACACACTTTAGCTCCTTTGACACTATATCCAGACAAATTCCCATATGTTGGAAAGTCATTAATAGTGCAAAATAGCATAGCATGCAAACAAAATGTCTCTCTTAATGAAGCATCATAGGTCATCACACCTTCACCCCAGAGTTTCTTTAAGTCATCAATCATAGGTTCAAGATAAACATCAATATCATTTCCAGGTTGTTTAGGGCCCGATATCAACAACGACAACATTACATACTTATTTTTCATACACAGCCAGGGAGGGAGATTATATATAACAAGCATGATTGGCCAAGTGCTATGTTGGCTGCTCAATGTCCTGTATGGATTCATCCCATCTGTACAAAGCCAAAGTCTTAGATTCCTGACTTCTTCACCAAATTTAGGGTACAATAGATCAATCTTCTTCCACTGTGGGGAATTAGACGCATGTCGTAGGATCCCATCATTATTTTTCTTAACATCTGCATGCCACCTCAAATTCTTCGTATCTATCAGATTGGCAAACAAGCATTGAAACTGTGATATTATAGGTAGATACCACATCACCTTGGCAGGAGAACCAGTTTTGGACTCCCCTGAAGTCATCAATTTATACAGTGACGCACGACATTTTGGACAATCTTTCAAATCCACATAGTCCTTTTGAAATAATACACAATCATTTGGGCATGCATGTATCTTCTTGGCCTCCATTCCCATTGGGTACAACAATTTCTTTACCTGGTATGTTGAGATTGGTAGCTCGTTTCCTTCAGGAAGCATTTCTTTCAAGAAAGACAACAATGACGTGAAGCTTTTGTCACTCCATCTATTGTTAGCTTTCAGCTTATACAATCTCAACACAACACTAAGCTTTGTAAACTTAGTACGACCTATGTATAACGGTAAGCATCATGCACAATGTTTCTAAACATAGGAGGAGGATCGATGTGCTCTACCCCACAACTATCCAACATCGCATCAATGATGTCTACTGGAACTGGTTCATTCACATCTACGTCATCGGAGGCAATTTCTTCTTCCACACAAGTACTGCTATCGACATCCACTGGTTTCGGGTTTGAAATCTCTCCATGCTAGTGCCATTCTATATAGACTTGTACAATCCCATTGCACATGACATGGCTTTTGATTTCGTCACCAGTGCTGACTTTCAAGTTGTTACCGCAATGCCTACATGGACAGTAGAACCTATCTCCAAGTTTTTTCCTATGTTCCTCGACAAATCTAATAAACTGGTCAAGACCAGAAATAAGCTCTAGGGTGCAACGATTGTGAATGGACATCCATGATCTATCCATTCTATGATCAAAGAGAAAACAAGTATATATTACAACAAGATTAGGGTCTAGGGTTAACAAATACATGTGATGTCATTCTTATATATATTAAATGTGTACCACCTATTCCATCCTTGAACACCTAATCTCATTAGTAAGTGTATAATGTATATTGGGTTTTCAAGAAAATTTTGACAACATTTTCCCACTGTTCTCTAAGTACATATGTACTTAGAGAACAAATGGGGAAATGCTACCAAAATTTTCTCAAAAAGCCAATACACATTATACACTTACATCCTAAGTGAGATTAGGTGTTCAAGAACAGCCCCAAACCGGGGACTATCCAAGATTTACTCCTAATGAGTAAATCTTGGATGGGTTTCTAGGCCAACAAATACATGTGATGTCATTCTTATATATAATAAATGTGTACCACCTATCCCATTCTTGAACACCTAATCTCACTAGTAAGTGTATAATGTGTATTGGGTTTTCGAGAAAATTTCGGCAGCATTTCCCCGTTGTTCTCTAAGTACATATGTACTTAGAGAACAACGGGGAAATGCTGCCGAATTTTCTCGAAAACCCAATACACATTATACACTTACATCCTAAGTGAGATTAGGTGTTCAAGAACAGTCCCAAATCGGGGACTATCTAAGATTTATTCCTAATGAGTAAATCTTGGATGGGTTTTTAGGCCAACAAATAAATGTGATGTCATTCTTATATATAATAAATGTGTACCACCTATCCCATTCTTGAACACCTAATCTCACTAGTAAGTGTATAATGTGTATTGAGTTTTCGAGAAAATTTCGGTAGCATTTCCCCGTTGTTCTCTAAGTACATGTACTTAGAGAACAAACAGGGAAATGCTACCGAAATTTTCTCGAAAACCCAATACACATTATACACTTACATCCTAAGTGAGATTAGGTGTCCAAGAACAGTCCCAAACTGGGGACTATCCAAGATTTACTCCTAATTAGTAAATCTTGGACGAGTTTCTAGGCCAACAAACACAATGATATATATGTACATGTTAGGGTTTCATCACAATTGATGTTAGGGTTTAATCAAATCAAATTAGGATGCTAGAATGGACAAGTTTAAATCTTATTTCAACATGCATCAAAATTTATTGAATTAGGTCAAGCATTAGGATTAGAAGCACAAATATATGCAAGCAAAAGATTTGTTCATATCCTAGGTTGATTTAAAATAGCAACATCTACCTAAATAAACTCAAAGCATTAGATAAATAAATATAATCAGTAGATAAACAAATACAAAGCAATAGATAAAAAAATAAATGAACAAAATACCCTCTTTTTTCCCTTCTCCCTCCTTACCAACAGCAAGCATGGTCGTGGCTGTGTTGGCCAACCACGGCCGTGCTGCCTAGCATGGCTGTGGTCGGCCAACACAGCCACGACCATGCTTGTTGTTGGTAATGAGGGAGAAGGAAGAAGAAGAGGGGCATGGAGGAAGAAGAAAAGGCTACCTGTTGAGCAGCTAGCACTGTGGAGAAGAGCAGCGGCGATGTAAGGAGCAGTGGCGACGGTGTGAGGAGCAACGACGTCTATGTGAGTAGCAATAGCGGTGAGCAGAGAAGGAGGTGGCGACGAGCAGAGAAGGAGGCGGCGGCGGTGTCGAGCAGAGTGGCAACAGGAGAAGGAGGTGGCAACGACGGCAAGCAGAGGTACCAGTAGCAGTAGGCAGAGGCGGTGACAATGCAACAGGAAGCAGGGGAGTCGTCGAGAGTCGGTCGGCTAGCTGTTCGTGATAAAACAGAAGAAAGGGGAAGATTCGGCTGTTTGGGGGTCTATTAAGTTAGTAAAAAATGTCAATTATCTAAATAACTGACACCTAAACGTATTAAGCGTCAGTTGATAGGAAACAACTGACGTCCAATTGGATAATCTTTACCCTAATTTTTTTGATGGGAACCCCTATCAACGTCAGTTATCCAAGGAAAACCGATCCGATATTGGAACTTTTTACGCAAACTTTATCCTCGTCCGGTGTCGGTTATTAGATAAAAAACCGACGTTGTATGTGACACTTTGGGGGGCAATTTTTTTTGCTCGAAAATTGGATTTCGAGTTTCTTTTATCTAGCTGACACTGAATACAAAGCGATACATATGTCTGGATGCTCCTCAAATATAGACGTCAGTCTTACTTAATAGCCGACGTTTAATATTATCAACGTCGGTTTTACTAAACAACCGACGCCCATAAAAGCGACATTGAATGTTGTTTCTTTAGTAGTGGCAAAAGTTGCCTACCTCAATAATTGGTTATGGACATTGGTGTTGGTTGGGTAATAACTCAAATGTTTTGGTTCTTAGCTTACTAGAAGGTTGTACGGTGCAATCTTCTGAATTGATAATTGAGGGCTATCAATTTGAACAAAATAGTGGGAATGATAATTAATTAAAGTCCTAGTTAAACATCACCATTTTTTTAATCATATCAACTCAAAAGTGTTTTGAAAAATTGCACATTTTTCTCGTAGAATCAAATGGCAACCGATCACACATTTTCCTTATGATCAGTCTTTGAGAAGGACAAGTTGAATGAGAATAATTTTCATGATTGGTTCAGGATGTTGAGAATCATTCTCACACAAGAGTGCAAGCTCTATATCCATGAGACACCCGAGCCAGATGAACCTGCTCCCATCGCGCCTAAGGCTGACAAGGATATTTACAAGAATCACTCTGATGATACTATAAATGTCAAGTTCATGATGCCATACTCAATGAGCTATGAGTTGTAGAGACAACATGAGAATATGGATGCTATTGAGATGGTAACACATCTTAAAAAATGTACCAAGATCAGGCAATACATGAGAGATATGATGTCTCCAAGACATTCAAGTGCAACATGGTAGAAGGAGATCCAATAGGTCCCCTTGTGCTCATGCTTATTGGGTATGTGGAGAACCTTTCTAGACTGAGATTTCCCTTGGGTCAAGCATTGGCTACAAATGTGATTATGTAGTCACTGCCAGAGTCATACAACCAGTTTGTCATGAACTACAACATGAATGATTTTGATGAGCCATTTCCATAATTACTTGGCATGTTGAGAATAGCTGAAGTGAAAATGAATAAAGACAGTCCCAAGTATGTGATGATGATAAATAGAGGAAAAAGGAAGTCCAAGGGAAAATGAAAAGCTAATAAGCATCTAAAGCTAGGCAGAAACCCAAATCTTCTGCACTCAAAGCAAAGGGAGGGGTGAATAAGGGAGGTAATTGTCACCACTATCACCAGCCTAGACACTGGAAGAGGAAGTTCCCTCTCTACCTGGAGGAACTCAGGAAGAAGGAGATAGAGATATCCACTTCAAGTATATACATTATTGAGATAAGTATGTCCACTTCATCTTTGGGCACTAGATATTGGATGTCGGTCTCACATATGTTCGAATATGCATAATCTAAAAATAAGTAAGACTTTAAGAAAGGAAGAGGTCGAACTATGCATTGCAAATGGACAAAGAGTTGCTACCACTGTAGTTGAAATCTTTAATTTATCTCTACCCACAGGGCTTGCAATAGAGTTAAAGAATTTCTATTTTGTACCTGCCATTAATAGAAACATTATTTTGTATCTTGTATGGACAAGAATGGATATGAAATTTTTATAAGGAATGGTCAGTGTTCTATTTCAAAAAATGAGATCTTTTATGGCAGTGCCCCTATGTCCTATGGTCTTTACTTATTAGATCTGAAGACAAATATTTATTACGTAAATACCAAAAGATCAAAAATCAATAACACAAACAAAACATACCTTTGTCATTGTCATCTAGGGCACATCAATGAGAATTGCATTTCTAGACTTCATAAAGATGGATATGTGGACTCTTTTGATTTCAAATCAATAGAGACATATGAGTCTTGTTTGTTGGGTAAGATGAAAAAGACTCCCTTCACTGGTAATAGTGAGAGGGTCGGTGATCGATTAGGACTCATACATACTGATGCATGCATCCCTTTTAGAGCAAATGCTAGAGGTGGGTACTAATACTTCATTACCTTCGCTGATGACTTTAGTATGTATGGCTATATTTACTATATGCAACATAATAAAAAACTTTTGAAAAGTTCAAGGATTTCATGAATGAAGTACATAACCAAATAGGTAAATGTATTAAGGGAATTCATTCTGATCAGAGTGGAGAATACTTGAGTGAAGAGTTTGAGGACCTTATGCGAGACTGTAGCATCGTATCACAATGGAATCCACCTGAAACATCACAACATAATGGTGTATCCAAAAGAAGGAATCACACATTGCTAAATATGGTGCAATCAATGACGAGTTTTGTCGATCTTTCAACTTCCTCCTGGGGTTATGATCTAGAAAATTAAATGTTTACACTAAATCGTGCACAATTTGAATCGGTTCAAAAGACACCATATGAGATATTATATCGAAAGCATCCCAATGTGTCCTTTATGTAGATTTTGGGATGTGAAGCTTATATGAGAAAGAAGTTTCCTGAAAAGCTTGGATCCAAATTGGATAAATGTCATTTTGTTGGATATTTTAGGGAAACAAAAGGATACTACTTTTGTACCCCAACTGAAAACTAAATGTTTGTTGCCAGGGATGTTGTATTCCTAGAAAAAATATTCATGTCCAAAGGAATTCGTGGGAGGAAAGTAGAACTCAAAGAGGTTTGAGACCAACAAGAAAGCATTGAACCTATAGAGGTACACGAGGAACTTAGAGAGTCACAAACCATTATGGAATCTCAAATTCCACATGTAACACAAGAACCTCACAGAACTAGTAGGGCACACCTTGAGCTAGAAAGATTTGGTTATCTTCTGACTCGAGAAGGCGATGAGTTAGTCATTATAATGAGCCAACTACCTACTTAGAAGTTGTTAAGGGACCATAATACGAGAAATGGCTTGAAGCCATGAGATATGAGATGGATCCATGTATACTAACAAGGTATGGACCTTGGTGGATCTACCTAAAGGGGTAAAAGCCATAGGGTGCAATTAGGTCTTTAGGAAGAATACTAACATCGATGGTAATGTACAAACTTAAAAATGTGAATTGGTTGCAAAGAGTTTCAGACAAGTTTAAGGTGCCGACTAAGATGAAATATTTTCTCCAATTGTCATGGTTAAGCCCATCAGGATCATGCTTTCCATTGTAGCTTATCATGACTATGAGATTTGGCATATGGATGTTAAAACCACATTCCTTAATGGGAAGCTTCTTGAGGATGTGTATATGACACAACCTGAGAGTTTTATAAATCCAAAGGATACAAATAAAGTTTGTAAGCTACAAGGGTCAATGTAAACATTGAAGCAAGCACTCATAGATGGAATCTTGGATCTGACAAACAATCAAAGAGTTTGTCTTTAGTCAAAATGAAGATGAAACACATGTTTACAAGAAGGTTAGTGGGAGGATGATTGTATCCTCATATTGTATGTGGATGACATACTATTGATGTAGAATGACTTCCATACTTTGCAGATGGTAAAGACCTGGCTAGGAAGTACATTCTCAATGAAGGAATTAGGCGAAGCATCCTATATTTTAGGAATCAAGATCTATAGATATAGATCTAAGAGTCTTCTTGGACTACGTCAGAGCACATACATCGAAAAAGTGTTGAAGAAGTTTAACATGGAGAACTCAAAGAGAGGGAACCTATCCATATCTCATGGTGTTATTATCTCTAGAGCTCAATGTCCTAATTCTTGTGAAGAAAGGGAAGACATGAGTAAGATTCCATATGCATCAACAATTGGATCTATCATGTATGCAATGTTATGTACTCATCCATATGTCTTGTATGTCTTGAGCATGGCAAGAAGATATCAGTCATATCTGGGTGAAGCCCACTGGATTATTGTGTAGGACATCTTTAAGTACTTGAAAAGAAGTAAGGATCAATTCCTTGTCTATGATGGTGAGGAAGAGGTGGTGGTAAAGGGTTACACCAATTTAAGCTTCCAAACTGACAAACATGACTATATATCACAATCTAGATTTCTATTTTGCCTAAATAACAAAGATGTAAGCTAGAAGAGTTCCAAGCAAGAGACAACTTCTGATTTTGCAATATAGGCCGAGTATACTGCTGCATCCAATGCAACAAAGGAGGTTGTTTGGATTAAGAAGTTCATTTCTGAAATTGGGGTGGTTCCAAGTATTTATGATGCAATTGAGCTATATTATCACAACAATGGAGCTGTTGCACAAGCTAAGGATCCCAGAACACATCAACGTTCCAAGCACATATAAAGGTAGTTCCATCTCATACGAGAAATCGTACAATGAGGAGATGTGAAGATTTGTAGATTACCAACTGAGGCTGACCCCTTGATGAAAGCACTTTCACATTAGAAGCATGATGGTCATGTTAGATCACTTGGCATTAAGTTCATGGGTGATTGGTGTGCAAGTGGGAGTCTGTTGGTATGTTTGCCCATAGAGCCAATTATATGATGATTGTAATGGCATATCTTGTAAACAATTTGATTAATAATAAAAGAAATCTTCTATTTATTCAGTTTTATTCAATTATGAGATAATGATGTTACATAATAAATGTCTAAAGAATGATATTACTCGATGATGTATGTCTTCAGGTTGCGGACCTAGAAAATGAGATCATACATATGTTAAGAGTACATAATTCTTGTTATGTCCATGATCAGATGTTACCATGGAAGCAAGATAGACAACAATAACATATAAGACTAGAGTGTGTGTTTCTTGATGATAGAATCCCTTTAGTCATGATATACGATATCAAACCAAACACATAGATACTTGTTAGAGAACAGTGTATCAGACAGTCCCACTTTAAGAGTGATGCATGGAAACCATAAAATGGTAGTCAAAATCATTTCTCATAGTGATATAACTGATTGTGGTTCTTAGACCTGAAATCACTACATTTTCACATGTTTTTCGATGTAATTTGACATCATCCAACATGACTTTCAGTAAGGGTTTCCATAAGGGTGATGCTCATATACATTGTAACACATGGGGAATGACTATGAGTGATGTAGATGAGATTTGTCCCTCCTAAAAGAGTTTGATATTATGGACATATCAAGACTGAGAAATACATGACCATGATCATGTGAGTCAATATGAGATATTAAACTCACATATATTGTAGATAGTATGCTCTAGTTCAAGGAACATGTATTGAACATTTAAAAGGATGATGATTCCATGCCTCAAGTTCAATCTAGATATTAGAGACAAGTGAACTATATGATCACTGTAACAGTAATCATAGGTTGTAGGTCGAATTTACTGTCCAAATTTTTGATTAATTGAGTAGCAATGATGTCTTGCTAGATACCACTCATTGCTTATGATGTCCTAAATTGGTTATGGATGTTCACTATCAACCTAACTTGGAACCTATAGGGTCACACACATAGGATACACCTAAAAAGGAGTTTACTCATGAATATGGTTTAGACTTGTTTACCAAAGTGCTAGGTATACAATTTAAACAAGATTTGCAATTAGTACTCTAAAACAAATAGTTTAGAAAGTGAAATGATTGGTTCAGATGTATAAACTAACCAATCCAGGTTGTGATTCGACTATTTGGTTGATCAATGAGATTGATCAAGGATTGATGATGACACCATGTTGTTCATTAATCAAATATTAAAAGCCAATTTGGTTGGGATTGGGAAATATGGTGAACTGATAATTTCAAGGGTTGAACTAGTCATCTCACATGTGAATCGACCGATTCATTGTTTACCGGTTCCAAAAATTCTTGAAATTTTGTCTCTTTGACTCCCAAGTGAACTGGAAATCCTGACCCTAGCCATCTTATATGGGGGGGGGAGTCTAGGATTTTGGAGACCCAACAACAAGATCTGACAATTGTTGTCCTCTCTGGTTGTGATAACTAGAGAGCATGAGAAAGTCTACTCTAAAAGGAAGAGATAGTAAGGGAGAGACAACAAAGGGATAGCAACTCAATGCTAGCACACTGACGTTTCAAGAGATGACTCCATCCTATTGGCCTTGGAGCACAACTAGGATCTCTTGGTGGTCTATGTGGAATACATAGAGGAGTGGAGGCCTTTTCCACCTGCTAGGAGGATGCCATCAACCATCGTCCGTGCTGGCAGACTAGGAGGCCACTGTCGACTGTCGTCCAGGTGCAACTTGAGAAAGAAACACACTACAACAAGTAATGTCACTAGACTAGCTCTAGTACTAGGTACATGCCTTGCAATCCTCTTTCCCAGTTCATAGTTGTTGACGCAATCCGATATTTAAAAGGAATATGGTAGTAAAATGTTTTGTTTCTGTTGCCATATCCGATGCCATAATTCCCTACATGTTGTAACCATAGAAAAGTAGTAAGAAATCCGTAGTGATTTTCTCCCCACTTTCACTCTGATATCTCAAGTGGATGGAAAATGCCACTAGGGTGTTAATATTCTATCTTCACTTGTTGTAATGTCAATTGTGGCAATATTTCTCGCAATATTGATCAATCAGAAACCTAGTTGTAGATCCTTGTACGTCTTTATCATACCATAATGAATCATGTAGTTGGAACTAGGTATCTTCTCAGAACCCTCTTCTTTAAATTTAAGAAAATAGGAATCTGAATCCTATGAAAAAAATGAATGGCATTGTCCAATGCAACATAGAATTCGAATTGTGGCTTCTAAGTTAGTAACTTCATCTCCTCAAAATCACAAATTGTGTATGAACAAATTTAGAAGTCTTGGAGGAAGTGGTAAAAACCCTAGACTTGGGCACTTTACTTATCAACAACTACCTCTTAGACATTATCTAGAAAATCAAGTCTCCATCTTGAGATGTGATCTAAACTTCTCCGCAAGAAACAAAGGACTAATGCATACACAATGTGTTACTTCTTACTCATGGCGTCAACTAAATTTTCCTTGATAGGATGGTGTGTGATGGTAAAATCGTAGTAGGTTAGATACTCCATCCATATACTCTACTCTATTTTAGATCTTTCTATGCCATCAAGTATCACAAGGTTTTGCAATCAAAGCAAACTTCAAACTGTATGCCATACATGTAGTGTCACCATATCTTTAGAGCATATACGATGCCAACCAACTCTAAGTCATGGTCAGGCCAGTTCTCTCACTCATATATACGAAAATGACTCATATGAAAATGGAGTGAGGCATACATGATCACGCTCCATTTTTGTATAAGAATACAAATGAACCCTTGCTTAGAAGTGTTAATGAAACTGATATAGGTTTTAATCTCAGGGAAAGAATAGGGGAAGGAGTTAAGCACCACTTTAGCTCCAAAAAAATCTTCCTACACTTAGTGGTATACACAAGCTTTTCTTCCTTGCATGTCAACTCTATCATGGGGAAATTTTGAATAAACCTTCTATAGTATCCTACAAGATTGAGGAAATTATGTATCTCAGAGGGTTCTTTAGGGATAGCTACATCATAAATATTTCAACTTTAATTGTGTCAACGACAATATGAGCAGTAGAGTCATATGGCCCATAAAATATCTTCTTTTATCCATTAGAAATCTATGCATTTGGTTGATGCTCTTATAGAGACTGAAGAATAATCCACAGATTCTCATGATGTTTATCCTTTGATTTAGAGTAGATGAGTTTGTTGCCAATGATTACCACCACCACGATATTGAGGTTGGTGCAAAAAAATTGATTCTTCATGTCCATGAAGGTGGTTGGGGCATTAGTCAAGCCAAATGGCATAACTAAAATCTCATAATTCTTGGAATGTGTACAAAACATCATATTTAGTATCTCCTCTTCATTCATGCATGTTTGACGGTAGCCACTATGCAAGTCCATCTTTGAAAAGATAGTGGCAGACTTTAGCTGGTAAAAAAGTCCTTCTCACAATAAGATGTAGTAACTCTTCCTTGTCACTTAGTTCAACATGTGATAGTCCATACAGATCCAAAAAGTTTCATCCTTCTTCTTAAAAAGAGGAAATGGATCTCACTAATGAGAGACACTAGGATCTACAAACCCTAAGTCTAGGAGATCCTACATTTGCTTCTTAAGTGCAATAATTTTTGTGGGTTCCATACAATAAGGTGGCTTTGAGATGGGAGTTGTGCCAAGTATGAGGTCAAAAGAGAATTTGACTTAATGAGATGGTGAAAGTCCATGAATTTTGTCAATAAAAATGTCATGGAAGTCCCAAATCACATTGATATCATTCATATTGTTTGGGAAGGTGCCAAGAATGACAACTTTAGGTAGTCTCTACACCATGTAAAATGATTTTCTCATCCTTGATTGATAAGATGATTACTATTGGTCATCCCACTTCCTTTCTTTGATACTGAATTTCTCACCATCATGATGTAACAAGGTAACTTTCTTATCTCTACAAAATAAAGCCAAATCAAACTTCTTCGTCCAATCCATCCCTAGGTTGACATCAAAAGTTTTCATGTCAAGGAGTATAAAATATGACTCAAACATCTTTCCAAATTTATATAAGTTCATAGGAGGAATTTTCAAGTAAGAAAGAAAACCCTACCACCAAGGATTTGACTATATATGTAGATTATAATTATAACATCATTACAAGTCTGGATGATAAAGAAGCTTACACGGGACCAAATCCCGAAGCAGCTCTGGTGATTGAGTTCACGATCTAAGGCAAGGTGGTTGCGACTTGGGACTGGGGGGAGGGGGCCTCAGTGACGGTCGACCGCCACCCCTCTCCCCCTGGGTCTGCTCCTCGGCTCAGTTCCGGCGATCTGCTTCAGGCTGGAGGCTTCCAACTTCTTCTTCTCCTCTTGCTCGGATCGTTTGTGCGGAGCGCCAACCCTGGTCTGGGCTAGTTTTGCATATGGAGGGGTTTGGGAGGGATATGTTACGGCTGCAACCTCTTCTCGGGTCTTTGGATCTGAAGTAGTGCTGGTGGCTTACTACTCGACAGATCTGCTGGTTTCGAGCCCCCTTTCCTCTTTCTGTGTTCTCATTTTCTTTGCATGTTTGAGTTGTTAGGTTAGGGCAGTTTTTTTGTCGGTGTTTGTACGCCGGGGTGGCATTTTGTTAGTCCTTTTTAATAAAGGTTTGTTGTCCTTCCGTAGTGAAGGTGGCTGGGTTGTGGGTTCCCCCTGTGCCTCGATCATGATTGGGGTTTCCCCCCTTTCTTCTGTTGTGGTCAGTTGTTTTGGGTACTGCTTTTTGCTGATCTTTTCACGAAGGTAGGATGGTGTATACACAGATAAGGATCTTGCTTGACCTTGTCTTGATGGAGGAAGTACCTACTACGCAGATACTACCCAGGATTGTGGTTTGATTCTAGTTAGAAGCTCCTTTGGAAAGCTATTTGGGGAGGAATCCAAACTGAAGCGTCTTATCAGGATCCAAGCTCATCTGTTAAATGTTGATGTATTTCATCCTTTCTGGCTGTTGTGCCCATTTAGATTCTTCATCTATGTAGATTCCGTATGACATTTATTTATATGATGGCAACCGATGTTAAAAAAAACAAGTTTGGATGATATAAAGGTATTACATGATCTAGAATCAAACATAGATTTAATGGGATGTTGGTTCAAATGCACAATACCTTTGCCAACTTCATCGTCCACTCCATCGTACATGGAATCAATGGAAAAACATACACCATGTTCACCTTGGTGTGTTTTCACTTAAGGTTCAACTGGCCAATTAGATTTGAATGGATGCACCTTAGACATACAACAAGGTCTTTAAAATTTATATGGACTTGATAAACATACTTATAAACAAACATATAACCGCACACACTTAGGAGTAGTATAGGAGCAGTAAGTGGGGTCGAAGACAACGGAAGGGGGCACTAGAGATAGGTTCCTACTGCGGAGTCTAGAGTTTAAGGATTTGAAGTTGGTTTTGTTAATTACACTAAGGATGAATAGGCAAACACTTAAAGGAAGACAAATGAGATAAAAAATTATGCTAACCCTAGACGATTTTTTTCTAATGAGTAAGAAAAGAAACTAAGAAATGAAAGGAGAAAATTACACTAAGGAAAGAAAAGCAAGAGATAACACTGCACTAAACTAACAATTAGGACTAAAAGGCAATTAAAGTTCAAAACTAACAAGAACAAGGTAAGAGAAATCACAACTAACTAGGAGAGTAAAGTGATTATCTTAGCAAGCATTGACTTAGCAAGATGGAAAATTAGGATTTTAATGCAATAACGGGAAGTGTAGTCTGTTTGGGGAATGTACTTGTCAGTTGAGTTGGGGGTTATAACATGTAAACATTACTCTTTCATTTAGGTTACCAAACTAAACAATAAGTTAGATTTGGATGAATTGTCCTAAACTATTAATTAGCAATGGATGGGGTAGGATGGGCATAGGGAACTAGTCCCTATCACATCCTATCCACCCTTGCAAGGCTCATTTGGGTTGGGATTTAGGTAAAGTTCTATTAGGATCTAACCAAGTCTAAATTCCTATGATAGAAGATCCTAGGGAATTTGGGGGCCGAGGGTAATGGAAGGTAGAAATGAGGTTTAAGGCCTCACATCACCTACCATCTAGACTTTAGGAAGCTCCAAGCCAATTACAATAAATGTTTCTAAACTAGCTACTTAGATCTCTCACCTAGGTGTAGGGGAACTAATTAGCATGTAGGAAGGTGATTAGGTATCTAGGGATCCACTAATTAGACCTAGGACCAAATCCCAAATTAGCTACATATAAGAAATTTCCCTAAAATCCTAAGTGTTTTCAAGCACAAACAAATAAGAAATTTATTGGAAATGAAATGAAAGTACAACTTAATCATTAGAAAATGAAATTACAATTCTTACATATCATTTCCCCCCAACATGGTATCAAAGTAATATTTTTGACTCCAAATAGCCCACCTAGGGGGGTAGCTACTCATAACAAAGGAAAATATGAAAATGGAGAAAGTAGAATAAGTAGAGTAGTTGAAAGCCATCATAGCTCAGTGGAGACTCCTCCTTCTCCACCTCCCAATAGTAGCAGCTCGACCACCTCTCTCCTCCTAGGTGGAATGGCATTACAATGTGGTGAAAAGTGGTTAAAAACCATAAATAAGGGGTTTTGGGTTTGAAGATGATGGAATGGAAGTGGAATGGAGTAGTGGGTGGAATAAATGGGACAGGGGGTTGAGATGGGCTGAGAGGTAGCTAACCTCATGCTCCAGCTGTCACCCAAGTATATATAAGTGGTGGAGAAGCACTAGGTCAAGCAGAGGTATAAAGGGAGATGTAGTGCAAAATGTGCTAGGTTTCTTTGCCAACACAGTCATCCCATACCATGGTTGTGGCGGCTTAAGTGTAGAATGGTCGTGCTCAAGTGGAATGGCAGTGATGGGAAAAATGAAATGAAAACAGGTTGTGTAGGTGTTAGCAAAGCTCAGTTGCATGGTCATGGTTGTCACCACGACCATGTTGGTAAGGTGACAAATTGGTCATGTGGAGTGCAACACCCATTTTGGAGGAGGGATAAGTAGTTGTTCTTTTGATAACGGGTATGTTGGGGTCTCAGCACCCCAACTGTGGAAGGCTACATGGACGTGATGGGTCCTTGGCACAACTGTAAATTGCATAGTTGTGCTGCTATGATTTTCTTCAGTGCTTGAATTCTGCTTGACTATGTGATTCTTATCTTTTATGGCATGATCATTCTTGTCACCACGGTTGTGTTTGGGTTTTCTAAGGCACTTTGGTCTTGAACTTAGGATTTTCATTGACTTCTTTGCCTGACACGAATCTTAGACACTAGGGGTAGGTTGGGGAATCTCTTGGACCCTCCTTAGGCCCCTCCAATGATGAAGGGATCATAGGATCACCCTCCTTCTCTCCCATCCAACCAATCATGGTCTAAGTATATGAAAAACATGCAAAGAAAATCCATAAGTGCATTTGATAGTGATACACATATTAAGGGAAATGACATGCATTCTAACAAATTTAGATGTGATTGAAGTGCAAAAGGACACAAGATGAAGTCCTAAAATATGGCTACATCACCACTCCAATCTTAAAGCATACTTGTCCTCAAGTATGCTCCAACTCAATCTCTCTTCATTTTTTCCACAAAAAAGAAATGATAAATGCATTGAAACAACTGTATATTGACCAAATGAGCTCATTGATGACTAAGTATATGTGTTTCACCTCTCTCCTATTCTCTTTCACAAACCAATCATGATTAAAGCACTGGGCATTATTCAAATATAGGGCATACAATGCACAATCAATCCATATGTGTTTTATATGACTCTGGGGTACATGTTTCATAGTGGTGACAATAAAAAATGACTAGAGTTATTGTTTCACCTTCAAGCATTCAATCTCATATGTCAAACCACACTAAGTAACCCATATGGCTACAAAAAAGGGTGAAATGAGCTAGGTTTGATGTTTCCTAGCTCAAATGGCATGCAAACAGAGGAAAGGGGTTACAATAAGAGATTGGAGTGTTATTACATACGAAAACTCATATTTTTTATATTTAGATGCTATTACATAGGAGCATCTTTTATTTTCTTTTTCTTTTTCTCTAACCTTAGTGTAGGTAGGGCATACAATGGTGAGAGTGAAGCAGGGAGACAGATATGGCCACCCAAAATTTTGGATGGTATCCAAGGTTGACTATGTGCTCTTTGGTATCTTTCCATGTGGCTGAGAGATAAGGAATGGTGAAATAAAAATGAGTCATAGAGGCATCACTAGTGTGGATTTCGACATGAGATCGACTGCATTAAAATTACTCTAACATTTCATCAAGCAATCACACATCACATGAATGAGGAATATTAAAACCACATTTTTTTCTCTCTTATTCAATTTATGTACATATTAACTCATTGGATGCTCGATTATGTTTAATAAACTCCCTCACCCTCAATTACATGACTTGGAGTCACCTTATACTCAATTGATGAAACATAATTAAATAGATGTCACAATATGCTTAATTTACTAAAGTTGATCACATAATTACACTTTGAAAGTGAACTTCCAAAATTGAGTGCCCTCAACATTATCATACAAAATCCAATTTTTATTATAATTAGTAAAAAAATTGTGAACCAATGTAAAAAATTTCATACAAATCAGAGTTACGGTTTAGGAGATATGATTTTTACAAGATTTCTTAAGAAACACGATTAGAAACTTTGATATTGATATATTAATATGCCACATAATCAATCTGTGGGAGAACCTCTCAACCAATCAGAATGTTTCCCTTACTAGCCTCAAATTGCCTATTCCAGTGATCCTCGTTGTTTTCCTGAATCTATCGTGGCCCTTGGATCAGGTGCCCATGGATCAACTCAAAATCTATCGACCATGATGTAATCTTTCCTATCTACTCCCATGGGTGGGAGTAGGTGGATGGAGCAAAATCTCCACCACATGGGCAAATAGTGTGACCATAATCGTGTTCCCTTTCTTTTATTATCAAGGTAAGTGTTTATTTTAGAAATTGAGAATTCAAATCGGGAACTCAAGAGTTAGTGCATAATTTGCCAAGATTGGGATTCATGTTCATCACGTTATTCAAGATCAAGATTATTAAGGGACATACAAGTCAATAGGGGAATTACTTCTTGTATAAGAGTCTTTCATCATGATTTTAAGAGTCTAAGAGTATAGTCATTCCTAGTCATAAACATCGTACATATCAAATAGGGGAAATTTGGTTAATCATGTTTGAGGATTGGTCAAGAGTAGGGAATGGATTCGATCAAATAGGGACCTCATCAACTGTGAGGTATAACATACAAATCCTTCTTATCACATCTTATCATGATTATTATCATTTTACTGCAAACATAGAAAGTATGTAGTATAGATTTGGTGAGTTAACATAATCTAAGAGGTCATACATGGATGCTTAACTCCAAGAGTACTTTAATTAGTCATAATCGA
Source organism: Alisma plantago-aquatica (assembly GCA_963693085.1). NCBI lineage: Eukaryota > Viridiplantae > Streptophyta > Magnoliopsida > Alismatales > Alismataceae > Alisma > Alisma plantago-aquatica. The sequence goes on along the minus strand of OY856410.1, from coordinate 928,623,757 downwards.
GTTTTCAACTTAATTTCATATCATGGCATCATCATCATTTTATTGAAATTTACCAGTTCATTCAAATTTTAGTTTTTCTCATACATAAGCTACCCATAATTGAGAGATCATGTGATTGATAGTCATGAGTTCAAGGATCACATGAGGAGATGAGAAGCTAACTAATCATCTAATGGGTGACTTAGGGTTGTCCTCAAAGAAGATATGAGATGCTAGAAGACTCTCTAAGGTATGTAGAATCAGGTTGTTAAACATGCATAGAGGATATGTGATTGCTCTAATACTAGTTCTCACTGAACTGTTTGTTACCCTAAGTCCACACTCCTAATGGATACATATACAAAGGTGAGTGGACCCAAGTGTCCGTCCGTAGAATGGATCACATAACATATGCATGAATAAAAACCACAAACAAGAATAAGACTGTAGATAACATGGCATAAAAGGAACTAAACTAGTATCTGACATAAGATCTTAAAACCATATATCAACCCATGTGAATTACATTTGCATGTTATTAGAGATTGTCAGAGTAAGAGCACCATATTATCATAATAGAGAAAAAGAATTGATCATAGAGAGAGAGAGAGAGAGAGTCATAGTGTACCTATTACATAAAATCATAAAAAGGGAACACATCAGCACAACTATGTTGATACACTATAAAATACATAAATTCACATGTTTAATAAACATATATGCTTGAAAAAACTTAATATGATAGCAAGAAAGAAAAAACAACATTAAAGACTTTCTTATTACATGTAATCATGTTTTAGGCGCATTTCCATTATACTTAAACAACAATATATGGCCATTGACCAATTTCCTCAAAGGAAGAGACGGTAAGGCCGTCAAGATTAGCTAACCCTTTTATATATGTGATGTACCTCAAGACCTAAGTCAATGAGCTAACCTTGTTTTCAACATGCCTTGTGCCTTTACCCTGATAATTCAGGTAGGTACACAAGGTTTGTATAATGGACAAGTTCAATTACGTTCAAGGTTTGTTCAACATATTTCATGCAAAATGAACATACTAATCATAGGGAACAAGTAGCTCAAACAAGTATATAAATCCAAGAAATTTAAGAATACAAGCATACAAGCAAGTTCAGTACCACTAGTCTAGCCAATAGGAGGATAAAGCATACCTTGAGTAGAGAACAAGATTAACAACTTGATTTAAAAGACCATATAGCAAGCTTAAATAAATCTTGTCAAAAGAGTCCACAAAGAGATCATGGGATTACAAGTAAGTCTAATTTGATTAACATCAGAAATATTAGGTTCATTAATCATAATCATGGTGGTTGGATGTGTCTTCTAGGTGTAGGTATAATATCATTCATCATTGATTTCAATACCTCAACTAGATCTTGCCTAGGAATTAATGAGCAACATAATATGTCATGAGTTCATCTAGAACCTAGGGTGACACATCACAACTAAGATAGGGATCATGATATTAGGGTTTCAAGATCTTATATGGAGTGATCATATGATTTAAACCACATAAGCAATTACATAATCAAACTAGGCATCTTGGGTCATAATCATGAAAAAGTGTCACCACTAGAGTATAGATGGGGTCTGTATGAGTTAGGTTTTGCAAACATCATCAAGCTACCGATTTGATATCATTATATAACATGAATGATCATAGAGCAAGATTTATATAGGACTAGAGAATTGGTTATCCACATTCATGCTAGATCATATTTCAATTCAATATTAAGGCATGTAGTGAAATTAGGGAACATGAATGATTCATAAAGAATTTAGGAGTATAAGGCATGAGAATTTACTGATTTCAGGGCCATATAAACATCATTGAGTAGATTTAGGTCAATAAAAGCATAATGTTTAGCATTCATCACATAAGGCCATATTAAGATACATTAAGTGTCACAAGATTGTCATTAGGGTCCAAGAAAGATCATGATAGAAATAATTGCATTTGAGGGTGAAATCTACTGATTTAGAGAAATCATATATATTTGAAGCACATTTGAACAAGTTATAACATGAAAGAATGTATCGATTGCACATAGGTCCATATTAAGCTATTTAAGAAACATGAGATCATTTTGGGGTACAAAAGTAGATAAAGGTTTGAATCTTGATGTATAATGATGTTAAAGTGATTTATATTAAGCTAATATCAAATATGGGGACATAAAGAATGAAACTTGAGCATCAAGTTTCAATAATCAAGTAAGAGAGAGACTAAAAGTGTCATTTTTCACATATAAATGAAAATACAAGAAGAATTAGGCCGTGAAACTAGTTCCATTAGAAATATCTTGTTCTATAGATCATAATTCATATATAACATTGCTCATTTAGCCTAAGGGATTAGGAGATATCACCATTTTGACATGAGCAATAGAACTATATAAAAATTTAATTAGAAACATAGGTAAAGGGGGAGGGCATGTTACCATGATGCACTAGATGCCAGCAGTCATTCGATACTATTTCCACCATGGATTCACAATTGAGCAGATGAAGTGTGGCGCTCCCACTAGGGCTAGCACCCAACACTCCCGCCTAACCCAGATGGTTTGAGCCCACTTACTGTCCTGGGAGTTTCAGGCCCATGCAAGCTCTCTCGGTTTCTCCTCTGGGCTATGTGCGCTTCTTCAGCAGTGTGGTGCTACTATGTAGGGTCACTAGAAGGCCGATTGGAAGGATTCACAATCAGGTAATAGGTCGTTGATGGGCTCATAAATGGACCGTACGACCTCACCAAGGTTGGGTGCATCTAAGATAGGTGTTGATTTGGCCTTAGGGGCAAGGAGCAGCTCCGCGAAGGAGCACTAAGGTGGAGGTGGCAAGGAGGTCATCGAAGACAGAGGTAGAAGATGAAGGTGGTGTGGGAGCTATAGTGCAAGAAAATGCACAAACCAGGGTGCAAAAGAAAGGGGAAGAAGAAAGAGGAAGAATGGAAGTGAAAGGAGACATTTTATAGGTGTTTGTTGAGATATAGAGATTCCAAATCTCTCTTTATAAGCTCTTCCCATGTCAATTTAGGCCTTCCTATTCTTCTATTAATTGTGCTTGCCTCCATAGTATTGCTTAGTATAAGCACATTAGTCGGTCTGTGTTACACATATCCATGCCATCTGAGTTGGCCCTCGTGCAACTTGTCCAAAATGCTTGCCACCCCCACTTTATTCCTGATATAATCATTTCTCAAGTGATCTTTTCTTATCTTCCCACACATCCATCTCAACATACACATTTCAGACACGTTCATCTTGTTAAGTCCTTATTTCTTCACCGCCAACATTCACTCTCATAGAGCATGGATGGTCGTTAGTAGCTTTATAAAACTTGCTTTTTATTTTGAGAGGGATCTTCCGATCACATAATACTCCAGTTGCATTCCTCTATTTTTACAATCTTGCAGTGATCCTATGACAAACCCCATTTTGGATATCCTTGTCTGTTTAAATGATAGAGCCCAAGTAACAAAATTTATCAAATTTTGGTATATCTACTCTGTCCAACTTGGATCCACCATTCACATTGCGAGATTGGCTGAAATTGCAATACATATACTCAGTTTTTCTCCTACTAATCATCAATCCATTTGATTCCAGTGCCTTTCTCCAAAGTTCAACTTTATCATTCAAACCATATTTAGTTTCATTAATCAATACAATATCATCGGCAAATAACATACACAAAGGGAAATTATCCTGAACATTCTTTGTCAGCTCGTCCATATCAAGAATGAACATATATGGACTGAGTGTGGATCCTTGGTGTGCCCCAACTGTAATGGGAAATGTTGGTGTCTCCCCTCCAGGAGTCTTCACATGAAAATATATATCAAGCATAGAACACAAAATTATGTATACTTTTAAGTGTCTGTTAAAATACATATGTATCATATATTTAAATATTCACATATGTGTACATACTAATAGCATATGTGAAATATGTATGTGTATTGTATGTAGATATATACATATTGACATGTAGATGTATATACACTATATTCATATATGTATAAATGTGTGTATGTATATGTCGATATATATCATATATGCATGTCCATATATATCAAAATGCATACACATAAAATAGAATATTACACATTTGAAGATGTTGTATATTATATCTTAGTATACCATTATGTATTACTATAGTATATATAGATATAGATAGATATTGAAAGGTATTGATACATATACATATGTACATTTGGATGTGTGGGTAGGTACATAGTTTAAATTAAAATCAAAACAAATTTAATTGAAGAAAAAAAGTATGCAGAACTTCTAACGAAAAAATGGTCGCTCATACCCTACATATGCCCTGCTCAAAACCACATGTGGCCATGACCACACACTGGGCCACATATACACTTATGGTCTGGAAAGTGGGGCACACCGCATATGCAGCCCCATATACCCCACATAAAAATGCTTTTTGAAACACTAGTTTCCTGGACCAGAATAGACTATTGATATTGTATGACCTCAATATCACATATTGACTCACACGAGCATGGCCATGAATTTCATAGTCTCACTTATAAAACGTCCAGGATATCACTCCACTTAAGGGACAAATTCCATCTACATCACTCACAATAATCCATGCGTATCATAGTGTACCAAATAACTAATTGTATGGAAATCATTATTCAGAGTCACGTTGGGTATTGTTATGATATACAAAACTTCATGTGATCATGTTGTAGTGACTTCAGATCTAAAGGTAATAGTCACCATAGTCACAGTGAGATATGACTCTAACTACTATCATATGGCTTCCATGTGTCATTCTCAAGGTGGATCTGTCAAGGATGATTTGTTCTCTAACAAGTATCCATGTATATAAACACTATCCAATTTCATGACTACATAGACATAATCATCATTTATATGGACACACTTGTCGTATATATTATTGTTGTAATATAATATCCACAATAACAATTGATTAGGGATATCACAAGAACAAATATTCTTGACTATACACGTGACCTCGTGTTTAGTCCCTCAACCCAAAATCATATATTATTGATTCAAAAAATCTTAGTACATATTACATTTACTCATTATCTGAATGCTAAAATATACACAATAAGTGGAATTTCCTTTATTAATAATTAAATTATACACAATGAATTCCTATTACAATAATCACGTGATGGATCTAAAAATATACAACCAAAAGTCTCCCACTTGTACTAGAGTAAATTACTCATGAAATAAATCAAAGTGTCTAACAGACAATCATGCTTTTGTTGTGAAAATGCTTTTGTCAAGGGACCAACAACATTACTTTCAGTTGGTACTCTGCAAATCCTTACATCTCCTTGTTGTATTCTCTCTTGTATTAGATGATATCGCCATAGTATGCATTTGGAACTCTAATGTGATCTAGGTTCATTAGCTTGTGCAATGGCTCCATTGGTTGTCATAGTAAAGCTATATTGCATCCTTAATGGTTGGAACCAACCCAACTTTACTCAGGAAATTCTATATTCATATTACTTCCTTTATGGATGTGACAATATAATTGAATTCTATTTTAGAGTTCACAATTATCTTTTGCTTGTAACTCTTTCGTATTACAGCTCCACTATTTAGGAAAAATGTGAATCATGATTATGATCAGTAATTGTCCTTGTCAGTTTGGAGGTTTGCATCAGTGTAACCCATAATAACTAGATATTTTTCATCTCTACATATTACAATTGATCCCTTGTCCTTCTTAAGGACTTTAGTATATTCTTCATGGAAATCTAGTGACCTTCATTGTAATCTGATTAGTATTTTCTCTTCGTGATAAAAAAATACAAGACATTTGGGTGTGTACATAACATTGCATACATGATAGATATTTTTGGTGTATATGATTAGTTGGCATTAGGCCCATTGTATTATTCCTTATTTCTATTTATCCCATGGAATACATGGATCCTATATATAGAAGACCCAATACTCTTATTTGACTTACTAAAAGCAATATACTCTACATGGTATCAAGAGAAAGTTCCTGATCCTACCCTCTCCCGTTTGTTTTCCTTTTCCCCTCCCACCCAAACCTTGTGGCCATCCCTAACATAGTAGTTGTCACCCCCTCCCTCTACCTCAAAATGCCTCTCCTACTCTATCTCCTTCTATCAGTAAGGCCAACGACAACACTGTATACTCCATTGCATCCGACCGCTCTCCTCCCCACCTATCCCTCCATTCCTCCTTGCCTGACACGGCAAGAGGCACATGTGGGCAACATTCCGTAGCCTATGTTCTAGTATCACTTGACCATCATCTTCATGTCCACAATGTCGTAAAGGCCCTCTGGAGGAGTTCCTCACTCCCCCCTTCTTATGTACTAGTCCTTTGGTTTATGTTATTATTGTATAAAAAAAACAGAGAGATGAAAAACCCTATGTTGAATTATAAAGCACTAAAAAGAAGGGGCATAGCTTTTATTCTTCTTCCTCTCCATGTGGTTTTCCTAATCCACATGGCTGAATGTTTTTCTTAAGAATTGTGAATTTAATGTTATTTATCCTATCATGCCATTAATCAGGTAGCATTTTCTATTTTCCTATCGAGATCCATTACGGTAGTGCCACTCCTATTACTACTGAGTTTCATTCTAGTAGTATTGTTTTTTCCTACTTAGTTCTATTTTGGTAGTGTTACTCCTTTTACTGAGTTTTACATTTAGATAGTGTTGTTGTTTTGTTCTTTTAAATGGTGCTACATTGCAATACCTTTATGTTTGTATCATGCACCATGGTACCTTTATCTTTTATATGTACCGTGCTTCATATTAGGTGCATGGCCGATGATGCCAACCCAACACCTACCAATATCAATAATGATATCCCCCATATTACTGCTATCAAATTCAATGATGACAATTTTCTACTTTGGTTTGATGAACATTATTCAAACATTCCTGGAATCACAAGGTAATATCAAGCTTATCACTAAGGATGCTCCTAATGTGCCAGACACTGCCTGCACTGTAGGAAATTACTAGGTTCTCTCTGGATTTAGGGGTACATGGAGCCTAAAGTTGTAGTCAAGTACATGTGGCATAGGTATGTGAAAACAATGTGGGATGAAATGAAGTAGTTCTTCACTCAGGAGGACAAATAATTGTGCATCTACAACATCATGGAAAAAATCTTCTCTGAGCAGTAAGTGGATCATATCTTATTGATGAACGCATATTCATCTTAGTTTTAGTAGCCATTTTTGGCCTAATTTTACACTGAAAGCTCTCATATGCCCCCTGAATATGCTCATATACAATTTTCCTCAGATTTAGAAGATAATTTAGAGTTTTAATCAAATTCATTCATCATCATTGTAGGATTAAGCATTGCACTATGTGAACCAGTGTAGGAGACAGTGGTCCCGCTAATCGACTAGCGGGTCCAAGAAACTTTTGATAATTTGGACCTTAATTTTGATAGGTAGTTCCTTCATCAGAAAGCATCCTCATCAATAAGAGGATTCATCTATGCAGGTCCATCGAACCATAGAAATACCCCCCTGGGGAGTGGGTTTGTTTAAGAATGTCAGGACCGTGACATCCCACCGCGACTGTGACCAAGAGTACCCCACTGCGACTGCGACCAAAAGCACCCCACTACAGCCACAGTAGACATGCCTTGACCACGGCAATCAGCTCGACCAAGATGATCGCCTCGATCGCAGTGCACCCACACAACCATGACTGTGACCTCCCACACTAATGTGGTTGAGACCTCTACGAGATGCCCACAGGACCTCGACCAAGGCATGTCAGTGCCTTGACTGCGACCTTGACCCCGACAATGGCTAGTACCTCAACTGTAGAGTTAAGTCAGTGTTGACCTCGACTGTGGAACTAATTCTCTAATCTACACCTATAAATGGGTGATGTCCCCATCCATTTTAGGCATCTCTTACACTCCACAACACTTATAGGCTGTCACTCTGTGCCCAACCAAGGAAGGCAATCCCCATCACCCAAGACTATGTTTATGGTGTCCTTGCTACTCCACCATCTCTGCTCTATCAAGATCAATCTCCTAGCCATGAAAGTAGTGGGATTTTAGATCTATAGCACCTTCATTCATCAACCATCTTCCACTGCATCTCCTATGAGTAAGAGCACAAGAAGAGAAGGAAGAAGGATAGAGAAGATCATCTGCACCTGTCTTGGTGTTCTTCCCCTCCTCGTCCAGGTATGCCCTACCATCATGTAGAAGATTGTTTCTCCACCGAGCTATGATCATCTTCTTCACCATGACTATGGCAGAATCTTCCCTCTCTCTTATTCTTTTTGTTTCTATCATGAGGAGTGAGTAGTCCATTTCACTAGGGTGCAGGGACTAGCCCCGCTACCCATCCTTGTATGTTCATATTATAACATTCCATGGCTTGCATATAACTTTCTATTTTGTTGTTAATCCTTTAATGCATGCTTTGTGGATTGATCACCTGTCTTGCATGATCTATTATATTCCCTTGTTGTGAGAACTTGAATTCTTAGTATTTGAATATTGATTAACATCGTTGATGCCCAGACAAGAACTTCCGAAGGGATATCTATGGAGTAGTAAGTGTGTGACATCGAGCTCATGGAGATGCTTATGCAAAATCTACGTCCTAACGGATGGTTTGCTACTCCATTTGGATAGTTGTATCTTTCCTGGATGTATTCTAGATGTGTTTGCATGTGTAGTGGTGGTGAAACGTGATTCCACTCCAGTGATTCCCATCATTAATCTAAACTAAGTTTTAATCCCGCTCTTTTTACTTCCCTTGCAATTAGTATATCTAAACCCAAATCAACTCTTGTTCTCAATATCAATCTTGATTCAACTAGATTTGATTAGTAAGACTCTTAAAAATTTTGTCCATTGATATTTGATCCTTAACTATACTATGATAAGACTCGTCCGCTTGCAGGTGGTACTATTGCACAAGGTTTTGGTAAAAACTTAGGGACTTCAGCCCTAAGTGAGCATGTTAGTACAGTAAACACCACATCACCTATCAAAGTAATATGATGCAATCAAGGACCTATCAAAGAAGCTGAATTTCTTCTCTCTGAAAACCATTGTTGAGGTCAACAAAGAGAGGTTAACTCTCCTCAGTGGATGCTTCATCAACAGTCTTCATCCTTGCTTTGTTGCAGTCCAAAAAGTACTCATGGTTGGTGCAACCCTTCCATTTATGGACCAAGCATATGCACACCTAGCCTACTCTAAGATGCTTTCTCATTGGATATCTCCCACTAATTCATATGAACCTCCAATGGAAATGGTTACAACAGTGATAGGCCATGGTCGTGGGTGAGACCAATGCCTAAAATACACTTATTGTGGCAAGTTGGTCCAAATAAATACATTTTTCACTCAAAGCATGACTATACAACAAACTATGGGAGAGGATGTAGCAGGGACTCTTTGCATGGTACTCAAGCACCTACCCACATTGGTCAAGTATCTGCCCCGATAGTTGGTCATGCACCTCCTTCACTACATGCATCTTCCCAAACTTCTCATGTCTCGATATCCCATGAGGAGTACAAACACCTTCTCCAAGCTACCCAATATTATGGGGATTCTCCCCTCCACCAAAACATGAGCACATTTGCCTCTTCTAATTGACAAGTCAGGAATTTATCTATTGTTTATTCTTCTACCCACCTAGCCACTGCTTCTCAAGGTAACTTTAGGGGATCCATGTTTGCTGCCATCTCTAACTGAATTATGGATTTGGGTCCATCACATTATATGAATGGTATGTCCCGTCTTCTAACCTTCCCTGATTCATTTATCTCACTCCTATATTACCATGGTGGATGGTCTAGTTATACAGGTAACTATGTGTGTCACTATTCCTATCTCTTCTAAAATCAAGTTGATTGTTGTCCACTTTGTCCCAAACGTTCCATACAATTTAATGTCTAAAGTAAAAAAATTGTTGATTCTCTTTTATGTTTTATAATTTTTGGTCCATCTACTTTTACTTGATAGGATTGGAGGAATTTGATGATGATTAGGTAGGGAGTACACTCTGGTGATCTCTACTACTTCTCCGCCCCACCCTTCAACCTACCACGAGCCCTTCTTGCCTCCATTCTACTTCAGTTGCATCTATGTCATAGTCATCTACCTTTAGACAAGCTTAAACTTTTAGATGGTTCTTTATCTTCCAGTTCTTCTATTCCTTGTAATGTCTGTCATATAGGAAAACACCATCCTATATCTTTCCTAGACCGTATCTGTAAACAATCATCTAAATTTTTTGATTTAGTTCATACTGATGTGTGTGGTCCATTTAGGAGTACTAGTTATAATGGATATATATATTTTCTTAAATTTGGAGATAATTTTTCCTATATTGACATGGCTTCACTTACTTAGAACTTTGGATGAAGTTTATACAATAATTATTATATTCTACAAGTTGGTTTTGGTTCAAATCTAAATGTCTATAAAGATTCTTTGAATTGACAATGCCCTTGAATATACCCAAAAGGCTATCACCTCTTTTTGTCATGATGTAGAGAAGATTCATCAATGCTCATGTGCATACTCTCTACAACAAAATGGCACCATCAAGCTTAAAAATCATCATTTACATGACATTATACACTCTCTTCTCCTTCATGCAAACCTGCCTAAGCTTTTTTAGTTTGATATGGCCTCACGACTTGCTTTCTTATCAATCACCAACCTTCCTCTGTTCTCAGGAAGCACACTCCTTTTTCCATTGTCTACCCTCAATCCACACCATTCCCTCTATTACATCCATTTTTTGGTTATGTCATCTTCATTCATAATTTTGATCCCAAGGCCGATAAGCTTTTCCCCCAACCTATTCGATCGGTGTTTCTCATTTATCTTCTTTCTCAAAAAGGGTCCATATGTCTTAAACCTAGATGTGTCTGAATCTATATATCTCTGGATGTCACCTTTCATACGAATGAAATGTTCTTTCATCATCCTCAACCCCCATAGATCATACTAATAATATGCTCTCGTTTCCTGATCCATTCATCCCACCAACACAATCATCATGTCTACCATCGACAACACCAAATAGGCACATGGAAGATGAGTTACTGATTGCATCTCCATCATCATCGTCAGTTCTGGACCAATCCAATATACTGGTGTCACTACACAAAGGCATATGATCTTGCAATGTCAAATATCCTATTAGTGTTTATACTTTATGCATTATCTTGTGTTTGTGTTTGTTTATCTTGTGTTGTGTGTTTTATTATGTGCTTAAGACTTGTCTTGTCTTCAACATTTCTTTTATCCCATATTGTATGGTTCTGGTTCTCCCTTTCTCTTTTTTGTTATAAAAGAAATTACATTGTAACTTTTTGAATATATCAAACAAAGGTTTTCCCATTCTATATGGTATCATACATGTTTGATCCTCCCTAAACCACCCCATCCACCGACCACCTCCTACCATTGACCACCCCACTACCTCCATCTTTTCCGCCATCTCTACCATTCCCACCACCTAGTCACCCTATCCTTCCATCACCTTCATCACCCCGCCCTCCTCCCATCACCACCACCTCATTGACCACCACTCCATTGACCACCACCCTATCCACCACCACCCACTGACCACCCATCAACCACCATGCACTTATCAACCTTCATCTTCCTCCCATCGACCACCACCCATCAACCACCCATCGACTATGACTCACCAACCACCACACATCTACCACCACCCACTGATCACCACCCATTGACCACCACCAATTGCCGACCCATCAACCTTAACCCACCGATCAACCCTTCATCCACCATCTATCGACCACCACCCACCGACCCCCACTCATCGACCACCACCCACTGACCACCATTTATCGACCTCTGTCGCCCATTGACCTCCACACCATCGACCTATACTCTATCAATCTCCACCACATCGACCTACATTCCATCATTTACTCTTCGAGTTAGTCCTAGAATAGCACGTTGAAATCCTAAAAGTGCTCACCTCTTTTCCTTCCTATACCACATGGTGGAGTGAATCTCACACCGTGGCGACATATGCATTTTCTTATTTTTGCTACCCCTATGTGAGTTGTTTGATTTGTTTATCTAGCTCTTCTTTTACTACTATTTATTACCCCTACATGGGTTTCTTAGATCTGTTGATCCAGATCTAATGTTGCTATCTTCTGCCCCTATTTTGGTTCCTTGGATCTATTTGGATCTGGCTGCTGCTTCCTCTACTCTATCCAAGTTTTTTAGATTTTCTCTTTTGCTACTATCTTTTTGTTGCTCTTGTTCTTTAGTTGTTGCTCCACTGTGAGTTTCTCTGATCTTGTCATCCATATCTTCCCTTTTATACCATTTCTACTGTATCTTTGGGAGTTCCATCTATCTGGCTTCCATGACGACTAGTGATCCTTCATGGAACTTGTGTGCTACAATTGTGAAACTTGAGGGATCAATTTACCATCTTTGGGTGATATCATTTAAACTCTATGTCAAATACCAAGGACGTTACTCTTGTATCTTTTCTGCTTCTAAGAATCCTCAGGATGTCTTGGCAGATGACAAAGCCAAATAGTCCTACAACTAATGGTCCAAAGATGATTATGATGTGTGACATGGATGGTGAATAGTGTTGAACCAAAGATCAGTCAATATCTTCTTCACCTACAAAATGTCAAAGCCATGTGGGATCAATTGTCCCATGTGTACTCACATCAACAAAACCCAAAGAAAGTCTTGAGATCTTCAAAAACTTGGCTAAAATGGAGTATTCCACCAACGAATGTGTAGAATATTATTACAATCAGTGTTCGACACTTTGGACTGAATTTGAAGTATATAATCCATTCATTGTTGATATCAAAGAAGTTGAATGGCAATGCGATGAAATTCATCTTGTCCAATTTCTAATTGGTTTGCCTCATTCCTTTGTAGGTGTTGTAGACCCAATATTATGTAGTGATCCCTTGCCTACACTCATCGATGTTCTCAAATGCATTCAATGCATTCCTTGTATGACCTCTCTACCTATTATTTCTTTTGATCATTTGATCCTTGCAGTTCCCTCCCCTGATTCTAGTCAAGGATGTGGATGTGGTTGTGGTTGAGGCTGTGGTAGATGTGCTCCTGGATGAAGTCCTCTTTCTGGCCCTAGACGAGGTCAACCTCAACCACCTCCTGCCAATTTCTTCTGCAACTTCTGTGGATGCATGAACCATGATGAGGACTACTGTAGGAAAAAGCATGGTAAACTTGCTTGGGTGGATTAGGTCTCATCTGAGGTTTGTCAAGACTCAACTGCTACCGCCTCAAGCTCTACTCAACCTATGGTTGAGTGGATTTGCTCAAAGTTTGAAGAACTCCTCCAAGTGTGTCTAGACTCACCAATAAGTGCTACTGAAAGGAGGTTTCTCTACCTTACTTGCAACTCATGCTCCTACCGATAAAATTAAATAGGTCATCAATTTTGGCACATCTACCCATATTTCTGGCTGTTCTAAAACTTTCACTGTCTTATTTAAGACTATAAAGGTTCCTCCTGTGACTATTGTGGATGGGACTCTATCTGTTGTCCATGACGTAGGAACTATATATCTATCTAAAAATATTCCCTTAACATCTGCCTTATATATTCTGTGCTTTCCTCTTAATCTACTATCTATCTGTAAAAATGTTAAGAGCCTTCAGTGCTAAATTACTTTTGACCCTGAGGGTTACATGTTTCAGGATATTTGTATGAGGAAGAGGATTGGTTTGAGCCATGAGGGACCAGATGGACTATCCTATCTAGATGTGCTACAACCTATTGTTGCTCTACTATCAACTTCTATGACTAGTCTACATTGGCACTATTTCTTGGGACATCCATCTACTACTAAACTCAGTTGTATTTCCAAATATTTTTTAGAATTTGTTTTTGTGAATCATGCCAGTTTGGTAAACAAACACGGGTTGTTTTTCATAAGAAGCAAGAAAGTAGTTCTAAAAATCCGTTTGACATTATTTTTGATGATATTTAAGGTCCATATTATGTTTCTAGTTTGTCTATATATCGCTATTTTATGACCTTTATTGACAATTATTTTAGAGCAACTTGGTTGGTTTTACTAAAGGATCGTAGTACCATTTTGCAAACTATCACCACCTTTTTTTTACTAAGATCCAAACTCAATTGAAATTGTTGTAAAAATCTTACAAACTGATAATTCCTTAGAGTTTATGCAAAAATATGCCAATCATATTTGTAAATCTTGTGGTACCATTCATCAGACTTCCCTCTCTTACACACCACAACAAAATGGTGTGGAAAAAAAAGGAAGAAATCATCATTTACTTGATGTATCACGAACTCTTCTTCTTCACTATCATGTTCTTAAACATTTCTGGCCTGAAGCTATATCTACAACGTGCTACTTAATCAACTGTATGCCTTCTTCTTCATTACAAAATCAGATCCATGTCTCTCTTCTTTACCCCAATGTGCCTTTGTTTTCTATTCCACCATGCATCTTTGGCAACACCTATTTTATTTAGAATCTTCACCCTGGTATTTCTAAACTTGATCCCACTTCATTAACTGTGTCTTTATGGGATATTCTTGAACTCAGAAAGGATATTAGTGTTATGATCCCATAAATTGACAATTGTTTGTGAGTGTGGATGTTGTGTTCTTTGGAAACACATTGACTACTCTGACGAAGGGTCTGCTTTATCTAGTAATCTGGTGGTTCCTACTCCTTTGTATGAGATAGTAGAACATGATCACACTAAAGAAACTGAATAGGTTTCTACAAGAAGAGCCACAGTTACAGATCCCCCTGTGGCTCCTCAACAACCAATTCCTCCCTCGTCGGCAGTATACCTTTATTGTGAAGTTAATACATTCACCCTTCCTACCTTTGGATTCCAAGTCTCTATAGAACAAAAAACTAGTTTCTGAAAGAAGACAAAAAGTGTAGCTTAACCAATGAATAAGTCATACATGGGTAGACTATATTCATGAGGGAAAAACTTGATTGAAAGAGATACTAAGTTTGATCCATGCATGAGCTGTTTGATTTAAAATAAAGGATATGTAATGTATTAAACATCAAGTGAAATTAGTATGGAGATTGTTGATTTAGAATTTCAACTTAACATTAGTAGAAGGATAAAAAGAAATATGTGCAATATGGTATACATGATCATACACATGAATAAGCAACATGAAGAGAAAAGTAGAAGTTAAAGATGACAGGTGGAAGAGTAGTATATGGTAAGAGGATTATGGAAAGTAGGAGGGGTTTGAAACATGATGGAGTATTATAGATTATTAAAGAAAGAGATTGAGACATTCAAGCAAGTTCTAATTAGTCAAGTATCCTTGTTGATAACTAATTAAACCTACATACGAGAAATGTAATAAGGGAATGTTTGAAGATAAGAATTCTAAGTCTCAGAATCATCTTCTCATTCACATCTTCCTTAATGAGAGCAATGTGGGATGAAGTGATAAGAAAATGAATCATATATGATGAGTAACCACCATGTTAGAGACATCTAGTGAATGTAATAATGACACACAACATGATGATGAAACCCTATTAGGGTAAATTGAGAATGTAATCTATCTGAATGGCCAAGTAAGAGAAAGGAATTTCAATTGATAAGATAAAGAAGACTTTAGTAAAACTTGTGAGATCCAAAGTTTGACTTTCAAATTAAGGCAGCAAAGTCACACCACAATAACATCATGCTGCTGATATAGACCAAACCTTAGAATGTTTAGAGTTGTAGTAGTTCATGGGTTGCCACTAGTGATTTGACCTTGAATACTAGCATCTCTGTAAAACAAGATCATGAAATTTCCACTATGAGAAGTAAAGTAGTACTGATAGTAATCCAAGGTTTAAAGGTAGTTAATTTGAAAGGTGGATAAACAATAGGGAAATGATTCAGAGCAAAGGATAAGAAATAGATTTGAAATATAAGAGGTGTGTTTTGAACAAAAGGAGAAATACAATATGAGTGAAGTGCGATATGAAATAAATTCTTGCAGTGATAGCAAGAATGATGAATAATCTATTCGTACCTTGTATGTTTCAATTTTAGGGATGATTAATCTACATGATTAAAATGAGAAGGATAAGTAGCAAAAAGTAAGTAGTAATGAATGAGGATAGATATAAGAGAAAACAATGGCTTTTATTAATATGTGAAATTGTTTTTAGAAGTATAATTTGTTTAAGGTATACTAAGGGATGTAAATTTGTTTTACATATGATTTCAGTTGTACATGTGCAAACAATATGTTAATTAAAGGTGTCTGATAGTTTAAGTCATTCATACCAGTAATCCATCTTAGTATTGTACAATTGTGGTATGGTGATATGGGTTGAATGATGATGGAACAAATAGAGGGTTACCATGAATGAGGTAGTCTTACCTATTAACTCATGTGAATAGAATGGACGATAACCATATTGTATTGATATGTAACCCTAATGAGGTATAACTTCTTATACCGAGTTTTAATAAAACCAAGTGATGGTAATTGGGTATGAATAGTCCTTGAATGACTAATACAATCAAGGAGTACTTTGTTACTATTGTTGAAACCCTAGTATGCTATAACCCGATTGTTACACCTTGAATTATGTGTGGGTTCATACCTTGAGAATAGTGTGGAATGTGATGGTAATGCTTCACCTTATGCATCCATGATGCAATGGGAATGCCGTGAGTAGTATTGTACAATTACTGTTGAATCTAGTCTTCCAATTCAAGACTATTTTTCTATTTGAGTGGCACAATAGTAAACTTCAAAACAACATGGTGAACTCTCTTTTGTGACTTAGAGGTAACACAGAACAATAGTACATATTGAGCCATATGAATTGAGATATTTGGATCAAATTATCAATGTTGAGTAACACCTCAA
The DNA here is from genome assembly GCA_963693085.1 of Alisma plantago-aquatica. NCBI lineage: Eukaryota > Viridiplantae > Streptophyta > Magnoliopsida > Alismatales > Alismataceae > Alisma > Alisma plantago-aquatica. The sequence goes on along the minus strand of OY856410.1, from coordinate 928,606,820 downwards.
GAGTATGAAAATATTGAAATGGTTATTTGTCTCTCTATCCTATGAATTATTGTGGCATAGAGGATTTGTTGAATATCATTGGGAACTATTTCAGACCTGTTGTGATTAGAAAAGAAAGAAAGGACTTAATGTTGAAAGATACATTCAAGTATGAAATATAAGAATATAATGACATGCAAGATATCAGAAGCTTAAAATAAACCTTGAAAGGACTTTGCTTGCATATTTATGTTTCAGGGACGAAACATTTTAAGGGGGGAGGAATTGTTATGACCGTATTTGAGCTTAATTATTAAACTAGGGTTTACCTGGATGATTACATGCTTAATTGGATCGATCATTGCTTAAATATAATTAATTATGATAATTCAATTATGATGTTTTAAACCTAATAAGAACTTTAAGTGTGCTTTTACTTTGAGAAATTGGGGTTTGAGAAATATAACCCTAGTCTGCTGAAATTAGGATTTTTACCCAACAAACCAATGTTGGAGAGGAATGAGAGAGGTAAGAAAAAGAAAATGAAAATGGTATCTAGTCTTGGATAGCACGGTTGTCGTGGGTAGCACAGTCGTGTTAGGTCGCTGGTGGCATGGGCACGTTAAGCCACATGGCCATTTTGGGAGAATTGAATGGTTAACCAAATTTTGTATTCAAATCTGATGAAACCAATACACCACTGTCATAGGGAGGAAGCATGGCCATGCTGTGTCCATCTTTGCACGGATGTGGCACCTTGCACAGGCATTCTGGGGCATTTTCTCTTCAAACGACAGTTCTGTAGACTGCTAGATAGTAGTGAACTATTTGATTTTTATTTATTTATTGGTCACTCCAAATGATCTAAATTTTTACTGGAGATCTGAATCTCAAAAATAAATAACATGTAAAATTTTCATAATTTTTGGAGGATCCTTTAGCTATTCATTAGACAAATTACAGTAACATTTGTATGATAGAAAATTCAGCTAAAATAATAGAAAGTATAGTGAGGGGTCAATGTGCAATTGACCCAAGCAGCTCAATTGCTCTATATGGTCAACCTAACACACAAGGAGCTCTCATAATTCATGATTCAATCTAGAGAAATGAAATCCTAGAGAGAGAGGGATAGTTAGGGTTTGATAGGAGAAAGTGATGGAGATGCTGATCTAGGGTTTTACGGTCTGAGGAATGATGAAATCATGTAAGTTTAGCTTCTTTGCATAAAACATAATGATGAATCTTCTCTCACATGTCAAGATTCCGTCCCTCCTCTAATTTGATCCAAAATAGTATTAGAACTTCCCCTTTTCTCACTCTTTCTTCATAATCCCTCATTTTTAGGGTTTCCAAGTTCAAAGGAAGAAGAATCAGGTGAATTTCTAGGGATTTGATATGAGATCAAGACTTTTAGGGGTGATCTGCATTTGTAAGATGTTTTCACACCTAAGGGTGAGTGGGAAGTTCCTTTAAACAATATATTGCACGAAAATTGGTTAAATCATCCATAATCCTTAATTTCTTAATATGCGACTACAAACCCTAAATTGTTTGTTTGATCTAAGTGGTTGCAAAATTATATGAAATGGAATCTTCCTCTATTTGGATAAATTCCAAGTAATAAAATCATATTATAAATGTATACAATACATCCTAATGAGAATTCCCTAAATATTCACAGAGGTTATAAGAGTAAACTGAAGTATAGGGAAATTATCTATGATTGAAATTGTTGTATAATTAAATATAGAAATTTGTTTATCTAGATCCCCTTGGTTATGAATGATTGTTTATCTATATTCATAGTACATATATGTCAGATACTATCTTGGATTTCATTTAAGATGAATAATTTTTGTTTGATATCTCAGTAAAGAGGGTGAAACACTAGATGCGAGGAAAGTTGGATATTTATGAATAGATATTTTGAAATCCATTTGAAGGGATTTTATTGACATGATAGACTTTATTTATTCAATTTTATTCTTGATGCATGCTAGTTGATAAAATGATAAAAGAGACTGGGGTTCTAGGGAATCACCACCAAAAACCATGCCTTTACTTAGCTGACTCAACTCCTAAGATTTTATTAAATAAATCAGGACCATGTGGATTGATGTCCTTCTACCAATAGTAGGATCTTGGAGATTGATAATCCTCATCCAACTGTACAAAAAGTCTCTATCCAAGATCTCAAAAAGGAGCATGTGATTCTGATTCTAAAGTTTTACCATAAGGGTTAGATGGTCACCACACCACAAGCTATAAAAAACTAGATAAACTAAATAGAAATATCATAATTAATATTTCAAGGAAGGAGACAAAGTGTTGCTATTCAACTCCAAGCTCAAGTTATTTCCTAGAAAATTAAGATCCAAGTGGTCTGGTCCAATTTGAATTTGTGGATTCAGACACGCCGTGTACTTAGTGGAACACAACGTGTCTTGTAACACACAAAGGAAGTTCTAAGAAGAAACACGCCGTGTCTTTTAAAAGACATGTTGGGTCTTTTAATGAGAATACATGTTTTTAACCTAAACACAAGCCACCTCTCTTTATCACGCCTATCTTTTGAGCCATGTGAGATTCGAGCAGCCACTGTGTTCCCTTTCTCCCTAGCCGTCATGTGCCTCTGCACACCTTGCAGTGCTGCCACTGGGTCATCAGACGTGTCTTCTTCAAGCTCGAGCCAGCCGCCGTCCTCCTTACGCACGCTATGTTCTTCTTCAATATCAAGCATAGGGATGCCCTACTCTAGCTGTTCTTCCATTATCCACCACTAAATATGCCACCAAGTCACATTCTTCAAGTTGTAGTCGCATCTTCATCGTCTACATCAAGCCACTCTACTGCTATTTTGCCAACCACCATCTCCATCTTCTCCAAGCGCCACCATCTCCGTCTTCAACCTACAAAATTTCTCCAGGTACACGACGTGTCTAGCAAAGTACACGTTGTGTGCTTTACTGATTTGGTCAGAGTTCTGCAACTGCACACATCGTGTCACTTACTGCACATGTCGTGTCTCCGCCCATCAACAACAATGGTACTTGTTAAGCAAACCTCCAATTGCTAGCATGGTGCTAGGTCCTCCTTTGCACCAACATACATCTCCACGACCCAATTTTTGGTCACTCCTAAGCAAGACTCAACATACCAGTTTCTCATTACAAGGAGGATGCTTCCTACATGATTTTCTTGCGAGCAGACTCTCACAACCCTTGACTTCAAGGATAAGGTCTTCATGCACCTGTAAGATTTGGGGTTAAGCTACATATGTTGCACGGTATCAAACACTTACCCTCATTTAGTTTATGAGTTTTTGACGACACTCACTACAGAACAAGACCCACAAAATAAGTTGGAACCTTATGGTATTATCTATTTCTGGCTTTTGGATCATAGTTTTTAGCTTACCTTTAGGCATTTCTGCGATTTATTGGATTGCCACTACGACGGGGCAATTAGTTATCAGCCTACTTTTCACAGTGATGGATTTTAGCTTGAGATATTAGATGAGGAACACCATGAAGCTAAGCAAGGTAGGGTGTCCACTATTCACAACCCTATTTTTTGATACATGCACCGCCTTCTTAGTATCAGAGTGTTTGCTAAGAATGAAACTCAAGGGGTCGTTGGAAAACAAGATCTTTTATTTTTGTGGGGAATGATGTATGACTATCAAATCAAATGATGCTTATCATATCCTTACGCTTTTCCTAGACATTACAAAAATGAAGAAGAGGGACACTGGCGAAATAATGTGTGGTGGTTTGATCACCTTGATATCACAAAAGTTATATGTTGATCTGACAGGCCATGAGGATGCACCAGGTAGAAACTTGGTAAACATTCAGTACCTTCTTTCTGCAGGGTTGATCTCAAGGGTTGCAAAAGGTGATTTCAAATTTTGGCAATTCTTTGATGTTGATTTATACATTGATATTCCAGATCCTGAGCATATCACATTGGAGAACGAAGATAACTAGACAGTCATACGGAACATTGAAGAAGAAGTTGATGCAGCTAGAGCTACTGATGATACTGAGGCACCCCCTATTGTTCCACCACCTCCCTCCACCAGTACACAGACAAAGTACTCTTTGGCCATGCCCGATGTCAGGCATCTATATGGCTATGTGCAACATCGATTTGACCACATAGATAACCGCATGGGCCTGATGGGTCAATAATTTTCTTCTATGAATGATATGGTTCGTCTCATGGATAGTTGGCACATTTCTCAAGGCCACTACTCCATGACACAATAGCACCAACCTACTCTGCCGCCGTAGTCAGAGTTTGTCCCGCACCCCATGCAGGTTGATATTCTAGATGACGACAATCTTGTCAGCCAGTTTTACGCCTCTGATCACATGGGCACTGGCCCATCCCACTAATGCCACCCCATGAAAGGTACCAAGTTGTTTCCTTCCTAGGTTTGATTGTTGTAGTGAGGACACTGCAAATTTCAAGATTATGGGGGATGCGATTGGCCAGTAATGTAATTTACTTTTATTTTTTTCATGTTTTTTTATGTTATCATGTCTTTTCTACTTTCATGTTGTTCTTTGTTTTTCTTTCCTTTTGTGGTAAAATCATGTATGATGTGAGGCTATCTTGATGTAATGAACTGATTTTTCTTCCAAGTTTGAACCATCTTGTCCTTTTACACCTTTATCAGTCATTGAAAGAATTTTTTAAGAGCATGCACAGATTGGTTGAAATTCTTTAGCCTCCAACACATGTTTATTTCTGGGTTATACTTTAGCTTGAACACTCGACTTTTTCATTATTGATTGCCTAAAATATGTAATGGTTTCTTTTTGGTGAGTAAATTAAAATCACAACATAATTTGGAAAATAAAATACCCTTATCAAACTCGTAGTGCATTTTTTAACGTTTCTTTCAATTACTTTTTTTTCAAAACAAATGGATGAAATCTAGCTAATGTTGCTAGTTAGTTGACTCTCCCATGTTGTGGAATATTATTAAAATCTCTTTTATCTCATTTCACTATCATAACCCATAAAATATGGCTGCACTGCCCACGTATCATGCTAGCCTAGTGTAAGTCTAATCTTGCCACGATGGTTAGGTGGTATGTCTTAAAAAGATGGTAAAATACCTCAACTGTCACTCCACATGAGCATAAGCCTACATTAGTAGCTGAGTTCTGTAACCCATAATCCATTTGCCATATCATTTCTAAAGGAGAGTATAACTAATTATGTAAATGTTAGCTAAGACTTCATCATTTGTATCGTTCATAGCTGAGAAATAGTGTTGTGCATCCACTAATTGTTTGGCTTGGTTATCCAAATTATGGTTAATGTTGTTGAGTTGATTGATTCATTAAATTGAAACCACCCTTGTTGAACTTAAGAATTTTTTCCATTGATGTTTAAGTTGAGTTGACGACCATGAGTATAAATCATTGATCATTGTTGGCTGAGCATTGCATATCTTTCTTTCAACTTATCTATACTGAGCTTGAAAATTCTTTCATGTACATTTCTATGTTCTTTTTGCTTGAGGGAAAGCAACAGTTCAAGCTTAGGGGGGATTTGTTGTGTGCATTTCACATCAATTTCTTACACACTTTCACACACAAATTCAATTCATTTTGTTTCCATTTAGCCTCTATTCATATTCTTCTTTCTACTCTTTTTGTTATTTTTCTTATCACATGATGTGTATTGCAGATATGCTTAAAAAGGATCAAATTAGAGATAGCCCAACTCAACTCTGACATCATTGGAGTCTCTCACACTTTGCAGGCAACTCAGTGTTTTATTTCTGCTAAAACAACATCCTACACGGCATGTCTGAATTAAGACACGGCATGCGGTATCCCAGTTAGCCATGCATCCAACACAAAGGGAAAAAGACACATCATATCTCCTTTTTGAACATGACGTGTGCGATCCCAGAAAGTGTAGAGAAGAAGAAAACATGGTGTGTTCACCATAAACACATCGTGTATCTGGGATGTCAAAGTTGACAGAATCAATTATCAGAGACCGGAACATGACATGTCTGAAGGAAGACACGTCATGTCTCTGTCAGTTTCAGGAATTCTGAAAAACCATGTCTCTCATTTTTAAAGGGAGAACCAATGAAGGGAGTAGTTATCAATGGTCATTTTTCAAAGTCTTTTCATCCAAGAGGAGGTCTAGAGCAAAGGAGGACACTTTTGGGTGGAAGAAGGTGGTTTCTTACCAAAGAACCTCCATTATTCTTCTCGTCTTCTCCATTTTCTTCTCTGAAGGTGCAACATAACTTCTTCTTTCCATCAAGCTTCTCGAGAGGGAAGTTTGTCTACTTTGGAGTAGCTTTAGGAGTGGAATTTCATCCCAAGCCAAAATTTTGCTCTTTTTGGGTTACACCTTTAGTTCTCTTAGCTTTTCGTTCTCTAAACCATGTTAAACTCTAAGGATTATGTATCATTTGTATTGTACATCATCATGGATGAGTAGGATCTTTTTCTTGGACATGGGAGAGTAACTCCCTTGTCATAACATGTATGAAACATGATAATTTCGTACTAAATGCTAAATTCTTGTTTTTCTACCTTTTGAGTATCGATTTCTTGCTTCTTGCATTTATGGTTGGCTACTATGTATGAATGTTTTATGCTTTCTTGCTTGATCTGAGAAGATAAGTATGAGAGTAAGGAGGTACTCTATTAGCAACTCCTCCTTTACCATGAGAGTGGAAATTATGGAGACGAGGAGTAGGTTTATGATCCAAAATGAAATACATACACGAGAGTGTTGTATTGGGTTAGGATCGTTGTATTTGCACTGAGAGGTGAAGTATAACATACAACTCTCCTTTAGCAAGTTCGTAGTATGTTTAAATTTTGTGTTTCTACTTCTTGTTATGATGTTATAGTGAAATCCTAAGTCCAAGACTATTTTAAATTTGAAATCAAACTCTTTTAAGTAATCCTTTCACTATTTAGTCTAATTCTGAAATTTTAGTTTAATTAACCAAATCTTTCTTTGAAAAATGTCTAGATTGTTGAAATTTGGAACTCTTGTGTTTAATTGATTGCTAAAGCTCATTGTGTTCGATCTCGACTACATCTACTCTCGTATACTTGTGGGAATTGGCTAGTTGAGTAAAAGATCATTTATATGATTGAAACTTGTTAGTGTAATAACCAAACACTTACTCAACAAGGTTGTTGGGAATCTTCGAAACATTCTTCCTAAAACCAATACAATTTTTTTTGGCTTCCCTTCCCCGTGAAATGCAAGATGACATATCAAATAAATATAAGGAAACTATTTCTATCTCTTCAACTAATAGCTAGTCATTTAATTCTTTGTCAATTACTTATTTGTGAAAAAATCATCCGCCGATGCTGGCATCCGTGGGCCACACACCAACAACCAAGGGTTCTTTGAATCCTATCTTTTCACATGGTCCATCATCTGTGTCTTCGTTGCACTCTGATATTATTGGTGTTTCAAAAGCCTTTTAAACAAGCTCAAAAGAAAGAGAGATGGGAACAATGCTCCAAAATAAGCCCAATAAAGAAAGTGAAGATGAATCTACACAATCATAATATTCAAGGTAACCATGCATGGCTAATTTCAATGCTTGTATGTCTATTCAATCAAGAAATATAGAGAATACAACAAAGAATGTAACTTCCCATTGCCAACAAAAGCAATCGATTTCCTGCTATCATGGTGCAAAATGACATCTCTAGTCACCGTGTCAAGTTAATCAATGTTATAACAAGACCTTCAATTGGCCTAGGTAATTATTTTATCCATGTCATTGCATTTCCAATAGTGTGTTAGTATAATATCATTTATCATATATATTATAATTGTCTTATTCAATGACAAGGTCAAACATCGATGTCATTGGTTAATACAGTGTATGAAAGTCTAGAAAAGAAAATAGAATCATCCAATTCTTATTGAAAAAAATCAATTTGGACAGCTGATTAGTGAAAAGCAATGTCAATTATCCATTTTTTTATTACTATTGCATGGGATCCCAATCTCTTTTCACTAGAATATGTGGATTGGAGGAAATTTACAACAAGCAAGAAAGATTCTATTTCGAATTTTGTGAAGGTATGATATTTATTTCTATTTTTTGTACAATAATGTGAAGTTTCTAATTTATATGAATTATATGGATAGAGTAAATTCACAATAAATGCAGACCTAAAGGAATGACATATTAAAAGTCTAGGAAAGAAATGAAGGGACCACATTTGGAAGCTATAGAGAGTGTACATCCAAGAGGATAGCTCGTATGAACAACAAATTGAACATGTTGTTCCCCATGAAGACAAGTCTCATTGGAAATTTCTTATGGATTATTAGATGTGTAATATAGGAAAGGTAAATTATATTAAATAAACTGAAAGGTTATAAATTGTATATATTCTTCATTAATATTAAATTTAATTTCCTCATAACATAACTCTTTTCACAGAGGATGTTTATAGCTAACAAGTCAAGTAGAAAATTACAAAAGTTTAGCCACACAACAAGAACCAAGTCTTTTGCATGTGTGAAATATGATGTAAGCTAAATATTATTTTGTAATCTTTATGAGAAATTTGATGGCATCTTTCTATGTGATATTTAAATTAAAATTATTTGCCTAAGAATATGGATAAGGAAACATGTGAAGAAGTAAATCCCATAGTCTATTTTGAGAGAACTCATCGCAGAAAGTGGGGAGAATAGTTGATATATATATTCTAAAATGTTGGTACAATGCATCTTGTCCTTGAGTAGTACAATGCATACACAATTTAGACAATCTAGAATTATTATGTGTTCTATATGGAATTCAACTAAAATATGGTTTCTTGTATTTAGAAAAAAAAATTCTGAGGCAAGAGAAGAGTTCTAGATTAACAAAACCTAATGTTACTCAAGATAAAATTTATAAACATGTTTTTCGAGAAGAGTGACCAGGTTATATTCGTGGTTATGAGCTTGGACCATTACCTTATAATATATGGGGCAAAAATTGTATGTCCCTATAAGATAAAGAATCAAGAAGGTGACATTTTTCATATAAGCTTGAGGAGAGACAATTATATATTGAGGTAGAACTTCAAGAGTAAAAGGATGCATTCCACTAAAAGTTAGAAGAGTTACTTGCCTTAACTAGAGAAGGGATGAGTCCAACACCACAAGATGAAATGGACAGGGATGAATACGTTCTATACAACATGCCTTATGTTGATTATGTAAACATTCATTGTTATGATCTTTCCCTAATAAAAAAATAATTGTGTAGACAAACTGATCAAGTCGAACTCCACTCCACTTAAAGAATTCATCATTTAGGAGGTGACAAGTATGTTTGTATTTGTATGGTTTACATTTCATTTCATTTTTACAAAAATTTCTTATGTAACCTATGATTTGTATATAGGATGTATATCTATTAAACATATCTAGATGCTAGTGTTTCATTCGGTCGAATTACTATGGTCGACCCCATGAAAATTGTTGGAGGTGCAACATTAGGCTCATCATTTGTTGTTGTTTAAATGAAGGTTTCTTTGGTGGACAGAAAATCTTTAGTGAAACCTTGTGAGAAATATGAAACTATTGATGATGTGTTTGGTAACATTATAGCATGTACAAAAACATATATATTGCCACAATGAACTTAAAAACTCCCTTATAGTTATACATAATTGAAACATAAAGAAGTATCTGAAGTTATTTTGATTTATTGTAGGACATGGGATATAAAGATCTTTGGATTCTTGAATACTTCCTAAAGGGATGACATAGTTGGTATTATGCAATTAAATTATTTTTAATTGTAAATGATGATCCAAATAACTTTGTTTAATGTCCATTGTCAATGTCTATTTTGAGAAATGACAATACTATTTTATTTTCACTTGTTCTTTTGGCATATTTATTGATGCGAGGACATGATATGTTCTAATGGGATATAAGAATCTATTTGTGCCTCTTACATGTAGTTATTCTTTCCATGAAAGGGTAATACCCTAGTTTTTTTTATCAGTGTTTCCCTTGGAATTGTATGCAATTCCTATGTTGGTCTTTGCAATAAACTAATATTATGTAGAACCTTTATATATTTATTCATGTACAAGTATATCAAAGAGGGGGATATACACATGAGAAAGAATAACTACTTCCTAGTTAGGAACATATATGGCAGTGTAATGCATGATACAAGACCCTTCAATCAAGAAGCTAGTAGAAAAAATAGCATTAGGGCCTACATTCAAGAAGATGGAGATATTTAGAGAGAATGCAGTGGCCATTGTAAGTAATTATGTAAATAAGATCAGAGTTACTACTTATATCATCCTTATTTTTGAATTGAGGTTCTGGTTTGCCAACCTAGGCCTCTCTAGACATTAACACATGTGATGCCTTTGTTATTCAATTAGTTGGGTTTAAATCTAGGTAATCTCCTAGAATTGGTTTTGCTTTTTTCCTGATGCTTAGATGTCATGTTTACAAACTTACCCATGAAATGAACTGAATAATTGATAGTTAAGGAGCAATAAGTTAACCAATCAAGTGAAAATAATATCATCATTGTTGAGCCAACCATGAAGGAAAACATAATACATGAAAATTTACCCAGTTTGTGATGTTTAAAAAATCATGTCGAATAAATTACCCATGAACTTAATATTGAATGATATACCTCTCCTAAACATTAATGCACCTACTTTTGGAAATTGGAATTTGTCTATGATTTCTTCCCTAGTTACAACATAGGATACCTACTTCTATTAAAAGATCCCCCATAAATTTATAGAAAGGCTTATCTAATAATAAAAAGCCCAGTTCCTCTAAGGCCCTTTTAACAACATGGATAAAAAATATAGGTTGAGGAAGTTTTATGATATTGTTAGTAACGAGAGCCTTGTATGATTGCTTGAATATCATTTCTACCTTCAGTTTAGATTGTTGTCTTATTCATTTTCTAGTTTGTGGTTCCTTTAGGTTCAATATCTCCATTCTTGGTTTGCTGATTGGAGTAAACTCTTTCTTCATACTAAGTAGAAAGGGAAGGGGAAGAAACAAAATGATAGTGGAGCCAATAAATATTTTACTATCCAGTGGACCTCTTGATATTGGGGAAACTACTTCAGCAAACCTGTTAGCGAGATGTTAGGCTTTAAAGATATTGAGTTGGGATCATGGTTTTTGGATGTTGATGCTAATACCAAGTATTTAGTTTAGAAGTTTGGATAATATTGAAGTTCAAGGAAATGTAAGGAAAAATCAGAAACCTTGGATTTAAGAATTTTTTTTACATGGATGCATACTCCCACACAATTCTATTTTTGTTATTGCAGAATTAGTAACATGATATTATTCTTATACAACTAACTTCTGCACTGACTATTATGGCTAAATCACCTGATGCAATTTGCTACCTATATAGTTACAAAATGAATAGAAAATAGGTTGATAGGTGTGTCTAACATATACAAAATACTATTTTCATGTGGTATCATTTTCTTTTTGCTTGCTGATTTGTGTTTGTTGTACTATGCTTCCAAGCCTAATATTTCAAATATACTTACACAATTGAACATGTAATGTCCAACATGTGTAGTAATCAAGAATGTTTAATCTGGATATTTCTTAATATCAAAATAACCAAAAAGATATATACTTGATGATGCATGTAAGGATCTAAATCTTCAAGGAAAAGATCCAACAGTTGAATCAAACCATGATCTTTAGAAGATAACCTCCAACACGTGCAAGTACAAACTCTAAAAAGAGATATCCAAGTCAAATAATGGGAACACCGGCTTCATAAAAGATAGTAGGGACAGTCATAGAAAGGAGCAGTAAAAATAGAGTATCACTCTTCAATAAATGCACAAAATAGAGGAGGCATGGACCCATATCAAGGATAGTATACAAGACAAATACTACGTAAAGAACCTACATGTCAGTCTGACGAAATGGGGACCAAAAATAGAGCTAAACCAAAGCAGGTACACATATTCTCATTCACAGAATCAAATGCTGCTAGTTAAAATCTTGACATTGTTATCATATAAAACTTGAAATATTATCTTTTACCCCTATCTCTCTTAAGTAAAAAGTCTTATGGACCAAACAAGGTGTTGAAACATATCATACATCGGCCTATATAATTTTAAGGGACCCCATTGTCTATGACTACTTTATGTGTGTGGAAAACAAGGTGTTTTTTTATTTAGCTTGAATTGTGAATGCCTGAAGTAGTCAAATTACATAAGTCTTAACAAGCATCAGATTTATTATATCCTACATAAAAAAGTTTGGAATCACCACTTTTATACATAATGGGTGTTTAATAAAAAATGCTTCAAAGAGTGATGATGTGGCTTTGCCAATTGGTCAACATCTTATTAAGAGATCAGTCTATCCTCATAAGGTGCACGTTACAATCTTGAGATATTGATTTATATATAGATTTCCTCCATGAATCTACTATTGGAAACCTTTGTTGTAATTCATTACAATTCTTCTCTATTGTAGTAGTGTAATTTGTTGTTAGGTTGTCAGGAAGATTACCAATGGTGTATAAGATCATTTTTGAGTATCTTTTATCTTGCATGGATTTTTTGTCCCACAAAACATAATGAGGGTCTTGTAAAAATTATAGCAGTCTTAACGTTATTGTCATGCATCCAAATATAATGTAACAACTTTTGAGATGAAACATTTCAGTACTAACTTGCTTTTATCTTAAAACATTTTTGAAATTATTGTTTTTTAGAATAACAAATAGTAGAGGTTTGTGGTCTTAGCTTATCCTTGTCAAATGTTGAATTGAGCAATATTGATGGTTGATTGAAACCATAAATTGTTATCTAGAACACGATTTATTCTTTCATGAAGAGAACTTGATTTGTATGTGAAGGTTAACCCAAAATATTATTATCAGTAATATCATCCTAAAGAAGTGTTTTGGAATATATATGCTTTTGAATGATTAAATAGGGAATTACCTTGGAATATATTGCATACAATTCCACATAACTATACTTTCTTATCGGCATGTATGTTGGAGGCAGAGGAGTAGTTGATCTAATTTCCAGAATCATAACAGAAACAACCTACTTTAGGAGGAGAGCCAATGTTGTTCTTCATTTTCCATGTTGACCTACTTTAGGGTGGAAGGGGGTGGCCATTAGGGCCTTAAAACTCTCTTATCATTGTAAAAGTAGATCTTACCTATAATAGAGAGTTAGGAGTGTGCAATTTATCTATTTCACTCTGTGAAAGTGAAAAGGACACATTCATCAAATTCAAATGGAATGTATTCTTAGATTGCGGGTTTCTGAAAGTGTATACCAATTTGGAATCTTGTCTTTTAATTTGTTATCTAAATTGAACAAAACATCTTCGAATTAAACAAAAACTTGAAATATGTCTATAAAAGCTCCTAATGAGTTGACATGTCGCCACAAAGACGTATTGAGGGAAGCTAGGAAGCTGTAACTACCCTCTTTAGTGTCTTTTAACGAAGAATTTGGCTCATACTGCCACTTTAAGTGCTCCATACAGTCTTATCAAAATTGGATTGGACCTGCTAGTTGAATAGGGAATAGGTTGCAAAACGGTCTGGTTAGCCAAAGACCAAGAATAAAAAAAAGACCAAAAATGGATGAACAACCTTCCAAACGGTTAACAGGTAGAATTGATTGGGTCTATGGGACATGCAATGTCTACCTATTTGATAGCCATACATGGAAACTCCTGACACCCCATAACACCCTTCCCCCTACAAATTTATTACAATTATTCATTATTTTTATTTGAATTAATCAAGTGATTTATGATTTTAGTTCATGTATTCTACTACATATCTTTGAATCAAACTACTATTTCCCTATCATCAACTATAATGTATTCTATAAGTTACTATGACTAGAGTACCACTTGATACTCCTCAATATAAGTCATTCTTATTTTACAACAATGGTTTTAGATTAGAATTTAGATATTTAGAATTTAGTAACTCTGGTAATCCATGTTTTTCATTGAAATAGAATATGGAGTTTCAAGTTTAACAATCATTTTGTATGACACTATTGTGTTTTGTGAAGTATGATCTTGTAACTTATTATCATGATTAATATATCTTTCAGTTTAAATATTATTAGATTTGAAGTGCTTCCTATTTTCTCTATATTTTTCCTATAGCCTTTTAGCATACTAAGAATTTCCACCTAATTAGCTCCATGTTTGGGTATTTCTTAAGAGGCTATGGGAGCCTTACCAAGATACTTGAAGAGTCCATCCACCCCATGACACTAATGGTAGATAGCAAAGTAAAACATCGAGAATAATCCCCTAAACAATCTTTTGTTGATGTCCCTTGGTTGTGGGCGATGAAGACCAAATTGGTGAGCATCCAATAGTGTTCCTATACCAATAATCCTTTCAAATATGAATTCTACTCCTTATAGCTTTCATAATGCACATAATTGACAGGTAGTATGCACACTCATCAAAAGTCTAGTGTGGTTTTCAGTAGGCTAACTAAATTTGAATGTTCCACCATCGAGTAATGCAAAAGTACTTATTACTAATGATGTCACCAGACAATCTGTCAAAGATCATCTAGTTTCTCCAGACTCCACATCACTTAACTAGTAGTCTATTATGGATCATATTCAACAATATTTTACTCCCTCCATATTTTTTGGAAGGTAAACTCTCTTCCAAGATATTGTGTTCCAATATTTTTTTCTTAGGTTACACATTTTAGAAACTTATGTAAATATCTAATATTGATTCTAATGTATTGGGGATACAAGAAACTTAAATACTGACACATGCTAAGCGGGAAATGAGTCCAACATAGTTCTACAAGGAATTGATCTTTCTATGCAAGAGAAATCCTATTATCCACCTACCAATAAGTAATAGTATGATAAAAATGTTCAATATAGACACAATGACATGTTGGGATACAAATAATTCCTAGACCAGTGAAAGGAAAAATAGTTTCCTATATTTGATTGGGGTTCCAACATGTCCTTCATTCTCTTGTGCAAACTCTCATATAAATCCCATCTAATAATCCTTCTTCATCTAGACCATAAACCTCCTCAAATAGATTAAGCACCTTAAAAGATATTGCAGACAAAATAATCTAACTTTAGATAAAATTTAACATAAACTAAATACAATAGTTGTTGAGTAGATGACCTTATTATCAATATTATTTAGAAATGGGTGTCCTTGAAGGAATTAATTGATTTTGTATAAGCATGATTATTTATTTTTTGTAAGAGTTTCCTTGATTTTCAAATAGAAGCATGGTGGAGGTAATGTTATGACTTCATTTATAAGATATGGGCCCACTTCCCAAGGCTGTAGTAGAGTTTTAAGAATGACATCTGGCCCCACATACCACAACTTTCCTTAACTATATGCATTATCCTCACTCATGCACAAGCAGGGATCAACTTTCTGACTGGTCACCCATCCTAGTACTACTCCGGGATGTGCATGCTTAAGTATAGAGCTCTTTAGTGGTGGCCTTCCTAAAAAGGAGGTACACCTTGGTGACATGGAGTAGTTCAATCATTTCTTTTAAGATCATTTCCAATGCCTCATAGTGAGACATTACAATCTCCCCCACTAAGACTCTTGATCTCCTCATCAAAGATCAATGATATGGCCTCATATTGTTTTCTCCATTTTAATGCTAACCTGGAATAGCCCATTGAAACCAAGCTTCCGACAATGGAATACCAGTCCAAGGGTGGATACATCACCGTGGACATGCCTAGACCGCACGGCTCGAAACTAGCATGCCACTTGCCCACATGGGCCCCATCTTTAAGAGGGTTTATGGCTCTAATACCATTTGTAATACCATGTCCCACTGCCTAAAGCTTTAGTAGAGTTTTAGGGATGATGACTAGCCTCATAGACCACCACTGGCCTTAACTACATGCTTTGTTATCACTCATGCACAAGCGAGGAGGTACACCTTGTTAATATGGGTAGTCTAATCATTCCTTTTAAGATCAATTATCCATGGCCTTAAATCCTTGTATGTTACATCAATGATGTTGACATTGTGTCTTGAATTTTGACCCAAGAGACTAGAGTTTCTAGTGTCTCACAATATGTATTTTGATCTATCTTCTAGTGAGTATTTGATCTTATCCGACTCCTCATCTAATTTTGAGAGGAACATTGGGCATAAGACAATATTTCTTTATATATCATTAATGATTGGCTTGTGACACATGAGCAGAGAGTTGTCGATCACATGAAGCTATTGAATTCAATATTTTTTCTAGCTTCTAGACCTATAATTCAAGATTCATATTGACATTTTTTGGGGCATCAAACTGTACATAATGAAAGTAATCTATTTCCACATTTAAGAAAATATACTAATGTCATTGATGTAATTGTAATGACTCAGGATTCGAGGCCTCAAAAAAAATAATCTTAAAAGGAATTAATGGACTAACCATATCTTCAAGGTGCACCTCCTTTTCTGGGAGCCCATCATTAAGAACTCCAAAGTTAAGCATGCTCAACTTAGAAAAACATTGGGATGGGTGACTAGTCACAAAGTTGATCCTAACTTGTGCGTGAGTGAGGACAAAGTGCACACTTAAGGATATTGGTGGTCTATGGGGCCACTAGTCATTTCTAAAACTCGAAAGAGCCTTGGGTAGTGGGCCTAGATGTTATAAATGGTATCAGAACCATAACCCCTCCATTAGGTGGGACCCACATGAGCATGTGACATGCTAGTCTCGAGTCGATTGGTCTGGGCATGTTGTAAAGGGTTGCCCATGGGGATGTAGCCACCCGTGTGCTGGTATTCTGTTGTCCAGAGTTGGGTGTCAATGGGCCAGTTTGGCTTTTCACTTTAATGGGAAAATATTATGAGGCCATATAGTTGAGATTTGACCATCACATCAAGAGGGAGTTTGTAACTTCCCAAGATATGATGCCTCACATACAATGATCTTACAAGGAATGATTGGACTACCCATATCACCAAGGTGCACCTCCTTTTTTGGGAGTTCATCACACAAAACTCCAAATTTAAGCATAATCATCTTGGAGTAGTATGAGGATGGGTTACCAATTAGGAAGTTGATCCTAGTTTGTGTGTGAATTAGGAAAAAGTGTGTACTTAAATCTAGTGGTGGTTTGTGGGATCAGTCGTCATTACTGAAACTCTATTAGAGACTTGGGCAGTGGAAATGGGTGTTATCGTGATCTTTTGGGGCACAATTTAATAACATGGTTCACATGTTGTCAAGATAGGACACGGTATCCATTGTTGATCATGATGATATCACTATTGAGGATACCAAAATACTTGTCTGTTGGAGGAGACATAAAATTTTCTTCTATTAATGTACTAATTCCTAGTCTTTAACCGCCTTCATGGAGATATACATGATATGGAATTTAGAAAGTAGAACATGCCATTTGGTGCATCTTTGATAGGGAAGAGATAATTGCATTTCTATAATAGTGGATCATAACATGCTATCATAAGTATTTGGTAAGACATTAGGTGACCAGAGTATATCTTCCTTTAATTTTCCTAGATTTCTTAGACATTTAGTAGTTGGTTTTTGCCATCATTGATCTTCTAAGATCAGACTCTTTCTGTTGATTCTTTAGTGAATGAGGGCCTCAAGATCATTAGATGAACTTATACTATGAGAACATGCATTTTTTATAAGTATTGTTTTAACTTATCAAACACAGCTTCACATTGGTCATTCAAACTACCATTGGATTCCTTCATAGAAGCTCTTCAATCGATTGATAAACAAATTTCATATTTGAAATGGAATGGATGATATATTGGAGTCCTCTAAGTAGACCACTAATCTCTTTCTCCATATGAGGAGCGGGTCACTTGATGATCACTCAAGCAATCCATGGATTGACATCTATAACTACTAGATTAACTATGTAGCACAAATGCTTTTCTAGATGTGATATTGTTCACCAAATTCTATTTGGAGATAGAATGTCAAAGTATTTGGAACAACTTTTCTCAAAATGCTACATCATCTACACTTGCTTTTACTTGGGAACAATGTCATCTGCGTATACTTCAATATTTTTGTATATGAGGTCGTAGAATGTGATCCACTATGGATATCTGATAAGTCACACTAACATTCTTAAATCTGAACAACATAAATTTCTAGCAGTAAGAGACCCACTTTGTGGACAAGGTAATTTTTTCAATGTGTGATGGCACTATCTTGATTTGGTTGTATTTTGAGAATCCATCTATGAAATTAGTATTTTATGTTCAGATGTATTTCCCACAAAAACATCAATGGTGGAAGTGGAAAATCATATTTTGAGATGGCTTTACTTAGATCGTTGTAGTCGACACACATGTATATATCTACGTCTTTATTTGGGTCCGACATGAAATTGGTTAACCAAGTAGGATATGACACCAAGGCATATGAAGCTCTACATTTGCACATCTTCATGTATTTTATCCCTCATTTTGGCACGATGCATTTGAGTATTTTCTTTGTGTGACACATCTTGTGCATAGTCAAGATTTGATATATGATGATCTACTCACAGAGCCCACACATGTCGGCATAGCTCTACACAAGTACACCAATGTATTAATAGATGAGCTTGATCAAAGTTGATTTCAATTACCCTTAATCAGAGGTGCCTAATTTCAAAATATAAGGGAGTGAGCACATGATGATGACAATTGTCTCAATTCTTTCTATGATATGATATGATTACGTTTGACATTCATGTATTAAAAAATGACTATGCCCTCAGGAGGTTCCACAACCAAGACAATCAAGTATAACTTGCAACTCTTGTTATACTAAGATCCCATGATGGAAGATTACCAGCTTTTCCTTGCTTGTCTGTGGGTGGAGTTTCTTGCAATGAGGGTTCCAAGCAAGTCACAAATGAGTAAGACTTTTCTTCAACATCATCACTTCTGTATGACTTTCAAGGATTGGAATTAGTTGGCCCCTTCATGAATGTATTATAGAAGTGTGTGTACTCCTTATCATTATGGAATTCAATGTGTGTCCTAGCAAAAGTCCATGGGATTTGATTCATCTACTGCTTTAGATGATCCTATGTTAGTCATACTTTGAATGGTGTCATAAAGGATACCAACACCTAATATGATTCCCCTTCTAACATGGTGGTCCTCTATAGTTGTGTCTCCTCCTATCATGTTTCTCTAGGATAGATATTCATTCAACTATACCTTGGCATATCTTGATTGTTTGTTGGCCTAGTTCTAGGCCCATGTTCTTTAGTTCTATGAGATAGCAATTGTTATTGTGTTGTAATAGAGTGAACAACTGAAGTTTTCTGGGCATGTAGTTGATTGTCTCAAATCATCAAATATGGAAGCACAAGTCTAGGCCACATACCAGATGGGATCTACCATTTCTCCTAGGAGTTCTTTGTTGACAACAATGATTGTGTCATAATGTGAAATTTTTTAGGCATTGTCATAGAGAAGAATGTATGGCGTTGTTCTTGTTTATCCATGTCAATCCAACAAAGGATGATAGAAGACTTGATATCTATGATGATGAATGTCTCAGTTGCACGTTATTGGGCCTACATGTATCTATGTTTGGAATTCTTCCATTAGTTTTGTGAGATGTGGGACTTGAGAAGGAATTAATTTCTTACTTAATTAAACAACAAACCCATTAACATAAACCCTAATATGTATGATGGATTAGGGTTATATTCATTTACCAATAGAATGTTGCATGTGAATGGATGTCTTTACAAAAATAAATCTAACAATTTACACTTATAAAGGACTGGTTGCAGAGAGCAACCTGCTTATCTCAATTCCTATTTCTATTACATGCTCCACCTAAGCCATATTCTTTGTTGGGTTGATAACAACACCCAAAAAAAGGAAATAGAAGAGAGCATAAATCAATAATAATTGAGTATGTACAATATAGAAACATTTGGGAATTTTAGAAGAAAATGTAAAAACAAACAAGATAGGTTCCATGACAAAGGGATTTAGGACAAGTAGGAAATTCAAAGAAAATTCATTCAATAGAATATCCAGGATAAAATATGAGGTGATTAATTCCACAAGATACGATTAGCAAGTAAAATTTCTTGCCTTTAAAATGTATTCCATTAATATATCAATCAATACCAATGTGTTTTTATTACAATAAAGACTAGCATTGTGTAAAAACTAGGACTAGAACCCATATATTCCTAACCAAGGATTGGAGGTATAATACCTCAAATCCAAATAAGTATAGAACACTAGGAGGAATCAACACCTCAACTGTGTGGTAGGATAATAAATCCTTGTGCTAAAAACATCACAAGAAGAATGGAAATGATATCCACTACCGAAAAGTGTCACATGTGATATCGAAATAAATCGCAATTCCTAGAACATTTTGTAACTACTTTTAGAAAAATGACTAGTCAAATCACCATGTAATAATAGATGAACCAAAATTATTTTCAGCCATTTTGAGTTCATATTGAACAAAATGGATGAGAACATCCTTAATGTATCAAGTCAAGGTTAAAATACCCATAAATAATGGTTCCACCAATTTCAATGACTAATAAGATAAAATATCATAATAGTAGAATCTTTCAAGAGATTCCAAGAGATAATAACAAAAGGGTTCTTTTTCAGTAGATTTTCCTCAATATGAACTTTAGGTTTTTAGTTATCATATTCCTAAAAAACAATATAATAAATAAACATACATTTTATCTAGTCTTGCAAAATAAATGTCAAACTATAGTCTATGTCATGGCCCCAAAGAATGATCAAACTTCATTTCTCATCAAGTATATAAAACACTAAAAATGGCCTTTGTATCATTGCCAAATTAGGTCACAAGACATATAAAATATTTTAGGGAAAATTCTAACATTTCAAAATACATATTTGAGTATAACTTTTGACATTCTAATAATTAGTATGATTTTATCCATATTGATGCATTTATTGAGTATAAAACAATATCCAAAAATTTAATTTCAAAAGAATCGATTTAGGTCTAAAAAAGACAAACCAATAAAAAAACCTCATCTGTGTGATTCCAAAACACACTTTGTTTTGTTTTAGGAAATATAATATATTAATTATAAATTTTCGTAGATAAATTATATTGAATTAGAAAATCTAGTAAAAATACAAAGATGGCCTCCATCTAATTTTTGGACTTAGGCAAGATACAGACTGTCAAATAATTCTACAAATTCCAATTTCACATAATAAAATCAAGATCAAACATGATAGAAAATGAATTTTCCTTTATTACTTGTAACACATCATAGTCAATTGAGTGTCAACCTATAAAAAATTGATTGCGGTCTTCATCTTGATCACCCATGCACCTATTATTGAAGAACCTTTCTACTCGAATCCAACGAGATTGAAAGATGAAGAGAAAATGAAAACGTATGCACAAATCATTAGAGAAGTCTCATTGGATCTCCTCAAAGACATGGGACAAAGAAAGAAGGAATGTGGTGGAAAATAATCAAAATTCTGCATCAATACGTACAAAGGTTTAGAATTGGGAACCAGAATTTATCAAATAATAGGGGGATCTCTATTATGGGAAGCTTTTTAGGACTTCATCACACCTAACTATAAGATCTTTGGGACTATTAAAGTTTAGAGACTCCCCATCAGTGATGCTATGTTGACCTAAAACTCCTGGTGTTGAGAAAAGATGAATAGAAATCAAAGGGGAAAGCTGACTGTGATTCCTGGAAAAAAAATGTTTCCATAATGTTAATTGTGTTCTTGTGGTGTTTATGCACAACAAATAACTCATAAAGACACTAATGAAGATGGAGGGTATTGTGATGAATCGAAATAATTACTAGATATTTCACTATAGGGAAAAATTGGTTAGGGTTCCAAGGCAATAAAATGACTGTGTGTTTGCATTAGTTGGGTAGTCACTAGTATTGGGAGATAGGAGCACATAATGTGGTGCCTTGGGATTTAAATTGTTGGGAATAAAAGGAAAAATCATAAATTTTTGATTTTGCATTTGGATAATGAAAGAAAAGGAGAAAGAATCACAAGTAGGATCACAAATTGAGAAAAACAATGAAACTAAGAAAGTCAATGTTATTGTTTTTAAAAGGAATAGAGAATGATTGGGGATTGGAGATTGTGTGGGAATCGTTCTATCAAGGTGAATCTAGTAAAAGAAACACATGATAAGCTAGGGCCGTCAGATCCAAAGACCTAGAGTAGAAAATAAAAGAAAATCAGGCATGATAGTGATGAAATCGATGACTATATGAAATCAACTCAAATGAATCAAGATATTTATCATTTTAGACATTTCTTATCTATTTTATCTCCTATTTTAATTTAGGTGTCTGGGAGTGTTAGAATTTAATGGAAATTGGCACTGAAGACAATTAAGATATAAGGAATCTGAAAATTATATTACTTTCTAGTTTTAGTAATGCATGTTTTGTCCTCAAATAGATTTTAGTCCTTTTACCATTATCATTGGGATACTCAAGAGGGAACTGCATTCAACATAATATTTTCTTAATCACATTATACCACTTTCATATTTTACTGCATCTATATAGTGGAATTTAATCTGAGTAAAAGGAATATATTTAATAAATATTAAGTTATATTCCATTTTTAACTTGCAACATTCCCAAATTAAAAAAAATCATGTATACTGAAAACATTATTAATATTTATCATTTGTTGAGAAAATAAAATATGGTGTTAATATGGTATCAATTTTTAAGTATAATAGTTGTATATATTTTAACATTAAGATAAGGGGTTATTATCTTCCTTCCTATTGAGGACCAAAGGCAAAGAACTAAGTATGGAAAGAATATAAGATATATCAATGTTAATTACTATTTGGTCCATAAGATATTTATATATCTTTTTAATTTTCCCAGTGGGTTGTTATCCAATAAATAGAAATATTACCTTTATTAAGTGATAAGGTTGTTATGGTGTCTATTTAGTATTTAAATAGGTTTAGAGGTAACTTTGGACGGGATTATCTTTTTAGTTTATAAATGACAAACTTATATCATGTTTTTTGTTACATATTAGATTTAATTTTGCATACTTTTATTGCATTTCACATGCGACTTTGCATGTTTTATCTTTTTCATTATTTAATCAATTTATCTGGTATTTAATTAGTTTCTATGTTAAATTTTATATTTGGTTCAAGGAGAAGAAGAGAAGTCATAAACCCTCTATAAAAAATTTATGCAACAATTAAACACATTAATTAAAGGATAAGAGGAGAAGTCATACACTCCCAAATTATTTTTCCATTAAATAATCATAACATTAAATTCTCTCTCCATAACTCCACCAATTCAAGAGAAAATCATATACACTTACCAATTTAGTAAAATGACTCTAGATTTCAAACCCCATGTGGTATTTACACAATTCATGTGGGACTAGAAAATTAATTCAATTATATATACAAAGAATTTATTAACTACTTTTAGTAAGACAGATGGATCCAAAATTGCCCAAAACCCATGTGATAAGAATTAGCAGCAAATGATTGATAGCTGATGTATTAATTTTGGATTGATCTAATATTTCAAAAAATTATAAAAAAGCACTTGGGATACTACAAGGAAATGGCCCATGTCCTATTCTCTCCCATCCACGATCCTATCTTCCACCAAGGAAAGTCATAGATAGAAGTCAATGGATTGACAAAGAGAAACGTGCTGTCAGAGGATGTGATACGAGGTTGCAGCCATCATTTGGGGATTTTTAACAAGACCACTAAGCTTATCCTCCATAACATAATATTCTCCATGATGTTATTATTTACTTTCTTTCTTTATACGTGAGCATATATCTTTTACTAAGACATAGAGATTAGCCTTGTTGCCCCTATTCTATTACTGCATTGTTTATTCTTATTTTTTTGAATATATGAATTGATCAATTGTTTAATTCTTACTTTATCACATGATCATATATATCACATGGTTTCTATAATCCTAGATGTAGAGCTTGAAATATAGGATAGAAAACTAAATGATATCATTTAAACACCATATGAGAATATTGACGGGCATTCTTAGGGGTAATTAGTTAAGGAACTATAGGTAACAAAACCTCGAGATTATGGGGAGACCCGTAATTGTGGATTTCATATTGAAAGGATTGGAAATCGAGTGGACCTGATCTAGTATTCATATGAATGCATGATTCAATGTTTGGAATAGTTAAATTGACAGTGATAGTGAACTTGTCATCCTAGTAATTTTTATTATAGTACAAAAATATGTTCTATCAAGGATAATTTATTTTTCTTTATTAATTAATTTAATTGATCAATAAGCTATCAACTTGATATATCCTTTTTAAATATTTTTCCTTATTAGGATATAATTCCATCTTGTTCTTATAAACATTTTTGTTTGGTCTCGATCTCAAAACTTTACTACAACAAGACCTATCTATTTGTCGTTGGTGATTATTACACATTAGGGTGAAAACTTAGAGATTTTTCCTTACGTGATTTTTTGTTCTATAATCTATAACATCAATAAACTACCTTGTACATTCAAGGGTATTGCATTTATCTCAATTTGTATCTTCTATTACTTACAGGAAAGCAAATTTATTTTAAGATTCTTCTTATAGTGAGAAGATTAAATATCCAACTTGATTGAATTACTCATTATATATATATATAAAGTACATACTTAGGTATATTTATTCATTTCTATCTTTTATATATATTACAAGTGTATTAATGAGTTATAGTACTCATGACAATGGCTTGTCAAGAATTTTCCCTAGAACTTATTGTTGATTCCAACCATGTTGTTAGTGTATCATGATAGGTACATCTAGGTTTTAGAATGTTACAACAGTGCACATCTTACAGTGGATTCCATCCCTAATATTCAACCAACTATGCCCTAGTGTATTGAGTTAGATATTAACCTAGATGAAACCACGTAAGTGTAAGGTTCATGTCTACAAATTTTCATCACACTAAATTTTATCTAAGAGAGTTAGACAATATCCTAAGGTCATCATAACATGTCACAATAATAGGGTCACCTACATTGTGATGGCATCTTCATCATCATTTTGTACCAAAATGAATTCCATAATATCTTATTAAGTATTGGAATTCCTCATACATGGCCACCAGTCTTACTATAGAATTAATAACCATTTATATAAATGGATTACTTATGGGATCATTCATATTTTGTCACAGGTCCAAGTTCAAGTTATCATTTCTTCTCAAGTCTATGAGTATTAAGGTATAACTTAAGTTGAGTACATGTCTATATAAGTTAAAGGTGAATTATTTGTTTTGTATCCCATGACCAATTGATACAGTCCTATTTTAGGGCTTCATCTTATTTCTTTTTATATGTCAATCACATCTAAACATTGTAGAATGCAAGTTAAATTCCCCAATATGCATATTATTTTCAAATTCACTTATGGACGTTCTTTGCATACTTTTCAGGTACTTGGACCATGCTTTTGATGGATGAGAGAGAAATAAGGAGTACTAGGAGTCCTCCACTCATGGAGGGATCCAAAGAAGACCCCAAAGCTCCCTCAACCTACCCCTAATGGCCAAGGGTCGACATCAAACAAAGAAGTCCATTAATCATGAATATTCAAGTTGAATTTGCTATTGAAGACCCTTGCACGGCTGTGGTGCCAAGGAACGACCGTGGTGACCAATGTCAAAGTTATAGAAAAAATCCCAAAATTGTAAAGCTACAACAACATCGCCACCACAATCGTGCTACCAGCACAATCATGCTATGAAGCCACCAAAATGGTCGTGCTGCCAGAAGCCAAAATGGTCGTGTTGAAGGGAACGACCTCACCTCCAACTCACTCTCCATGGTCGTTCTACCCAGCACGATTGTTCTACCTCGCCTCCACCATGGTCATGCTGCCTAGCATGACTGTGCTACCAGCCTCCATATTACCACCTCAACCTATGATTTTCCACTTTCTTAGAACAACCGTTCCACACCACCACAACCATTCCTACCCTTACCCACAATGGCTGTGTTGCCCAGCACGACTGTGCTACAACCTAAACCCTAACATTTGCTGCATTATTCTTTCAACAATGCCCCTACTTACCCTAGTGCTTCCACTACCACCTATATATACATGGATGGTGACCACAGCACTAGGTCATCTACCATTACTCCTCTCCATCAACTCTAAAGCATTCATTGCACTCCCATTGCGTTTATTCTCTCCACCCACCATTTATCCTCATTTCCACCATAGAAACCTAGTTTTCTAGGTTTTCTACCATAATCCCATTCATTTTCATGCCCATCATCCACCTTGGAGGAGGGAGGTCACCCTACAACATCTGGGAGGTGAAGGAGGAGCATCTACTTTGAGCTCCATGGAATTTCTTTCTCTTCCTTCTCTTTTGTTTTCTCTTTTGTATGTTTATGCTTAGCTAAGCCCCTAGTGTGACGACCTCAATTTCTATATACTTTCCTTAGTGACATCCATAGATATGCATGCACTCATAACTACAAATGTTAGAAGGGAAAATATAAGAGATTAAGGTAGCCAACAAAATTAGTTAAATGAGCCAAGATCATTGTCCACATCAACATGAATAGCCACACAAACATTCATTAATTGAAGATAAATAAAGTCATTACATAATATTGTTTGAGATGGAAGAGATGAATGGTTCTATAAAGAAAGGAAATTATTATTACATAGGATTTAGAACATCCAATACATCATCTAGAAGAAAAAACAACTATCTAACGAAATAATAAGATGAGATATAGAGATCTATCTAATCTATCCTCCATGTCCATTTATTTAAGGCTTTTGGTACTTCGAGATGCATCATATGTTCCTTGTACCTAGAAAATATGAGAAAGAAAAACATCACTATAAAGTTGGTATGTGGTATTAAAAATGCTATACTATGTTGGCATATAGAAAATAATTGAAAAAGAGAATAAGGAGAAGAAAACATTATTTAAAGGCAGACAAATCAGGTAAACCCAAGTTACTTAATCGTATCTCCAATGAACATGCATTACTATGGTGGGTTTAGCACATAATGACATATATTAGTGGGCCCTTCTTTGTGTACCTTGTACTCTAGGGATGTCCCCGTATACCATGTACTCTAGGGAGGTTCTAGTCAACATTAATGCTTTCCCTCTCTAATAGGGAGATTAATGAACACCATCTGTAACTACATTTCATTTTTCATTCCTTTAATGATCTTTAATGTTTAAGCGAAAAATGGCAATACACAGATATACATCTAGCAATGTAATCAAATACATGTAAGCATATATTTATAATTGACATCCAGCAAAACTAGCCATATACTTATATCCACATACCTTGAATCTCAGAACTTGATTTCAACAAGCCTAGATTAAGAGAGAGAGTAGATCACCCTAAAAGAGAAACAAGGACCTAATATCACCATGGATTCTCATCATTCCATATTAGGGTTTCTATTATGGTTTAGATCATTAAGGGTGTCTCTCTAAGATTCATTTGATTCAAAGGGATCAAAATTAGATTTTAGGGTCTTAGGGTCGTACAAAATCATAAAGTGTCATCAATTATTTAGAATTTGACATATAGTTTCATAAGGTATACACATGTAGAGAGAAAACTAAAATTTAGGTTTTCCATTATTATTAAGTCAACTATCCCTATTTGATTAGGGTTTTGAGCCATATGAGGATTAGTTTGGGGTCTCAGGGTTTTTCATAAATTCTAATCCCTATTCTTATCATTATTTTTGAAAAGTTCATTTATAAAGAAAACAATGAAGATCCAAAATAAAGGTGCATCGATTCTAAGGTTGGATTAGGTCTTTGCAATATTTTATACAAATTCCTCTTATTGTTTTGAGAACATGGACATTTTATGAGGATTTTTCTGATACATGAGCTATTTTCAATTGATTTTACAAGATCTAGCCAATCAAATAATTCCTAAAGAAATAAATGAAAAAAAAGTGAGCTCTGCTTCATGGATCAGGTGAGGGATCTAAATAATCGGATCCTCCCACTGACCCACGAGCGGATGCTCGTCAGAGAGGGGGATCAGTGCGGGTAAAAAGACAGAAAGGCCCAAGGAATTTTAATGGAGCCCATTGACGGGAATGGGCAGAGAGGGCAATCATCTGTTCGATTGTTCCTTGCTCGTGCCATGGTCACAGTGAGGGAACAATAGGGGTGAAGGTGATGGTGATGTCAGGGTTCTAGGGGGTGTTGGGCATTGTCGAGGAGCGGGTTAAGTTCACAGGGTCACAATGGTTGCAAGGAGGCCGAGCTCATCGCCGGTGGTGGTGTGAGCTCCATTTTACGATCTAACAGGCTGATAATGGAACGAAGAATGAAGATGGATGGTTATCGTCCCTCGGGCATTTGAAGATCCATGGTGGTCTGCTGATGAGTTTTTTATCCTCCTGCAACTCCGAGATGGCTCCAACCACGTCGGCAGTGAAGGTCTTAGAGCTTGGTTGTGCGGCTGGTCGACCTAGGCCTTTGGGCCTTCACGACTCTAACTGAAAGTGGTGACCCTCTGGTCGAGGTCCCCCGAAGGTGCAACTGTGGTTGATTGAATGGAGGGTGTCACTGGAGTGAGGAGGAGGTCAAGGTTAGGAGAGTTGAGGGTGTTCAAGTTTGGGGAGATAGGGATGTGCTTTGTTGGAATTGAGGGTGGGGGATGATAAAAGGGAGGTAGGTGGAGCTTGTGGGGGTCTTATATAGGCACGGGGTGGTCGAGGGAGTTAGCCCTAAATCGGGCGCCGCAACCAGTGAGAGATGCAGAGGGAGGGGAATTAGTTCTCCCTAAATTGAGGACCTTGGGCGGCGTGGAAGAGGTCGTTCAGTTCATTCGGTTGAGAGGAAGTTGTCCTC
Organism: Alisma plantago-aquatica; assembly: GCA_963693085.1. Taxonomy (NCBI): domain Eukaryota; kingdom Viridiplantae; phylum Streptophyta; class Magnoliopsida; order Alismatales; family Alismataceae; genus Alisma; species Alisma plantago-aquatica. The sequence goes on along the minus strand of OY856410.1, from coordinate 928,577,858 downwards.
CAAGTATCTCAGAGAGAGGAGGTGAGATTCGGGTGTGAGAGGCATTTGAAGGAATCACTATCAGTTGGAGTTGAGACCGGGTCACATGGGAGGTTAGGGATGACCGAGAGCCGTTGGATCGCACACAATCCTCAATCAAAGGATCTAACGACCGAGATGGGTCTCTAGTTAAAAGATCTGGGCCCAGCTTAAAAAAAAACCGTGACACATATTTATAAAATGAAATTGGAAGCTTAGTTCCTAGGGCTTAAAAGATGACAATATACACATTACTTTCAAAAGTTAATAACTTTTAATTGGTAAATCCAATTGTATTGAAATTTTAGGCATAGCTTAATAATGTCATTATACAACCGTGGTGAAAATTTGAGGGTAAAATTCTAATGTAGACTATATCAATTGACTATGTGTCTTATTGCATGTAATTCAATTTTATATGACACTAGAGATGGCACTATATGTAATTGATAAGTCATTTAGTCAAATTAGTGAGGGATATGGTTGAGGGCATTATTGGAATAAACAAAATTATAGGAGAGAGAAATATATATAGAGAAAAACCCACTCTATCACATTCTTCCCTCCTTTTTAAGAATTTTGTCCTCAAAATTCAAGCAACTTGAAAAAGGTGTGAATATTTTTTCTTGACCTCAGTCTTGAGGTCCCAGGTGGCATCAGTCTGATCATAGTGGATCCTGAGAACTTTCACCATATTTATCTTCTAGTTACTATGAAGCTCTGTGACGTCCCCGGATTTTCTAAAACTTAATCTGATGTGCGACGTCCAAATTGAAACCCTCACCTCAGTGAGAATCCCAATTTAAACACCCCACACTAGACTAAGAAGAAGAAAATCAAGGGAGTCAGAAGGAAACAATAGTAGCACATGTACATGAACAATAATAAAACCATACACACATGTTCACCATTCAACATATATTTACAACATGAATCGTTACAACATTTGATATTACACATTGAACAACAAACTTATACATAAAAACATGTAATACCACTAAACTACAGGATCTTAAGACAACAGGTCCACCTGTACATCAGCTCGCCACACAACTCACAACTATCCTGGATCTTCAAGAGCATAACCACAACCTAAACAAAAGATTACATGTGGTACACGTCAGCACAATATTTCATGAATATTGTACTGAGTACACCTACGTGTCTTTTATTTACCTCTCATCATATCTTGGCAATAAGATAAAACTAATACTTGGAAGTTATAAAGAAATATAAGAAAAGCATATACTTGCACAAAGATGTTCATTAACAAAAGAGAACACATATTTTAAGCACATTTTCCATTATATGTAAAACTCAATCAACCACATGCACTATTCTACCAAAGAGATTTAGTGCTCACATGTACTATTCTACCAAAGAGATTTAGTACTTCATAAATGCACTATTCTTCCAAGGAGATTTAGTGCTCACATGTACTATTCTGCCAAAGAGATTTAGTATTTTCATCAATGCACTATTCTACCAAAGAGATTTAGTGCTATCATATAATGGACCAGATATCTTATGTTTCATGTGTTCATAGCAATAAGTATCGAAAATCATGCAACATATCATACAAGAACAATCATTTCAATCAATATCATATGCCAAGTTTGTACTACCATATAACACAAGCATAATATATAATAAGCCAAGTAAGAGGTAATGGCGTACCTTCCAAAGAGATATCCTAATCATCATATTCTCATATCATCTACATCCTGGTCAACCCTGATTAAGACAAGATCATATACTATCATCAGGTTCTCATCATCTTAACCCTAGTCGTGTTCATTAGGGTTTAGCTTAGATCATTATGTTATATACATTATTACTTGTCTTATATTCATCCTTATGTGAGATATTATTAGCTTGAACTTAATAATATCTTTTAGGGTTAGATTAGTCGTCTTTTAGAGACTAGATCTGACCTAGCCTCTAGGTTAGCACCTAGATGTCCGAGAACTAGGTCTAGACTGGTGCTTGTTGTGTAGCAAGTCCTTAGATGTCGTTCTTTCCTTGTAGTGCAGCGGTATGGGACGTTGCACTATTTGGAAATGACGTGCATCAAGGGAAGAGAAATCCTAGGCATATGGCGCTCGTTGTCTAGGGTAGCTACACTAGTCTACACCATGTTCTCACCCATTTCACTAGTTTTCATGACACTGTACTCTCTACTATGTGTGGGACACTCGTTTTCAGGATTTGGTTTTTGATTCCAAATAGATCGAACCTTGATAGTTTTCTCTGACACTTGTTTTATCGGAGAAAAACTATATAATATTTTATTATGTATATGTATTACAAAAATGTGTCCCCACACATGTACGAGTAGGAGGTGATCATGCAACCTAAGTGAAAGAGAATGACATCAGTCTAGAAGAGAGAGTAGTTCTAGATTAGATGTCTAGAGCCTTTTTTGGAGTATATGATAGATAGAATAAGTTTGATGATATGATCTAAGTCTTAGATAGAAGATATAAGATGATTTATGTTTGTGTTTGATGAATTCAGTTTTGTTTGTGGATTTGAGATAAGTTTTGATGATGCAAGTATGCATTCTTTTATGAGATAGGATATGATAAGTTAAGACAAGGTTGTGAGTCAGTATGAGCCTCAATCTCTTTTGCAAAGGAGGACCTCTAGTGTTAGGACCAGTTTCAGGGTTAACTCCAGAGAGAGTGAGACCCAATGGGAGAAGGTTAGAGAACCTAAACTCCAAGATATGAGAATTTTGAGATATGTGATATGATATGTCCTAAACTAGACTACTCCTGAGTGATTGAGATGAGTTGCTTTATGCATGATTCCTATAGTTTGTCGAACCCTAGATGTCCTGGGAGGACCAAACCCTAGAGATAGAGAGAGGATGGTTACATGTACATATGCAAACATGAATATGAGTGCCTGCCATCTGGGTGAGGGAGAGAGCCCAAGACCCTGGAGGAGGTAGCTATGATAGCTTTTGAGAAGCCTCGTGCTCGGGTTGGTGGTTTCCCATATAGGAATCTAGTGGTGTATATAAGAGAGTTTTTTTTGGTGAGCATGTTTCATGGGTAGAAGACCTATGAAGAGTATGTCATAGCATGTTTGGTTTGTACCTATGTGGCTAGAGATTGTGAAGCAATCGCTAGTGCCAATGAGGTATACCTGAGAACCCTAGACCGAGAGGGAAGATATAGTATATGTTTATGAGACACTCATATAGATGAGTCAGCTCAGACAGACTAAGCATGTCACTACCCTCATGTTATGTGTCAGGAGAACCTCAGTTGGACTAGGTAAAGTTTTAATACATGTCTAATGAGCCACTTGTATAAGTTTGTTAGCACAACCATGATATAATATTTGTAAGGATGTGATCTAATATCGAGACGTGATATATATACATGATATGATGGAAACCTAAAGATGAGTTAATAAATATCAATGCATAAATGGTTAACCATATGCTTTAATAATGATGATAGTGTGATAGTGTTGGTTAATCTTGTGAAAAAAAATCACTAGTAAATATTGTAATTTGTTATGAGCAATGAAATAAGATCATATGAACACAACATGTTACATGAGGTGTTAAACTTAGTTCTTAATAAATATGAAAATATAGTTTGACAGTTAGCACAACATAACGATCATGACACCTTGATGTATGGGTTAACTTTAGTTAACTCCTTTATAACATGATAATATGTTATGGAAACCCTAATGCACGGGTTAAGATAAGGATGCATCTCTAACATATGAGATATGTAATGACATAACCTAAGCTTCGAAACCCTTGTTTGAGCCTTCTATGGAGTGAGGTTTCACCCTTGATGCTTTTGGAAACCCCCTGATAGTGTTTGGGATACATGGTTCTAGGTAACCTTTACGGATATGTTACACATAGAATGATGCCTACATGTGGATGAGAGCAAGATAAGGTTTTCCCTAGAAGTATGACTATGGTTTACTTTCGAGGACGAAAGTTCTTTTTAGATGTATATGATGTGAAAGATTAGATTTCTGGCTTAATTTCGAGGACGAAATATCTTTTAAGGTGTGTAGGATGTGATGGAGTGGACTTTTGGAATCCTAAAATGTCCAAAGACTTAAGTGAAAGCATATGTTTCAGTTAGATTGAGAGTTTCAAGTTTTTGATAAAGTAAGTGTGTTGATGTGAGGTTGATATCATGATTAAGATCTATCTTTTAATGCCTTTTTGATGAATTTAATTGAGTGGTCCAACAGATGAGTTTTGTCACCAAATTTGAATAGGAGGTAGCTCGAGAGGTATGGAAGCTATGGTTAAAATTTGGTGGCATTTGGAGGTTCCTAGAGGAAGTTATTTGAGGTTTAATTTTGGGGAAATAATGTGCATTTCTTGTGTTGATTAGCCTAAGTCGTTGATTAAATAGGTGTCACGCCCCTTTTGTTTTGGGCCGGGCTGCGTGGCCTCTTGTGTGCCCTAGATGTGTGATCTAGTGGTTGTGCCTGACAGCTTTAGTGAGCCACGGATCCCTTGTTTTTGGGGTTCTTTCACAGCCGTTAGATGCACTTTGGGCGGCAGTGAGGTCATCTCCAAGCTCCGGGTTTGGAGGAGTCAAGGAGCAGTAAGACGTGAAAACATCCATGCCACCACGATCTCAAAACGTGTACCGAATAGAGGGAGTGACTGAGCAGTTAAGATTGAATCGACATAAGGAGTACCCTGGCGGTTCACTCGTGGCTTTTGGTGAAGGATAGAGGGAGAACGAGCCTCCCTTTTTCACTGGCCCTCCACAACCACGAGCAGGTGGTATCAGAGCATGAACAATAGCAAAGCCTGACATTTGCTCATTATGCAACACAAAACTAAATAACCTTGAATTTCTTCTTCTTAGCCTAGTGTGGGATGTTTAAATTGGGATTCTCGATGAGGTGAGGGTTTCAATTTGGACGTCGCACATCAGATTAAGTTTTAGAAAATCCGGGGACGTCACAAGCTCCTTAGTGTTGAATTCAAGAATCCTGACCGGGGACTCCACATAAGAGATCATCTTTTAACTCAAGAGGCTCATGGTTCAGGATGTGACTCAGATCCTTAACATAAGGCTTCAGATTCGATACATGAAAGACACTATGCATGGCACTATACTCAGGTGGTAAAGAAAGATGATAGACACATTTACCAACCCTTTCAAGGATCTCAAGTGGTCCCACATAATGAGGACTGAGATTTCCTTTATTCTTGGCCAAAGCTCGAATAGGTCGGATCTTCAGAAAGACATGATAACCTTCCTTGAACTGACGTTCTTTCCTGTGAGTATCTACATAAGATTTCTGCCTATCCTGTGCTCACTTCATCATCTACCTAGTCAGTGCAACCTTATCAATGTATAGCTACATCTCCTTAGATCTCATCGAGGTATGTTCCCTGACGTCATCCCAGTGTAGTGGAGACCTGCAGGGATGCCCATATAAAGCTTCATAGGGAGGCATCCCAATACTCGCCTGATAGCTATTATTATATGCGAACTCAACTAAAGGCAGGTAATGGTCCCATGAGCCTTCCTAATCAAGTACACAAGCTCGCTGAAGGTCCTTAAGAATCTATATTGTGCGTTCTGACTGCCCGTTTGTCTGTGGATGGTATGCAATATTGAAGTTCAACTTGGCGCCTAGTTCTTCCTGAACCTACTTCCATAGCTTTGAAGTGAACTTTGGGTCCCTTTTTGTGACAATAGATGCTAAAACTCCATGAAGACGTACTATCTCCCATATATAAAGGTCAGCCATCTCAGAAAACTTTCACAGTAGTCTTCATAGGAAGAAAATGACCTGACTTGGTGAGATGATCCACTATGACCCATGCAGCGTCTTATCCTTTCCTGGTCCTTGGTAGTCCCACCAAGAAATCCATGGTGATGTGTTCCCATTTCCTTTAAAAAATCTCAAGGGGTTATAGTATACCTCCCAGTCTCTGATCCTTGGCAAGTTACATAATCATATGTCCAATGAACAAGCATTAATGTTGACTAGCACCTCCCTATACTGCATGGTATAGGGGGATATCCCTAGAGTACAAGGTACACGGGGAAGGGCCCACTAGTATATGTGATTATGTGCTAAGTCCACCATAGTAATGCATGTTCATTGAAAACAAGATTAAGTCACTTGGGTTTACCTGATTTGTCTACCTTTAAATAATGTTTTCTTCTCCTTATTCTCTTTTTCAAATATTTTCTATATGCCAACATAGTATATAATTTTTAATACCATGTACCAACTTTATGTTGACGTTTTTGTTTCTCGTATTTTCTAGGTACAAGGATCATATGATGCATTTCAAAGTACCATAAGCCTTAAATAAATGGACATGGAGGATAGATTAGATAGATCTCTATCTCTCATCTTATTATTCAATTAGATAGTTGTTTGTTCTTCTAGATGATGTATAGGATGTTCTAAATCCTATGTAATAATAATTTCCTTTCTTTATATAACTATTCATCTCTTCCATCTCAAACAATATTATGTAATGACTTTATTTATCTTCAATGAATGAATGTTTGTGTGGCTATTCATGTTGATGTGGAGAATGATCTTGGCTCATTTCTCTGATTTAGTTGGCTACCTTAATCTCTGGTATTTTCCCTTCAGACATTTATAGATATGAGTGCACGCATAACTGTGGATGTCACTAAGGAAAGTATATAGAAATTGGGGTTGTCACACCTAGTGGTTGGTTGTTTGGGGTTAAAATGTGACTTTGATACCATGTTGGGGGAAATAACTTGGAATGAACATAATTTCATTCCATGATGACTAACTCTTACTTATATCTCATTTCCAATTAGCTCATGTTATTTTCTATCTAGCCTTTAGGAAACTCTTAGAAATTGAAATAATCACACTTACACTAGCTACCTAGATCTCACACTCACTTGTAAAAGAAGGGACATGTATGTAGGAACAAAGGGGGATAGCTATGGATCCATTAATGGGACCTAGGAGCCATTCCTAAGATTTTCACATACATTTCAATTTCCCCTAGAAGCTAAGTGTCATCAAGCATCACAAAACAATTTCCCACTTAAGATGATTTCTCCCTTACCGATTTGGTGTTATACGACCCCGAGATAGGTAGAAGGAGATGCCAAAGCCACCACAACCAACATTGAGAAATTGAAATGGGTGACCACAAAATCTAAAATACCACATGGAGATGCTCAACCAAAACCCAACCACCCTCTCCATGAATACTTCACCCCATGGAACTACAGCTCCCTTATTACCACCCTTGTTGACCAAATGTTGGGTCAAAAATTCTACATTGAACTTCTTGGACTCCTCCCTACTTACTATGGATGGAGAATGAAAACCCCTATCACCATATCGATGCCTTCCTAGAAACTTTTTTCCACTTTTCACACACCTACCACAACTGATGACTCTATCTGGGGGACACTTTCCCCATTCTCTCTAAAATAAAAGGCCAAGTAATGGTACATCTCAAAGCCAGAGTTGGTAATGTGGAACATTGTCAAGAACGAGTTTATCAAGAAGTTATTTCCAATTGCCAAGTTGTCCAAAATGTGAAGATGTATCACTGCCTTCTCCCAGAAAGAAAATGAGCCTTTCCATGAGGCATGGGAAAGGTTCCAAAAGCTCCTGTGTGACTCCCCCCATCATGAGGTACCCTCTAGGCTAGTGGAATTGAGCCAAAGAAATGTTGAATCATCATGTGGAGCCACCTTCATGGAAAAACCACATGAGGAATCATGGCCCTTATTTAAGCACCTTGCTGAGAATTCTTGCCATCAGGCTTCTACATATGGGGAACATTGTGATCAGATCTACATCCCTCCACCTCCTCCCTTAGTTCCAACCCGAACTATAGCCAATCCCAACATTATGAAAATGATGGTGGATATGATGAATATGATGAAGAACCAAGCTGGTGGTTCTTCAAGTCAATCCACTATGGTAGTTGAAGTTGAGGAAGAACAAGTTCATGCTTTGCATGCATTTGGCAACCGAAACAACCAAGCCCCGATGTCCAATTCATATACTCCTAAGTGGAGAAATCATCAAAAATTCTCATGGAAATAAAAACTTGAGAAGGGGCAAGGGAATCCAGGGCAACATCAAGGACCCAAGTATTGCTCCAAGTTTGACGAGGAAGTTCTAGGATGACTAAGGAACCTCGATGAAGTAAAGAAAGAGTTGTCATCTCATGGGAAAAATATTAGCCTCCTTGAGTGAAGGCTTGATCAAATCTCCCTTTTACTTGCTCACCATGAAGAGGGGAGGATCCCTTCTCAATCCATGGCCAATCCAAACAATGATGGAAGTTATGTGAGCACCACTTAAGGTGCTTATGTCCCACCACAAGGCCAACTACCCCCACTTCACCAATACCAAGGACCACAACATCCATATGCTCCTTCATCTCACCAACCCCCCTACAACTACCAATATCCTCCACCTCACTTATACCAACATCCCCTTCAAAATATCATCCACATCCACCACCACAACAACAACACCAGCCACAATTTATCCTCCAAAACCCAAATCCATGGCTTCCACCACCTCAACATCCACAACCACCTCCACAAGCCACCTCTTCCACTACCCATGAGCATGTGAATGTGGTGACAATATTGAGGAGTTGTCGGACCCTGGAGCATCCCCGTGATACTATTGTTGATAGAGCAACCGGTGAGGATAGAGGTGATACTGTGACCAGACATGTTGATACTGAGATCCAGATTGATGATACTATGACATGAACTAGGATTGATATCGTGATATCAAGAAGTAACACTGTGATTCCCATGGTTCTAGTTGATGATTCCATTGATCTGAGATGATTAGGAGCCCAACTCCACCCATTTTTTGATGCTCATGAGGAGCCCACTGCTAAAAGAAGAAATAAGAAACATACTAAAGATATCATGGAAACTTCCAAATGGGTGAAGATAAATGTTCCTTTGCTTGATGTGGTGATTACACCCAAATCTACACATTTTATCTATGCAATTTATCTATGGTTTTATGTCACTTTAGTCTTAATTTTCCCAATAATGTTCATGTTTTATGATTTCTATCTCTCATTAGATAATGTAGTTAGAATAGCCAATAATGTAGCTAAATATCTAGTGTTAGACTTGTGTGCGCCAAACACAGATGAACTACCTTGCTCTACTCTCTCTCTGCCAAACTGTGGTCCAGTAATCTACTACTGTTTTATACTTTGTTTAACAATGATACTGTCTTATCCTTTACTCTAGGCCCAGTTTGGGTCTGATCAATTTCTTTTGCTATCTAATTCACTCTGTACATCTATGCTCAACCCATTTGGTTTAATCTCAATTTTAGTTGGATTTATATTTGATGTGCAGGTTAATTTGGGCCCAAGTGAGCACCAAGGCCCATCTACTAATGGGGTCGGTCCCTTTATTTCATTTATGTTGCTACAGTGCCCCCATTCTCCTCTTACCCTCTCTAACCCTATTACCATGATCGCGATTCGCAGAACCACGATTGGGTGCTCATCCATCTTCCTGCGGTTTTCTTCCTTCAAAGATAATGATCCCACTCCCCTCACACCATGGTCACGGTGTCCAGGAACCGCGACCCACGGTCCCTCACCTCGCCCACACTCAACAGCAACGCCATAACCGTGACTTGCTCTCCAACTCCGTGACCAGCAGCTACTCTAAACATCACGACCTCCATTGCCCACCAGGTCACGATCCCACTCTACTTAACCGTGGTCGCGGTTCTTCTATACCACGGTCATGGTTTCTACTTTTGTGACCTGCAACCGGCACCGCCTCCTCTGCCTCCCTCCATCGACATCACCAGCGGTCACTCACTTTCCATCGTGACCTCCTCTCCATCCCCTTAGACCAGTAACAACCCTCTCTACTTCCATCATTTCACTGTGATCAAGCAGTAGCCGACAACGCCTGCTGTACCTGCAGTCACTGCTAAGGAGGCCCACTCCCACCATCGCCATCCTTCTCCTCCGTTTCCTTCCCAACAACACACTGCGGTCTCCCCACCTTCAAACAATCGTGGTCGCGATTCTTTGACACCGCGACCTATCCTCCCCCCCACAATTACAAACTACGATCACGATTACCCTCATCACAACTATGACTCATTGACACTGCGACTCCCCTCCCACATAACCGTGGTCGCAGTTATTTCTCTTCCTACTACCCGTGGCCTACATACCTTGATCACCTCCTCACCACGTAGGTCACGACTCCTCTGCAAGTCACGCGCCACAACAATCCTCCTTCACCTCAGCCACCTGCACCTGCTACCCTCTGCTCTCTCCACCTCATTGTGACCTGCTCCTCCCTCGTATAGGTCCACGACCAACGCCAACCCTAAGCCATGCATACAAGACCGCAACCCCCTCACACCGCGGTCACAATTTTATCCCCCTCTATACCGCGGTCACGATTTCTCCCTACCCAAGCCACAATTGCGGTTCCCACTGTCGTGACTAGGTCAATGCAGATAAGATCTGACCCGAACAGATAGACTCCCAACAGGACCCCCAATCCATTGCCTATAAATATCCCACTCCAGATCTAAACAAGGGAGGTCTAAAGGGGAGAGTTCAGGGAGTCTAGGTCTGGATTTCGACGTGGGAGGAGATCCAGTTCATACACTGAAAGGCTGTCGGATTGGAGACAAAGCCCCATGGGAGCATCCCAAGGTCAGGGAGGACCAAGGCACTCAGCCTACGTGTTCCAACAGCCACTAGCCTCCACACTCTCTCTACTCCATCTCCATCTCAGATCTATTCTCTCCAAAGGTGGAGGCTGACGAGAGAGAAGATCTGTGCCACATTCATCCTCACCACTGAGGAGAGAGAAGATCTACTTCACTGCCATCCTCTACCACTGGTCTATGATCTCCAAAGGTGGAAGTTTAGGAGAGAGAAGATCAATCTCCACCGATATTCTCTCACCTCCATTGGGCTACTGTTCATAGCAGATATAGAGAGAGAGAACTGAGGAGTCCAAAAGGATGAAGAGAAGAACCAAAGGATGAGATCTGGCATGCACGGAGGCCAAGGAGCGAGAGCCACCTCTCCTCTACGGGCTATATTTTCTTTCTTCTTCTCTTTCATTCTACTGCATTGCTTTGTTTCTTGTACAAACAATGTTCATCCGTCTTTGTTCAGTGCTAACTGTGCTTGTCCATGGCTAGTTAAGCTCCTTCTTGGCTATGTAGCCCGATCTGGGCATGTATATGTACTTTTTCCTTAAGCAAGTAGATTCATATTAGATATAGTATGTTGCATGTTCTATCTTCTCTTTCTGGTTATGATTGCTAGTTTGGTTGATCTCTTACTCACTTGAACTGCTGTTTCTTCCTATATCGAGAGATCCATTGTAGGGATAGCTAAGGGAAGATAGCTTGGATTGGAACCCGAGAGGACGATCCAAGGTACTCTATTCCTAATATCTTTGGATGTCCTAAGACCCGAGAGGGAACTTAGTATTTTCTGAGGTATTGATATGTCATCCTCAAGAGAGACTCAATGACATATCATTGATGGTTTTAGTCATGCATCACGAGAGCGAGTGGGATGACCCCACACTACAGATGTCACTGTGCGTACTAGATGCTTGCTTGGGTGTTCAAGGGTTGTCTACGCCCGAGAATGAGTGCATTGACTGCCCCATTTGTGGTTACATAGCTAGGAACTCTCTTTCTCTGATTAGTAGAATCCCACAAACTCCATTTTGTTTTGTTTTCTTTTCATTTATTTTCTTTGTTTTGTTTTAATTTGTGACAACCAACTAGACTAGTTCTAGCACATACTTTTCATCGACTATAGTTTTGGCTTATCTGACCCAAGAATGAAATCTCTGGCATCTTAAACGTCACCACGTTCCTGTGTTCGACCCCGTATATCTACTTTGATCCTATAATAAAAGTTGTGGGGGTCTTTGAAGGTTTCGGGTTATAAATTCAAAAGTCTGAATCACTTTAATCCACTCCTTTTGGATGTACAATTTAGATCGATCAACATTTTGGCATCATTGTTGGGGATGTGGTTTTCAACGTTTACATGCCTAAAAGATTTTGTTTTGTCACTTTTAAGCACGTATATATATAAATAGTTTTTTTTGTTTTAAACATACTTGTCCATATATACTGAATAGTTTTCCTTTTTCTTATACCTTTTTCAGCCATGGATCTTGCTTTGGCGAGGCAAGTTATCTTGTCCACCTGTCCACCCGAGTTTTTCTGTAGTTTCGACTGCTAGTAAAAAATTGAAGGTCGTGCTCTATCGCTAGTCGAGTTATACTCACCTCTACCGTCGTTATATGTCGAGATTCCAACAACGGAGACTGCCAATCAGCCCTCGACTCCCGTGATATCATGGGATCAAGAACTGATAAAGGCAGTGGAGTTGACTGGGGAAAGTATTCACGCACTCACCTCCTTAGCAACTCATCTACAAGAACACTTTGATCTTCTCCTGGAACTATTAGATAAGTAGGAGTGTCAACTCTGATTGGTAACGGGGATAGCTGACCGTAGTAGAAGTCTACTTCAAACTGCTAAGCAAGGGTTCATCCAAGAACATTAGTTTGATACAGAGAGTCTACAACAAGAGTATAAGGTGGAATTGACTGATCTCGAGAGCTTAGCTATCCAAGTTCAACATATTCATGATAAAAATGTAGAATAGGGCAAGAAACTTCAAGAGATCATCGATTTGGTTTTTACACAACAACAAGCAATACTTCCTTACGAAGAAGAATTCAGTCATCAAGACCAATCCATTGGATCTGAAGTGGAATATGCACCATCATCCCATTCAGACCATCATCTGGATTCACCAGGATTTTTCTGTGAAAACCAACCCACTTGGGGAAGCCCTTCAGTCTATCCAGATGACCCAACTAATGAACCAATGGAAGATATGAGTTATAGACATGAATGGGTCTATGATGACGATGATGAAGACTAGAAAAGTCAATCAACCTCATAGCCAAAAGGTTGGTTTGAGGAACCAGATTCAGATATTGATCCAAACCAGAGTGATATCTCTCATATTGAGACTTGTCACTTTGCTTTGAGCAGCACGCCAACAATGGTTTGGAACAATTTGTTTGATGATGATGACGATGACAACTTCTCGACATGGACCAGTGAGTATACTGATGATGACGAGTTGGAGCAGCATGATACACCATCTACACCCATACCTTTACAAGGTAGGGTGGACGTCAAGGGGGCAGGATGGACGGTTCACTACAACATGGCTATTAAGCATGAAGATACCCCTAACTCCACACCAGGTGATAAGCCTGGGGTGGTAGAACCACAAACCAATTCTTTAGGGGGTACTTCTTTTCCAGAAGATGATTGGATGACTCATACTGTACATGAAAGCTTAACTGAGCATCCAACCTCAATTTCAGAGATGGAGAGAGATGAGATGAATTATCCAAAAGATATTCAGCCAATCCCCTTTGTCTCATCTTGTGTCGGCATCCACGGGCCTTCCCGATCAGATTGGTATCTTGGAAGGTACCTTGAGGATGATTTGCCAAAGAATTCATCCCAGTGCAGCTCAAGTCAATTCCATCACATAGATGACTTCACCGAGTCGTCGGATTATGTTCCTCTTTTTCAGACTCGGGAAGGCCCGCATCTCCACCTATTATACTTCTATTATGTGGCAGATCCCTTTGGGAAGACACAGGTGGCACTGGTCCCAAAAGTTAGGATTTGGGACCCCAGTGTCGGTATCATGGGGCAGCGACCCCCTTTTTCTTATCCCTTTCTTTTCCCCTTTTGTTAAAATAAATTCTATTTTCCATAACCTTACTTAGATAGTTTTCTTTCCTCTAACTGCTTTAATTATCCTTGCATACATGCATCATTTTATTACTTTAATAAATTTCCCACCCCATCTTACATGCATTCCCACCCTGCTATTCTAAGTTTATATCTTGCTCGAGGATGAGCAAAGTTTTAATCTTGGGGTAGTAGAGGCTTCACCCTTCTATCTCTTCATCCTTCTAGCATGCATGTTTACTTCCTACATTTAGTTTTAAATTTTCAAAATTTTCAGCTTTTTAGCTTTGCAATTATGGCCATATGGTGTGAATCTAATAGATAAATGTTTGACTTTATGCTAAATGCATAGTTTTCATTCTTAAAACATTGATTGACCTTTCGCTTGACTTGCTCTTTGACTATTTCCTTGAGTTTGGTAATAAATCTAAGGTTTTGTGCCTTTTTCATAGCTTAAAGCTAATTCCCTTGATCTATGTTGTGAATGGAAAATCCAAGGTAAAGGACCGATGGGATGAGCTAAAACATGATCAAAGACTCCTAGCTGTGAATTCACAAGCTTGCCTCTATTCTAAGGATTCTTGAATCATAATTACAACTTTTAACACAGGTGTCAAGCAGACCATGATGAGTTTTGAGCTATAATCAAGATGAAATGTTTTCCTTGATGGACTACACACCCTCTCACCTTATATTGAGTCAAAAAGGTGAAAAATATAAAAATGTGCAAAAGAGGCTTGGCCTCCCACAAAATCCCAAAATATCTATGTAGTTCTCACACAAGCCTACAAAATAGAATGTAGAGAATAAAAGCCTGAGAGTGAATAAATGAGCGCTTATTTCCTCTTTTAGGAGAGTTAAGTATGGTGCCCAGCCAGTGTATGACTGTGCTCATGAATGTGGGTATGTCGTTCCTGGTCGTATCACTCCAAAAGCTCATTAGAGAGTCACTAGGAAACCCTAGGAGACCTATGAGATCATCTCAGTAGCATGGTTGGTTCGGGCACAGTACGAGGAGTTCATCTCACTGCTCTGGGCCAACTGGCTCAGACTACAGGGACTGTTGCTCATTACATGGACCAACCTGACGCAGATCAGGATCCTCAAAAGTCATTAGAGTCTTTTGCTTTGTTTCTTAGGACATGAATAAGTGAGAGGCGTGTTGTTTCCCGATTGGTATGCATGGATTAATGGTGATGGCTCAATGCTCATCACTCGCATGATCACCAATGTGACAATTCTTTCATATCCAATAATTATGATTCAAACCCTCATGAGTATCGATAGGCTGTAGTGAATTTGCTTAATCTTGCCTGGAAACTCTTTAATCTTGCTTTGGCAAGAATGTGGTTGATTGGTGGGGGTTTGTTCTGAAACAACATGGATCAGGAGAATTGATGCTTTAAAATATTTTTCTTAGCCTTAGAATTTATTGCCAAGCTTGATTTGGATGTTATCTTTTTGTTCGTTGAGCACAGTCTTACTTGAGGACAAGCAAGTTTTAAGCTTGGGGTGGTTGATAACACCCAAATCTATGCATTTTATCTATGCATTTTATCTATGGTTTTGTGTCACTTTAGTCTTAATTTGCCCAATAATTCTCATGTTTTATGCTTTCTATCTCTCATTAGATAATGTAGTTAGAATATCCGATAATGTAGCTAAATAGCCAGTGTTAGACTTGAGTGTGCCAAACACAGATGAACTGCCTTGCTCTATTATCTCTCTGCCAAACTGTGGCTCAGTGATCTACTACTATTTGATACTTTATTTAATAATGATTACTGTGTTATCCTTTACTATGGGCCCAATTTGGCCCTGATCAATTGCTTTTGCTATCTAATTCATTTTGTACACCTATGCTCAACCCATTTGGTTTAATATCAATTTTAATTGGATTTATATTTGATGTGAAGGCCAAAATGACCACCAAAGCCCATCTACTAATGGGGTCAGACCCTTTATTTCATTTACGTTGCTACATTGCCATATTCTCCCCTTACCCTCTCTAACCCTATTACCACAATCACGATTCATAGAACCGCGACTGGGTGCTCATCCATCTGGTCGTGGTTTTATTCCTCCAAAGATTGTAACCCCACTCCCCTCACACCATGGTTGCGGTGTCCAGGAACTGCGACCCGCGATCCCTCACCTCGCCTGTTCTCGACAATAATGCCATAATTACGACTTTCCCTCCAACACTATGACCAGCAGCTACACTAAACATCGTGGCCTCCATCGCCCACCAGTCACGATCCCACTCTGCTCAACTGCGGTCACAGTTCCTCTATACTGCGGTCGCAGTTTTTACCTTGACGACCCACAAGCGGTGCCGCCTCCTCCGCCGCCCTCCATCGACATCACCAACGGTCACTCACTCGCCACTATGACCTCCTCTCCATCCCCTCAGACCCACAAAAACCCTCTCTGCCTCCATCATTTCACCACGATCAAGCAGTAGCTGAAAACACCTGCTACACCTGCAGTCACTGCTAACGAGGCCCACTCCCACCATCACCATCCTTCTCCTCCATTTCCTTCCCAACAGCACACCGCGATCTCTCCACCTTCAAACAATCACGGTCGTGATTCCCCAACACCGTAACTTTTCCTTCCCCCCAATCACAAACCATGATCGTGGTTACCCACATCACAATTGTGACTCATTGACACCGCGACCCCCCTCCCACATAACTGTGGTCACAATTATTTATCTTCGTACTGTCTGAGGCCTGTAGACCTCAATCACCTCCTCACCACGTATGTCACGATTCTTCCACAAGTTGCACACCACAACAACCCACCTTCACCTCAACCACATGCACCTACTACCCTCCGCTCTCTCCACCTCTCTGCGACCTGCTCCTCCCTCATACAGGACCACGACCAATGCCAACACTAAGCCACCCATGTAAGACCGCGACCCCCTCACACCGCGGTCGTGGTTTTCTCCCCCTCTATACCGCAGTCACAGTTTCTCCCTACCCAAACCATGATTTCGGTTCCCACTACCACGACCAGGTCAGTTTAGATAAGATCTGACCCGAACAGACAGACTCCCAATAGGACCCCCGATCCATTGCCTATAAATAGCCCACTCTAGATCTAAACAAGGGAGGTCCGAAGGGGAGAGTCCAGGGAGTCCAGGTCCGGAGTCCGACGTGGGAGGAGATCCAGTTCAGGTGTCGAAAGGCTTTCGGATTGGAGCTAGAGCCCCATTGGAGCATCCCAAGGTCCAAGAGGACCAAGGCACTCAACCTACATGTTCCAACAGCCACCAGCCTCCACACTCTCTCTCCTCAATCTCCATCTCAGATCTACTCTCTCCAAAGGTGGAGGCTAAGGAGAGAGAATATTTGTGCCATGTTCATCCTCACCACTAAGGAGAGAGAACATCCGCTTCACCGCCATCCTCCACCATTGGTCTATGATCTCCAAAGGTGGAAGCTGAGGAGAGAGAAGATCAGTCTCGATCGACATTCTCTCACCTCCACTGGGCTGCTGTTTAGAGTAGATCTAGAGAGAGAGAGTCGAGGAGTTTAGAAGGATGAAGAGAAGAACCAAAGGATGAGATCTGACATGCACGGAGGTCGAGGAGTGAGAGCCACCTCTCCTCTATGGGCTATATTTCTTTCTTCTTCTCTTTCATTCTACTACATTCCTTTGTTTCTTGCACAAATGATATTCATCTGTCTTTCTTCGATGCTAACTATACTTGTCCATGGCTTGTTAAGCTCCTTCTTGGCTATGTAGCCCGATCTGGGCATGTATATGTACTTTTGCCTTAAGCAAGTAGATTCATATCAGATCTAGTATGTTGCATGTTCTATCTTCTCTTTCTGGTTATGATTGCTAGTTTGGTTGATCTCTTACTCACTTAAACTGTTGTTTCTGCCTGTATCGAGAGATCCATTTTAGTGATAGCTAAGAGAAGATAGCTTGGATCAGAACCCAAGAGGAGGACAATCCAAGGTTCTCTGTTCCTAATATCTCTGGATGTCCTAAGACCTGAGAGGGAACTTAGCATATTCTGAGGTATTGATATGTCATCCTCAAGAGAGACTCGATGACATATCATTGATGGTTTTAGTCATGCATCGCGAGAGCGAGTGGGATGACCCCACAAGACAGATGCCACTGTGCGTACTATGCTTGCTTAGGTGTTCAAGGGTTGTCTATGCCCGAGAACGAGTGCATAGACTGCCCCATTTGTGGTTACATAGCCAGGAACTCTCTTTCTCTAATTAGTAGAATCCCACGAACTCCATTTTGTTTTCTTTTCTTTTCTTCTCTTTTGTTTGTTTTGTTTTAATTCGTAACACCCTTCTAGACTAGTTCCAGCACATACTTTTCATCGACTATAGTTTTGGCTTATCTGACACAAGAATGAAATCTCTGGCATCTTAAACGTCACCACGTTCCTGTGTTCGACCCCGTATATCTACTTTGATCCTATAATAAAAGTTGTGGGGGTCTTTGAAGGTTTCGGGTTATAAATTCAAAAGTCTGAATCACTTTAATCCACTCCTTTTGGATGTACAATTTAGGCCGGTCATGTGGTCAAGAAAATCCCCTCCTATTCCAAGTTTCTGAAAGATTTGTGCACATTTAAGAGGAAAATAATGGGGAGAATGCCAAAGAAAGTCAAGCTCTCTGAGCAATTCAGCTCAACTATACAACACACCATGTTGAGAAAGAGGAAAGACCTTGGTGCTCCCATCATTTCATGTTACGTTGGATCACACCGCATAGACCAATCCCTTCTAGACTTGGGTTCTAGCATGAACTTTATGCCATATGATTTGTTTGTCGAGCTCCAAATGGGACAATTAGGTCTTGCTCATTGTACTTTGCAATTGGTCGATCAATAGGTGAAAACTCTTAGAGAGCATGTTGATGATGTGCTAGTTAGACTTTATGATCAGACTTCCACATTCTTTCTCACTAACTTCATTATTCTATATATGGAAAAAGATGCAAGAAGAGTGCCTATTATCTTAGGAAGGCACTTCTTGGCTACAGCTGATGCAGTGATCCACATGAGAACTGACACCATGTATGTAACCTTCATGCACATGAAAATTTGGTTCAACATCTTCAAGTCATCAGCTACAGCCGAGGTGATAGAGGCCACAAAAGAGGATTGTTATCGTGTTGAATGCCTTAAAGAGATTATAGAGGCGTGCCTATCTACGTGGATCCAGACTGCCACTCAAGGTAGAGGTTTAGAGCCCATTGTTGAATTTCCCGATGATGATGAATAGGATGAAGTAAAAGAGCTAGCCCTAGTGGCTGCAAGCGAGGACCTCCCATCAATTTATGAGTCATTGAAGAATTCTCTAAAAGAAGAACCTTCAATTATTGAACTCAAGTCACTCTCAGAAGGGTTGAAGTATTCATTCCTAGGCTCCAATGACACCCTCTCAGTGATCATTTCTTATATTCTCTCTCCAGAGCAAGTAGATGCATTGATGACAGTCCTAAAGAAGAACATTTGGGCCAATGGATGGCCCATTGTTGCTATGAGGGGTATTGACCCCTCCACTTGTGTGCATAGGATTTATTTGGACGATGATGCTAGACCAACCCGCCAAATGCAAAGGTGACTGAACACAACATTGAAGGAAGTTGTGACCCAAGAGGTCATGAAACTATTAGATGCTAGAATTATTTATCTGATTTCTCATAGCACATGAGTGAGTCCCATCCAAGCTGTAGTAAAGAAAGGTGGGATCATAGTGGAAGAGAATGTTGATGGTGACATGATGCCTATTAGATAACAATCCAAATGGAGGATGTGTGTAGACTATAGAAAGCTCAATGAGAAGACTAAGAAGGACCACCGTCTCTCTATATTTCTTGATCAGATTTTAAAGAGGTTGGTAGGGTAGAGTTTCTATTGCTTTCTTTATGGATACTTAGGGTATTTGTAGATTGTTGTTCATCCTGCAGATCAAGAAATGACAATGCTCACTTGCCCTAGTGGTACTTTTTCTTATAAGAGAATGCAATTTGGGCTACGTAATGCCCCTTCCACTATTCAAAGATGTGTGACATCCGTCTTCACTGACATGCTTGATTTCTCACTTGAAGTATTCATGGATGAGTTTTCTATTTTTGGTAAGACCTTTGATGAGTGTCTGCTCTACTTAGTCACCATTCTTGAGAAGTGTGTCAAGGTTTGCCTCATGCTATCTTGGGAAAATGGCCACTTCGTGGTGCCCAAGCATCGTTCTTGGTCATCGGGTTTCAAAAGACGGTATTGAGGTTGATAGGGCCAAGGTGTGTGTCACACCCCGATCTCACACTAACCACTAATCACGAGATTAGGGCGCGACAGAGGGATTATCACATAAACAAATCACTGAGAACTTTTCCTTTTTAAAACCTCATAATGATATCTGGATTATTGCTGTAAACTAAAACATAATAAACTATTGCGGAAGCATTTCAATTAAACTGGCTAGAGAACATAAATAGAGTTTACAACATGTAACATTGTTTAACAGAAAGTAAACATAACAGTTAATTTACATCTTTTACACATTCACCATACATACTCTCTCTCACCCACACCATGCCCCAAGGACCGAGGGGAAAGGACTAAGATACCTCTAGCTAAACTAACCCCATATACCTTCTACAGACTAAGCGTTAGGATGAAAAGATCCTTTAGATTCCTGTTGCTGTTGTTGACCTGAAAATGTTTGAGTAGAGGGATGAGCCTACTCGCTCAGTGAATAGCATTTCATTTAGCTATCAATAAACAACTCATCAGATAGATAAAATTGAAATAAAAGATAAGTGCAGTACTAAACAGGGCAGTTCTAATGACATAGCAGATTTACAGATAACAATCTCATTTCAAGCAACATCAGATATTTTAAACAAATAAACTGATATAGAGAATTGGTACAGAAATTCAGATCTCTTAACATATTAAGTTTACTGTAATCCTATATGATTACATAATTATATCATTATTATTCCCTAATCATATGCAGTGTACTCTGCATATAAAGATCCGTAGCGAACTACGATCCCACCGTATAAGACTTAGCGACACACCCGGGAAATGCTAAGTCTGACTGCCAGCCCTATTCTGCTACAGGCTCTCCGGCCTACATGCTCTCCGACCTCATTGCACTAACTCCGAGTGCTCTAGACTCCTCCTCTAACCTGAGTACACAGGCGGAGAGTCTCACTGGGTTACCACCGTGACTCCGCACGGATTATTGTTGAATAACCCCTATTTACTCTAGTGCCACCGTGACTCCACACGGATTATTGTTGAACACTGCCTCTCTGTCCTCGTGCCACCGTGACTCCGCACAGTTATTGTTGCAACACGAGTTTCACCCCTAAGAAGCAGACCTCTCAAAGGGGTTCTACGGTGTTAGGGCACCTAAGTCTATTAACTGATTAACATATAAACACTTAAACAGGAATATCACATTTACTGATTTCATATCAGATCACAATACACTGTTATTCTAAACCGACATAGCAATATATTTCAAATCATTGTAATTTCTGAGAAATTCTCATACCATGCATTCAGACAAATTAGAAATGCATAAATAACCCAACTTATTTCAATTTGGCACATACATAGCGAATTTACACAATGGAACATCTTATTGCACAAATTAAAGAAATTTACTTCACATATGAGAATCATACTCAACAATTATCAATTCTCTAAAATTCTTGAAAAACATGCACATTAACCCAAATCCTGGTTTGTGCATCACTTAACTCAATTAAGAGTTAATTACATATCACAATACAATTTAATAACAATACTTGAGAATTTCTGGTAATATTTCAGAGAAATGTGCCATTTCATGTAAATATCAATTTACACATATTAACATAAAAAGATATATGCAATTAGGGTTTTCTTGCATATTTTATTTATTCATATCAACTTTGAAATCGTACATCTGATAATTTATCAGAAAACTTCATTGTCTGGGTTCATACCCAAATCATACCATTTTCAGACATGAATTTCTAATTTCAACATTCAAATGAGCAATTTAGGTTCCAATGAACCATATAAATCTACTGATTCAATTCATACTGTTCAAATGCTAAATTTAATCATATAACAATGTCTAGAAGCATTTTATGAACTAAAAAGGTCGGGCGACGCCAAACGCTGCCCGACGCCTGATAACGCATGTTATCAACGTAATTCGCGCACAAAATAGAAAATATTCAAACGCCTGAGTTTATTAATGATAAATAAATGAAACCCTACTCACAGTGATTCGGGATGCCCGAATTCGTCCACAAATGTGTCCAGGGCTTGTTTCCGGGCGGATTTCAGTTGTCTTCTACCTTGGATTTTACACTGTTCATCATTCTATTCTACAGCAATTTGGTTGTCTTCTACAGCAGCTTACCGCTGATTGAAAAGCAACGCTCGATTGGAAACCAAATCGCAGCTAGGGCTGCAGATTCCTGCTAACACCTCAGAACCGAGCTCAATCGCACCACTGGGTCATCTTCCTCCTTGGTTCAGCCCTGGGATTCAGCCTACTGCAAACAGTAGCTTCGTCACGCACGGACAAGTTGGAAGGAACTTTGGTTAGGTGCTGAATCGTAGCTAAAGGCCGCGGAATCACGCCGGGAACTCGAGGTCGGAGCTCAAGGGAGCTCCCCTGCTGCTGGGTGCGCCCACGATGGCTCCCTTAGCTGGTCGTTGCAGCTACAACTGCTGCTGGTGGCCGCAGCTACAGGGCACCGCCCTAGCTGGTCGGCCGCGGCTGGACAGGAAAAGGAGAGGGGAAGGAAGGAAGGAGTGGAGGAAGAAGAAGAGAAGAAGAGAGGGAGGAGAGGCCAAGAATCGCCCTGCCTCCGCTCTGTTGTAAGTATCGATCGCACTGGTAGGGCGCCGCTCAAGCGGTTCCCTGTTCCATTGGTCGCGTAGAGAAGAAATGGGATAAGGGTAAAAGAATAAAAGGGAAAGGAAAATTAATAGCCAAAACAAACTGGAAAAATTGCAACCAAGTCCAGGACTTCTTGAAAATACTATAACTCCCGCCTCGAAAGTCCGATTAAGGTGATTTCTCTTGCAAACTGCCAAGCACGAAATCCACTACAATCTCAAAGTGAATAATCATGCTAATTATACTGTCTCACTTGATCAAAGAACTCAACGCATCAGCGAGTACTTAATTCAACTTAATGAACTTAATAATCAACATTGCTATCATCATCAATTATCTCATATGAGTAAATCTCAACTATTGATTCATGACATAGCTTATCTTGATTAACCATGCTATTTAATGATATACTCAACACTAATCAAGGTGTTTCATGCTAATTGATGTATTTACTGGCTAACCTCAACGTGGGTCATAACAATCTCCCTCCCTTATAAGAATTTCGTCTCGAAATTCCTAAAAGAGAAAAAGAAACTTGTTACGCATATCTGACCCAAAACTCCCACGTGACATCCTCTAGGTTGTGATTTCTCCACAAAACCTTCACTAACGGTATCTCGATTCTTGAGCACCTTGATTTCTCCGATCAACTATCTGTATTGGTCCCTCAACATAGGACACATCAGGTCTGAGCTGTATAGGTTCTGGGTCCACTATCTCCTCTGGACCAGGGTAACACTTCTTCAACATTGATACATGAAACACGTCATGTAAATTGGGCAACTTGGATGGCAAATCCAACTTATGGGCTACAGGTCGAATCCTCTCAACGATAGGATATGGGCCCATAAACCTAAGAGTAAGTTTGCCTCCCTTATTAAACCTCAATACTCCTTTCGATGGTGGAACTTTCAGATATACGTCATCACCAACTTGAAACTCAAGAGGTTAATGCCTCTTCTCCGCATAACTCTTCTGCCTATCATGTGTAGCTTTCAACTACTCTCTGCATGTCCTCAAGAGTCTGAGTGGTCTTCTCAGACTGACCATCCGTTTGTGGGTGATAAGTTGTACTGAATCTTAATTTTTATGCTCAAAGCACAAAGCAACTGATTCCAAAACCTGGATGTGAGCTTAGGATCTCTACCTGATATAATTGAAACTGGAATACCATGCAACCTGACTATCTTATCCACGTATATCTTAGCCAACTTTAGGACATCAAAGGTTGACTTTAACATGAAGAAAGTGAAAAGACTTAGTCAGTCTATCCACAATCACCATATCGAGTCACAACCTTTGGGTGTCCTGGACAACCCTATCACAAAATCCATTGTGGTATGTTCCCACTTCCACTTTGGTATAGGAAGAGATTGCAAGGTACCTGCAGGTTTCTGATGCTCAGCCTTAACCTGCTGGCACACACTACATCTAGCCACGTACTCAGCTACATCCTTTTTCATACCTAACGACCAGTACAACTCCTTGAGATTCATGTACACCTTAGTGTTACGTGGATGCATAGCGTACATCGATGCATGTGCTTCCTCAAGAATCTTTTCTTTCAAATCACTGTCTCGAGGTACACAACATATCATGATAATACAACACACCATCATCTGAAAACCTAAACTTTGGTCTTTTCCCCCTGTCATGTCATGTACGATCTGCTGCAACCCACTGTCACCCTACTGTAGTTCCTTGATCTGATCATACAAAGTAGGCTTGACTTGCATCTATGCAATCAAACCACTATGTTATGTCACCCTTAAGTCTAAGTTCAACTTTCACATTTCTACTAGCATGTCTCTCTCGAAACATGCCATAGAGAATGCATCAGTTGTTGAACTTAACTTCCTACTGAGGGCATCAGCTACTACATTCACCTTTCCAGGATGATAATCTATCATTATATCATAATCCTTAATCAATTCTAATCATCTCCGCTGTCTAAGATTCAGATCCTTCTGGGTAAAGATATATATCAAGCTCTTATGATCTATAAACACCTGGCACACCTCACCATAAAGATAGTAACGTCATGTCTTATGAGCATGAACTACAACAACTAATTCCAGATCATGTGACGAGTAATACTCCTCATTCTATGCTACTAACTTCTTATTACTACTGTAAGAATTTATTTCAAAATTATATCTTACTCTTTTCTCCGAGTCATTTTCATATTGTGTATCTACCTCCCAGATTAGCTAACTTTAAACCCTGGATTTTATTAGTGCTAGGTTACCTTTCATAGTGCAAATCGTATGATCTTGTTTTATAAAGATACTAGTATTCAAGGTCAAATCACTAGTGACATCCCTTGAACTACTACAACTCTAAACATTCTAGGGTTTGGTCCTTATCAGTAACATAACATTATTGTGGTGTGACTTTGCTTCCTTAGTTTGAAATCAAACTTTAGATCTCATAAGTTCATCAATCTACTTGTAATGAATACAACAAATATGAATAATCATCAATGAACTATAGATATATAACAGAAATGTAACATCAGCCAAGTTCTCTAGCATAACTTATTAACACAAATGCTACAAATAAACATGATACTTGTTACCCAAGCATCACACATGGCTCACAGGGCCATTCATATCTTGTCACCTCTCACTAGGCAACAACTTATTCACATGGCTCACAAGGCCATTCACATCTTGTCACCTCTCACTAGGCAACAACTTATTCACATGGCTCATAAGGACATTCACATCTTGTCACCTCTCACTAGGCAACAACTTATTCACATGGCTCATAAAATCCGTACACATTATTACTTTTATTAAGCAACAACAACATCAACACACACAAAAACCAATCAATCATTTATTATATAAATGTCACAGCCCAAACTTGGCTATATTCATCACCTCATCATACATGCATGGTTATTAGGCATGATAACAGTCATACAAGATATTCACCACATCATGTGATACAATAGTAATACCATCATTCCTTAACCAGGAATTAGGGTTCACTATCAAACGTGGATTATCATTCCCATTTCCCCAAATTAGGGTTAGGGTTCTCCATTTCTTATTAATTCAGACCCTCTTGAGTTAACCAACTTTATCTTATATTAAGGTATTTCCCCTCTTAATGCATTCCATCACAGAATACTCACTCTTAGCATATAAAGCATAGGCCACACATTAGAATTGTCCAGCTATCTCACATGATATGGACTTATCTTAGTTTAAGGCATAACTTATAAAGTTGCCTATAAACAATCGCAATGATACACCCTCAACTAGGGTTTCACAATGATACACCCTCCACTAGGGTTTACTAATCATGTATTGGATCCACGCATTTGTTATGCATTATTGATTAGTACCATTAAGGGTATTTCTCACCTAATCATTAAATTTAATCTGACCCTTATTGTGATCCTTTATTTCTAATTAAGGATTGCTCATATGAGGTCCCAATGTTGGGTCTCCGATATCAGTTCCAACTAATTCTTAGTTGTTCTAATCTTTCTCTTATATCTCAACATCTTAGTGTATATACATTTTTCACCATGATTCAGGTCTAAATTATCCAGAATCTACTTTTATTATATTATTAATAGGAGTCATTAGATCTCAGTAACGCATCCTGCCAGCCGGACCAGGCCGAACCTGTAGTCCTGAAGCCAAGAGCTACTCAGGATTAACCAACTCCTATTAATCTCAAACATGTGGAAAGAATATCCCTTAGGGAAAACTCATTTAAACATAACTTCTGGTATACTTAATACAAAGAATATAAACAATAACTAAATCACTTCATGACACACAACAATATAAAAGAATCATATTTATTCTATAAACTGAAAATCTAAATCCATACATATAAGAGCATTTCTAATGATTTCCAATCAAATAAGCAATATAAAGCAAGAGTTGCATCACATCCTATGTTTAATCTCTTACTCCTGCATAAATTTCCAGTTTCTTAACCCTAAGATTTCTAGGGTTTCTCTCTAGCCTATCCTTCCTCTGCATACCTGGCCAGGGCATCCAGAGAAGAATAGACAGAGTAGCTTGATACTGGTCAATCTAAGTATTCAGACACCTGGCCAGGGTATCTAAACACTCAGACCTCCCAGAGCTAAAGACATATCACTTCTTATTTTCCTCACTTATAACTTTATCTTTTGATCCTAATGATCCCTGATGACTCAGCCTAAGCTCTCTACTTGACTCTCGTGACCACATCCTCTTCCTGCCATCTGCAATAGTATAACAGAACACTTCCTGTTAGAAAATTGCAGTTAGAAGGAAGACACTTAAGTCCTAATCCTATTGGTCTCTTATCATCCCCTGACCTTGACTTAGAGTATTCATATACTCAACCTATGCTCTGATACCAAGATGTTACACCCCGATCTCACACTAACCACTAATCACGAGATTAGGGCGCGACGGAGGGATTATCACATAAACAAATCACTGAGAACTTTTCCTTTTTAAAACCTCGTAATGATATCCGGATTATTGCTGTAAACTAAAACATAATAAACTATTGCGGAAGCATTTCAATTAAACTGGCTAGAGAACATAAACAGAGTTTACAACATGTAACATTGTTTAACAGAAAGTAAACATAACAGTTAATTTACATCTTTTACACATTCGCCATACATACTCTCTCTCACCCACACCATGCCCCAAGGACCGAGGGGAAAGGACTAAGAGACCTCTAACTAAACTAACCCCATATACCTTCTACATACTAAGCGTTAGGATGAAAAGATCCTTCAGATTCCTATTGCTGTTGTTGACCTGAAAATGTTTGAGTAGAGGGATGAGCCTACTCGCTCAGTGAATAGCATTTCATTTAGCTATCAATAAACAACTCATCAGATAGATAAAATTGAAATAAAAGATAAGTGCAGTACTAAACAGGGCAGTTCTAATGACATAGCAGATTTACAGATAACAATCTCATTTCAAGCAACATCAGATATTTTAAACAAATAAACTGATATAGATAATTGATACAGAAATTCAGATCTCTTAACATATTAAGTTTACTGTAATCCTATATGATTACATAATTATATCATTATTATGCCCTAATCATATGCAGTGTACTCTACATATAAAGATCCGTAGCGAACTACGATCCCACCGTACAAGACTTAGCGACACACCCGGGTATTGCTAAGTCTGACTGCCAGCCCTGTTCTACTATAGGCTCTCCGGCCTACAGGCTCTCCGGCCTCATTGCACTAACTCCGAGTGCTCTAGACTCCTCCTCTAACCTGAGTACACAGGCGGAGAGTCTCACTGGGTTACCACCGTGACTCCGCACGGATTATTGTTGAATAACCCCTATTTACTCCAGTGCCACCGTGACTCCGCACGGATTATTGTTGAACACTGCCTCTCTGTCCTCGTGCCACCGTGACTCCGCACAGTTATTGTTGCAACACGAGTTTCACCCCTAAGAAGCAGACCTCTCAAAGGGGTTCTACGGTGTTAGGGCACCTAAGTCTATTAACTGATTAACATATAAACACTTAAACAGGAATATCACATTTACTGATTTCATATCAGATCACAATACACTGTTATTCTAAACCGACAGAGCAATATATTTCAAATCATTGTAATTTCTGAGAAATTCTCATACCATGCATTCAGACAAATTAGAAATGCATAAATAACCCAACTTATTTCAATTTGGCACATACATAGCGAATTTACACAATGGAACATCTTATTGCACAAATTAAAGAAATTTACTTCACATATGAGAATCATACTCAACAATTATCAATTCTCTAAAATTCTCGAAAAACGTGCACAATAACCCAAATCCTAGTTTGTGCATCACTTAACTCAATTAAGAGTTAATTACATATCACAATACAATTTAATAACAATACTTGAGAATTTCTGGTAATATTTCAGAGAAATGTGCCATTTCATGTAAATATCAATTTACACATATTAACGTCAAAAGATATATGCAATTAGGGTTTTCTTGCATATTTTATTTATTCATATCATTTTTGAAATCGTACATCTGATAATTTATCAGAAATCTTCATTGTCTGGGTTCATACCCAAATCATACCATTTTCAGACATGAATTTCTAATTTCAACATTCAACTGAGCAATTTAGGTTCCAATGAACCATATAAATCTACTGATTCAATTCATACTGTTCAAATGTTAAATTTAATCATATAACAGTGTCTAGAAGCATTTTATGAACTACAAAGGTCGGGCGACGCCAAACGCTGCCCGACGCCTGATAACGCCTGTTATCAGCGTAATTCACGCACAAAACAGAAAATATTCAAACGCCTGAGTTTATTAATGATAAATAAATGAAACCCTACTCACAGTGATTTGGGATGCCCGAATTCGTCCGCAAATGTGTCCAGGGCTTGTTTCCGGGCGGATTTCAGTTGTCTTCTACCTTGGATTTTACACTGTTCACCGTTCTGTTCTACATCAATTTGGTTGTCTTCTACAGCAACTTACCGCTGATTGAAAAGCAACGCTCGATTGGAAACCAAATCGCAGCTAGGGCTGCGAATTCCTGCTAACACCTCAGAACCGAGCTCAATCGCACCACTGGGTCATCTTCCTCCTTGGTTCAGCCCTGGGATTCAGCCTACTGCAAACAGCAGCTTCGTCACACATGGACAAGTTGGAAGGAACTTTGGTTAGGTGCTGAATCGTAGCTAAAGGCCACAAAATCATGCCGGGAACTCGAGGTCGGAGCTCAAGGGAGCTCCCCTGCTGCTGGGTGCGCCCACGATGGCTCCCTTAGCTGGCCGTTGCAGCTGCAACTACTGCTGGTGGCCGCAGCTACAGGGCGCCGCCCTAGCTGGTCGGCCGCGGCTGGGCAGGAAAAGGAGAGGGGAAGGAAGGAAGGAGTGGAGGAAGAAGAAGAGAAGAAGAGAGGGAGGAGAGGCCAAGAACCGCCCTGCCTCCGCTCCGTTGTAGGTATCGATCGCACTGGTAGGGCGCCGCTCAAGCGGTTCCCTGTTCCATCGGTCGCGTAGAGAAGAAATGGGATAAGGGTAAAAGAATAAAAGGGAAAGGAAAATTAATAGCCAAAACAAACTGGAAAAATTGCAACCAAGTCCAGGACTTCTTGAAAATACTATAACTCCCGCCTCGAAAGTCCGATTAAGGTGATTTCTCTTGCAAACTGCCAAGCACGAAATCCACTACAATCTCAAAGCGAATAATCATGCTAATTATACTGTCTCACTTGATCAAAGAACTCAACGCATCAGCGAGTACTTAATTCAACTTAATGAACTTAATAATCAACATTGCTATCATCATCAATTATCTCATATGAGTAAATCTCAACTATTGATTCATGACATAGCTTATCTTGATTAACCATGCTATTTAATAATATACTCAACACTAATCAAGGTGTTTCATGCTAATTGAGGTATTTACTGGCTAACCTCAACGTGGGTCATAACAGTGTGCCTCATTTCTACTCTCACCATTCCTTCTACCGTAAGACATGTTTGGTCTTTCTTGGGACATGCATGTTTTTATCTTCGTTTCATCAAGGATTTTAGCAAAATCTCAAGTACTCTCTGTCATTTGTTGGAAAAAGATGTTGAATTCCACTTTGATGACAAGTGTGTTGAAGCCTTCAACCACTTGAAGCACAAGCTCATTTCTGCTCCTATAATGCAGCCCCCGAATTTCTCCTTGCCATTTGAGATTATGACAGATGCATCAAACATGAAAATGGGACTGCGTTGGGCCATAGAGTTGGCCGAATTCTACACGCCATCTGTTATACTAGCAAGACTCTAGACAAAGCACAAAGGAACTACACGACTATAGAAAAAGAGTTGCTTGTGGTGGTCTATGCTCTTAACAAGTTTGGATCATATCTTTTACAAAACAAGGTAGTGATATGCACATACCATGTTGCATTGAAGTATCTCATGGTGAAGAAAGACTCAAAACCAAGGTTGATCCAGTGGATTTTTTTGATTCAAGAATATGATATTGAGATTGTGGATAAGAAGGGAGTGGAAAATTTTACCACTGATCATCTCTCCCAAATTGAAGAACCCTTTGATGATAGATACCAAATTAAAGAGACAATGTCGCATGAACATTCTTCCTACTCTCATCCACTCAAAGGACATGGTAT
Organism: Alisma plantago-aquatica; assembly: GCA_963693085.1. Taxonomy (NCBI): domain Eukaryota; kingdom Viridiplantae; phylum Streptophyta; class Magnoliopsida; order Alismatales; family Alismataceae; genus Alisma; species Alisma plantago-aquatica. Next base: position 928,546,967 of record OY856410.1, on the reverse strand, counting down.
AAACTTATAGCTAACTTCTTAGCTGTTTTGCAAGACAATAATAAATAAAAGCCAAAAGTAGTAGCTCTGGCCTTAGGAGCACCGTTCTCTTCCGTGCGGCTCTAGCTTGGGGGAGGGGCTTCTACCACCCTTAGGCATTGGCCTTCTCCCCCTGGACCTTCCTCACTCGAGTTGTTGGTTCCCTATTGGGTGGTGTCTTCCGTGACTCACCTCCCTGCTTCTATGCACATCGTATGGTTAGAAGGATCAGATTCTCGATTGTGTCTTGTAGGGTGGTTGTTTTGGTGGTTGTGTGGTGATAGTTCTTGCTTTCATCAGCATGGTGTGTCGACCCTTCTCTATAGATAGATCTGGAGTTTGCTTCATTTGGGTTCCTATGGTTCTGGTCTCCCCCTCGTTTTTCTTGTTGTTTCTTCTTTCTTGTGTGTTAGTATTTTCAGGTTATCGTTCCCCCTCTTCTTTTGTTTCCTTTTTGTATTTTTCCATCTGGGTCTTGGTAGGTGTGCCCTCGATTTCTCTATTGGCTTGTTGGGGTAGAAAATAATCATGGGTCTTGGGTTGGGAGGTCGTTTCTTCCATTCCTTTCTCAGTTTCGATCGAGTTGGGATCCTTGGTAAGTGGTGGTGGGGTTCCGCTATGCTTTACCCTTCATTCTTATTCTTTTCCTCTGGCCTTTTCTGCTCCTTTGCTTGTCCTTTATAGGGATTTGTTGTGGCTGTTCTGCCAGTGACTTAGTGCGGCCTGTTATCTTTTCTTTTGGGTCAGTTTTTTTTAGTGTTCTTTTAGGTTCTAGATGTCTGTGTTGTTTGGTTTCCCCCTTTATGTTAGGTTCATATTTGTTCCTTTGTTGTATGACATCGAGTGTGAAAGGTGATCCCTTCTTTCATCAATGGTTTGGAAATTTTACTCTATCACAGATTTAAGCTCAATTTGAAGGAATCTCTCATTGAAGGCTATTATTATCAGTGGAATGGAAGAGAGATATATATTGTACTTACCCTGATCTGATATGAGTTTCTATATTTGGTATCTATTCTTCTCATGTATGTGGTCAATGGGTGTATCTTTCTTCACATGTAGATTCCATATGGAACCTCCGTAATGAAATAGTATCTTTACTTTCAAAAAAGAATATAGCTAACTTCTTAGCTAGTGGAAGGATACCAAGCACATGGACAAGGAGAGAAAAAGGCTATTTTCTATGGTCAAAAATTATGCTAGGGATGATCCTCATCTTTTCAAATATTTCCCAAACCAACTCATTATAAAATGTGTCCCAGATATGGAGAAGTAAGAAATTCTATCTATGTGCCATTTCAGAGTATATGGAGGTCATTTCAGTGGGAAACACATGACTACCAAGGTTCTCCAAAGTGGATTTTATTGGCCATCCTTGTTTAAATATTCTCGTGAGTTTTGATGTGATATTTGAAGTGCCAAAAGGTGGGCACTATCTCTAAGAGGGACATGATGCCTCTATCAACCATTCTTGTGGTGGAGGTATTTGATTTTTAGGGAATTGACTTTATGGGTCAATTTCCTCCCTCCTTCAGATATATCTACAATTTGGTTGTTGTGGATTATGTGCCAAAGTGGATTGAGGTTGTTATGACTTAAACTAATGATCATAGAGTAGTTTTTGATTTTCTTAAGTAAAACATCTTCAGCTGGTTTAGAATGCTACATGCTTTGATTAGTGATGGTGGAAGCCATTTAATCCATCAAACATTTAAAGGGATTCTCAAGAAACATGGAGTTAATTATCATGTGGCTACCCCTTACCACCCCCAAACGAGTGATCAAGTTGAGTTAGCCAATTGGGAGATAAAGCTCATCCTAGAGAATACAGTGAGACCAAACCAAAATGATTGGTTGCTACGTCTCAATGAGGCTTTATGGGCTTATAGGACTGCATATAAAGCCTTGATTAGCACCACACCATTCAAGCTTGTTTATGGAATAAGCTGCCATCTAATGGTTGAGATGCAACATAAGGCATTGTGGGATTTGAAATCCATGGATATGGATGGAGACACAGACGACTTGAAAAGAAAGTTGCAGCTGCATGAACTTGAGGAAATGAGGCATGAAGCCTATGAGTTATCCAAAAGCTACTAGGAAAGAACCAAGTTTCTTCATGACAAGTTGATCAAGAAGAAAGATTTTGAGATCGAGCAATGGGTGTTGTTATACAACTCTAGAATGAAGTTCTTTCCTGAGAAGCTTTAGTCTAAATGGGAAGGACCTTACGTAGTCCAAAATGTGTACCCATCCAGAGCTATTGCGATCTGTGAGAAAGATGGATCTAGAGAGTTTGTTGTGAATATATAAAGATTGAAGGCAATTGTTGAAGTTGGGTCAGATAGAGAAAATAAAATTTTTGATATTGTGATGTTAACTGAGGAACACCAACTTGATGAAGAGATGTGCTTGAATGCACACGAGAGGGATATCTACTTCAAAGATGCTTTGAAAGTTCTGCCAGGATGATCAAATTCAAGAATCAATAAGCCAGACTAAAGGTGTAAAATTTAGCACTAGTGGGAGGCAACCCACCTAGGTTCGGGAACTTTTTCACCTAACCTTCACTTTTTGATACTTCTACTTTGTTTTTACACGATTCCAAGAACACACACGTGTACATTGGTACTTGATAGTTTTGTTTTAGTTTTGATGATTTGATAGGTGAGACAAGTGAAAGTTGAGAAATGAGGTACATTTCAGTGAAAAATGATTGATACAACATGAAGTGGGTCGATTAAAATGATTGAAATATGAATGATGGAATGATTTGGTGATTTTGGAAGATTTTTGAACTTGGAGGACCCAACACGACTATGCTGGCAAGTTGCATTAAAATAGTGAAAACTCGAGTTTTGGGGATGGGTAGCACGACCGTACTACAAACACAACCGTGTTGGCATCTCATTGGAATGGATGTGCTGGCCAGAACGGCCGTACTGGCCCAGTCCTAATACTTATGTTACTCGATTTTACCTGAGCTAACACGGCCCAATTCTCATTTTCTCAACCCAGAATAGTCGTTCCGTGTGGGGAGGTGACAAGGGCGAGCACCATTCACCCCCCCAAATCACCTCCTCTTGCTTCCAAACTTCAGATTTGAGTTCCCTTTGGCCCCCAATAACCTTCCCAACTTGAAGCTCTATTTTCAACTCTCCATTATCATCTATTTCTCCATCTCCAAGGAGATTTTGCCCATACAGCCCTAAAGCACATCTATTTTTGTTCTTTTTTGATTTCCACCAAAAATCCTTACAAAGATGAAGAGCACGGGAAAAAAGTTAAGAAGGGAGCAAAGAAGAAAATGAACATCCTCACCGGAGGCAAAAGCTGCACCAAGTGGGCCTCCAATGTCACACCTCCATCCAACAGTGCTTCATCACCGTCTAATTCAATTTTACAATCCATATGATGGTCGGCATTGATGAGTACGTCCCGACACCAATCCTTCTCAAGTGGCCATACGTCAGATCCAAGCTACAACAACCCCAACGAAGAAGAGGAGGAGGAAGAAGAAGAGATGGAGAACATCATCGATTCTATGGACATTGATGCACTGGCCTGAGAGAGAAGAGAAAAGAAGGCTGCTGATGTGTCATCTTCACAATGACCTCCATGCCTGACTCTGACGAGACACTCCATTTCATCGGTACAACCCCACGCTGCTCAACAACCCATTAGGCTCTGATTCGTGATTGAGGATGAAGTTGAAGATGCACCCGTTCAGACGGTACCCTTGATCTTGGACACGAGTTCAAGGTCATACACCTATGAGGAGGAAGAGATAGATGACATTGAGAGTGAAGAGATGGAAGATGAGCCAGTTGACTTCTTATCCAGTCCAGAGGAAGACAGGATAAATAGGGTTGGGAAGTAGCCCGAGGAAGTCGCATATGGGAGAGGCACATCAAGGAGAGTGTTTATAAGGCCCCTTCACCCCGAGTGTACTACTAGGAGGGTTATTTCCACAAGGTATGCTTTTCCCAACACCAAGCAATCCCTAGGACTACATCACCAATCCATTAGTTATAATCTAATAGGAGGATAGGAATTAGGTTTAGGATTATGACATTTTAAGAAAAAACATTTTATTGTCCATATTAAAGAACTAAAGTGTATTATATGTAGCTTGTTGAGATATCACCTATAATATTAGCACAAGCATTAAAAATTCATATATGTGTATTTGGTCAGGTTAAGAGGTGCATTTAATTTTTCTTCTTATTTGTTTGTTCTAATCGCCTCAGAGAAAGGATGCACACTTCTAAGGTTTAGCATTATCAATATACATGTTTAACTTAGTTTTTAGGGTATCATTATCCATATCATTACCTTTAAAGAAAGATGGAATAAAGGAAAATTAAGTTCAACATTTTAATTTGTATTTTATACTTAATTATTTCAAATACATGCATGATGGTTTACTAAATAAGGTTTACTCATTTACCTTAACTACGTGGTAGTTATTTTTAATTATACATTCACCTACAAGAAAGCTACTAAAGAGTTAGTTACTATTCAAAAGTAAGTCCATTAAAACTAAAAGTTGAGTTATATTCCAAAGGGTACACAACTTCAACCCTTTAAAAGATCTATCTATGAACCAACTAACTACTTATAAAATAACACAAGGCAATATCAACTGTCATATATATCAAGAATTCATCTTATCACTGCTACACTCTTAAGTATAGGGTTATAGGGTTGACCTAACTAGTTAGGGGGGTCTCTTCAAAGTGGTTAATTTAGTTCTTCAAACTTTTTTCCTGGTGACTGGGCATATACAATCCTCAAAAATTCTAAAACTTTTATTTTTGTAGATATATATAATAAACAAATTACCTAACAATGGGAACTTTGTGATTCATATATAAAAATAGTTCCAAAATCACTAGGAGAAAAAAATAAACATATTTTCACCATATCAAATGTATATTGAAAATTTTACACTTACCAAGAAGTTCCAATTCCTCTAAGCTCTAAAAGGTCATACCAAAAAGCATTTCTAACTTATAGCATAGGAGAGAGTGGAATATGGTTATGAATTACATGATATCAACTTATACTAGACCTTAGGTGGGGTAAACCATCCATTATTCCTACTTCATTCACTCCATGACCTTGTCATAGTCATTGAGGAGTCACCCAGTGATCCAAATATCAGAGAAATATTTTAGATTCTAAAGATTGATAGTGTTATCTCTTGTATAGGGTAACTTCTAAAAACTAAGAAGAGATTGAGGATAGAAAATGTTATCAAAGGCTGATTCACAATCATTTAGTTGGATTAGCAAACACGAGGGTCCAAGTTAGGAAAGGAGTGGAGCCCAAATTGCTATCCAGTGACATAAAGGTAGAACCCATTATTGTCTCTATTGGTAATCTAAATAATATAATAGTCATCATCAACTTCTTATTCCCTTGTACCATCTTGTAAGGAGTGAGTCCTGAGAGGAGATTCACTCCTTACTTGATTTAGGACTAAATTCATCTAACCCAAACACTCTAATAAGTGTGATGGATTAAGTGTATTTTTCATATGCCAAATGAATAATATAGAAGAAACATGAATATATAGTAATAGAAAAATCACAACTTTAAATTATCTCAAAGTATTCCATATGTTATTCCTCTCCACAAGGGTGGGCCCATACGAAAAGAATCTTACATTCAACACTTATACAAAGGACTAGTTCTAGAAGACAAACTTGGCCTTCTCAAGATATCCCCTAAGTCCTACTTCCTAATGCATCCTCCACTTGAGCCATCTCTATTTAAATGTGTATAAATGGGTGGGTTAGTGACAACATCCAAAAAGAGGAAACAAAAGAGAGTATGAATAGGTAAAAAATGAGTACGTCAAATAAAGGACATTTGGGCATTTTATAGGAAAAGGTATAAAAAATAAGAAAGTTCCCATGAAAGAAGGGAATATAGAAAAAAGGTATCAGAGAAAGTTCGTTTAAGTGAATATCTAGGTAAAAAGATGAGATGTTTAATTCCACAAGTTATTATTAATAAATAAGAGTTCTTTCCTTCAAAATTTATTCTATTTATCTCCCAATCAATAAGATTGCATGCTCATTACAATAAAGACTAGCATAGTCTAATATGGAGGGTTGGAACCCATATATTCCAAATTGAGATTAAGAGGAATAAAATCTCAATGATAAGTAAATATAGAATTGTATGAGGAATAAATAATTAGTGCATGGCAGGGGAATAAAACCCAGTGCATGAAAATATCACATGTAAAAGGATAATAAAGCCCAATGCCAGAGTGGGGAATAAAACCTAGTTCTGTAAGCATGTGATAATTACTTCCATATATGACTAGTCAAACAACACATGCAAAATAGCAAGCAAAATAAGATATAATACTTTTAGTTCATTTTGAATAAAGGGATGCGAGTATCTGTGATGTATCAAGTTAAGGTTAAAATACTCATCAATAATGATTCCACCAATCTCAATAACCAAAGAGAGAGAGATCTCATAATAGAATACTCTTTCAAGACCTAGTTTGAAAATGTATGCCTATTCATCATAATTCCCTAAAGGAACAAATTCGATGCAAATACCTTTTATTTAGACCTACAAAAATATAATTGAAACCCCTATCTGAGTTAAGGTACAAAATACCTAATAAAATTTGTATAAGAATTTGGATTAATTTCTCACTAAGTACTTTAAACCCTAAACTCATCCTTTATGTTATTGTTGAATTATATTGTAACATCTGTATTAGTGAAAATTTTAATGTCTTAAAAATATATTTCATTCTATTTTTGATGCATTGTAACTACTATCTATAATTATATGTGGATTAATTAATTTCGTGATATTTAAAAAATCCAATAATCAAATTTCAGTGCAAACTGCTATAGTTCTCAAAAACTAAAACAATAGAAAAGGTCATTTTTTTTTATTTCAAAACATATTATATTTATTGACATATAGGTTATTTATCATAATTTTCTAAGATAAATCTTACTAAAGTAAAAAACCTAGTAAAAAGACCAGAATTCCCCACATCCTAGACTTAGGTCTTTGATAAGACAAGGGCAATCTAGTAATTATACAACTACCAAATTCAATCATGCTAGAAAAAGACTAAACAAATGAAAAAATGAATTTTCTTTAAGAACTTGTTACATGTCATAATCAATTGCGTACTTGAAAACATATTTTCTCGATCACCAATGCACCCCACAAAGAAACAACTTTGCTGCTCAACTCTGATGAGATTGAAAGTTAAAGATCAAATGCAAAATTCTGTGTAAATTCATTAGAGTGGGCTCAAATGATCTCCTAGAAGCTAGGGAGAAAATACAGAAGGATAAAATTGGAGAACACATCAAAAAATGCATTATTTTGAAGATGGATATCTAAAAGTAGAATTGAGAACCATCAATATACCGGAATACAAGTTGATTTCTATCATGTGAAGCTTTGCACACGACTTAATACAACATATATGGGCCTAGAAAATGGTTAGAGACTTCCCATTAGTGAAGATACAGTGAGTGACAATTCTTGAAGTTAGGTAAAATGACTAGGAATCATAGGAGAAAGATGAGTGTGGGGAGAGACTCTTGGGAGGCAGGGAAAGTTTTTTCCATATTGATTGTTTGTGTTGTTGTGGTGTTTATGCATAGTTTCCAACTTGGGAAATTTCCAAAGAAGGTGGAGTCCACTATGATGAATGGAAAGGTTAACTTGGGAATTTGTAAAAGGGAAAAGTTGGTCATTCACAATGAAAAAAAGGGATTTACTTATATTCTTACATTAGTCATGTGATATCTGGTATTAGGGGCTTGGAGTAGAGGATGTGGCACTTTGGGGGTTTTGAATTCCTAGATAAAGGGAAAAAGAAGGGACCTTTGACTTTGGAATCTAATCAGGAAAGAAAAGGAGAAAGAATCACAAAAGGATCACAAATAGATTGACACAGAGAGAGATCCAAGCTAAGGAAGGTTAGGGATATTGTTCAGAATAAGAAAAGTGAATGGACGGAGGTAGGAGACAATGTAGCCTTGTTGGTTTAAGGAGGTTCCTGTGTAATAAATGCAAGGAAATCTTTGCATATTAAAATAAAATATTTGGAGCACAATAGAAAAGGTAACCAAGCATGATGATGATGAAATCAATGACTATATGAAATCATCTAAATTAAATCAACCCGTTTTTTGGTTTAGACATTTATCGTATTTTATTATTTTCTATTTTAACTTAAGTATCTAGGAGGATAATAAGTTAATGGAAATATTGTCACTTAAGAAAACTAAACTATAAGGAATCAAAAAAATATATTAGCTTCTAGTTTTAGGAATGTTTGGTGGGTCTGTAATAGATTTTAGTCTGTTTAGCATTATGTATTGTATATTAAGAAATCATATCTAGAGTTTATGTTCTCTTTGAGATTATCATCTCATAAGGGAAGTATTTCCTATATATTATTTCCTTGTTGACCTCATATCACTCTATTTTTTTACTATGTCCATAGAATGCAAATCCCTTTAGAAAAGGCATCTAACTCATTAACATGAAGTTAGATTATATTTTTGAATTTCAACGTTTGAAAATTGAAACATTCTATATATTGATAACATAATTAGTACTTATCATTTCATGAGGAAATATAATATGGTATTTTTTTGGTATTGATATTTAACTAAACATGTTTTATATATTTTAATTTCAAAGAAATAGGATATGATTTCATTGCCTATCATTCTTTTCATTTGTTAGAGGAAAATAAGAACACTTTTTGGAAAGAATGTTTGATGCATCGTTATAATTTCCTATTTGGATCATTAAATATTTGTATATGTTTATTGACTTTCTTAGTGGATTGATACACCAATAAAAATATTTATCATACCTTAATTAGAGAGTAAGATAGATAAGGTGGTTATTTAGTATTTAAAATAGAGAATAGTGAGAGGTACTTATAGATTGGACTATGTCATCAATTTTAAAATTACTTAGCATATTCAAGGTTATTGCATTTGTCTCCATTTGTATTTTGTATGATTTGTCCTATATTTGGGAAGTAAGTCTACTTTTGGATTCTCTTATATAATAGAAAGACCAATCTCCAACTTGGTTTAATTACTCAAGATATTTACACACATATTTTTTGGTATAAGATACATAATTAAATATATATACTTCAGGATGTTTAGTTTTCATATCTATCATTCATATGTGTTATAAGATTATTAATGAGTGTTAGTGAAAATTAAAAATAACATCTTGTTAACAATTGTACATAGAAATTATTTTTAAATCCAACAAAGGTGTCAAAGTCTCATGGATAGGTACATCCATGTTTGGGTATGTTACAACTTCCTCAAGAGACTAGTCGAAGGAAGCCAATGTATATCTTGTGGATTGGATCTTGCTCAACTTTATACTGAGCATAATAAATTTCTTTATAAGGTAGGCATTAAGACCTACTCCATTTTCAATGAACACAAGGGGTACCTTTATATGAACATCCTTGATTGTAATGTACAATTATAGATTAGGATCAAGACCAACTAGGTTTTCATCCTAAAAAAAGTGATGATGGTTGGCTTGATGATCAGAGTGATGGTATCAATAGCTTCTTAAGAAGGATGTCCTTAGACATGAATGATCCCTCTACGATCTTTATGATGGATGAATCGTGGGCTAGTAATGTCTAGATCGGTCCCACATGGAGATATTTGTACATGTATTCTTTATGTATTCTACTAGTTCATGGGAAGGATCCACATTAGAAACTTCTAATTTCAATTTAGCCAAGATATTGATATGCCCATTTTTGCAGATCAGGGAACATAATTTTTTGGCGAAGGTGGAACTTGATTAAATTGAATATTCCTAATAAATTTATCGATGTGTTTCATGCAATCACAACAACTTTCTCATTAATTAATTTAAATGGCAATGTCAATGTTGATGCAATACAAGTTATGGCCTTTGTCTTCACCTTGTCAGCAGTTATTTCCATAGAGGATGGGTTGCTAGAAGGTTGGGTCAACGATACATGCAATTTTGGGAGAACCTCAACTTTTTCTAACCATAGTGGAAACCTATTATATTGGGGGTCACACCTTGTATTCAAAATTTTATCAATGTGCATGGATTTCATGATGATCCCACCAAAACTTGTCAAGAAGTGAAAGGTGGTGGCCAAATTAATGGCAAGTGCATGGATGTGATTTAAATACAAATGTTGGTTGCACAATTTTTGGGGCAGTTGGAACTGCCTCCAAAATCTTGATACACGATGAAAATGGCAGTGAAGATGAAGGTTTTGAGGAAATGCTTTATTTTTTATTTCATTCATGAATTCCTCCTTTCTTTATGAAATTTTGGAGATCCCAATGAATGCAAGGTAGTGGTAAATAATAATTTTCTCCAATAAGTTAAAGGCATATGGGTTGTCTTCTTTATAAGATGAATTCCCTCTTTAAGGCCTTGCACTCATTTCTTTTTTGACCTTTGATCCTATGGAATAAAACTAAAGCATCAAGGCCATGGTCCTTGTATGAGTGTGGTGGAAGGCATATTTCCATAGTTATTACAAATTTTCCCACATTTTAGGGTGGATTTCACTTTGGGAACCTGTGAAGCCCTCAAACTTGTCTAGTACAAGTTGCAGATGAGGAACCCTCAAAGATAGTAGGCTTGTGGATTATATGCAAGTCTTTGAGTCAAGGAAGACTACATCTATGGGGCAGCTCCACTCAAGATTGAACTTATTGTTGTTCCATATACATCATCTCTATGATATGTTATATGTCAATTTTCAGCTAGACTAAGGAACTTACATACTCCTCAGATGATAACCATGAATTGGGGCTCCTTCAGATGACACAAGTCTAATTATACCATCATACATATTCCACTCATTCTTGGAAGATATGGAACATTCATCTTTTCCTCATTCCTCCAACGGGGTGTGAATGGTCCAATCCTTTAGAGGGGTTAGACACCATGTAATTGGTGTAGTATTCATACCTCCTTCAGGATTTTCTCTAGTATGAGCTGTGTCTAAATCATGATTCTATTGAAGTGTTCCTTCGTTAATGAAATCTTGTATGTAATGCATAAAGGCTTAACACCCATATATCAGGTGTCTTGGAGAATGATGGTATTGGTAGAGGTCATCTAATGGCTGTTATCTAAGACGAGGTTTGAAATTTGTTGTTGCATTGGATATTTAAGCATGGATTGTATTCTAGGGAATTTGGATGCACGTGTGAACCTAAACAAAGTGAACCTATGTGGGAACCACTATTGTGAATATCTTTCAAATCATACACTCAAGGGTCTCTAGTGATGCTTCTAATGGTTGGTTGCCTAGTGTTAGTGTTGGTGTTGGAGCTGGAGCAAAGGTGGTTCAAGATTTTGTCAATTTTAGTTGTGTGTATAATGGATGGGTATTTATATCCTCCATGATGATTTGGTTTAGGGTATTGTCATTCGTGATGATCCTACATTGACTTTTCTTGTTGTTGAAATATGCTTGATGACTTATGTGAGGTTACAATGATAGTTGTAGTTGGTTGTGCCTTTCTAATTCTTGATAATGGACAAGGAATACACATAGCAGTGAAAATATTGTAACTATCTTTAAACTAACATTATGGTTGGGCTTGTACATATTCTTTTTAGATGGTGCAACGTCACCCTCTAGATATTTGATTGGATCAGGTACTGAACTGAATTTTTAATATTTTCCTTGTTGATTAGGATGCCTACAATATAGATGGAGTTCAAAATAGATTTTGTATGCTTGATGGAGGCATGGGTTGTCCAGGTTAATGTAAATTCATCATTTAAATTCTATATGAATGATTTCGACAGTACAATGGTGTAATGAACCTGACCTGGGTTATGAGATAACCTTGTGTGTTTTGGCTAATAAAGTTGCTTATAACTTTAATATAGTCCTCTAAGGGGTTTTGTTATCATGTGACACACTTATGTTCCAAGTTTGGTCCTGATTGAATGTTGTTTGAAAAATTTTCCTTTATTTTGGACCAAAGTGCAATTTACTAAAATTGAGGGGCTATAATGCAAAATGTCACATGTTAAATGTACCCCATGTGTTTTAGCATCATAAAGGAGAGAATTATTCTAAGTGGTGGCTTGTGGAAAGCCTAAATTCCAAGTTTGAACTTGTTTGAATAATGTTGGTACCTTGTGTACCAATTTTGGTACAAATTGTAATTTACCCAAAATGTGGGGATGTTATGTAACTTACCACCTCTAGAGTGTCCCTACTCCCTCCTAGCATCATGTAGAGGATATAGAATGAATGAGACACCATGTTTGAATCAATTATGAGTGATGGTACTCTTGGTGATGAAATGACCAAGAAAATGGTTGAATATGAAAGCTTAACTTGAGTTGTATTAAGTTGAAAAGCTTATATATGAGTATCTATCGGCAAAGGAGCCAAAGGAAAAGTCTCATATAATTTTGTGCACTCTTGTAAAATTCCATATCGTGCAAAGAACCTCAAGTAGGTGAGTTTTGTTGGGTTACAACTTCCTTAGTAAAGTTGTATCGAGTTGTGAATAAAGTGATGATTTAGTTGATATATCTTATTCAAAGGGATAAGTAATGAACGAATTTGCATCCCTAGATTATCATAAACTATTTTACATGTCAAGATAAATGTTTATGCATGCATGTACACATGTCATCCATGCATGGACACGTGGCACCTACTAGCTCAAATTGATGACACCTCATTTTGACATTCCTTCATGAACAACAAGTATATATACCCCTAGTTTCACCCCTTAGTGGAACTTTTCGACTCTTACCACCCTCCTTCCTTATGGTATCATGCATAGAGCTCTTGTATCATGCAGGAGTGATGTGGTGTCGTGCATGGGCCTTGGATATCACCCATAGAAAGATCATATCGCCCAAGTAGGGTGATATCAGCCAAGAAGGGTGATATCGGCCATAGTAAAGTGATTTTGGCCCCAATTGAGGGGGATATCGGCCACAAGTGGTGGCATATAGTGCAAGGGTTGTGAGGTATCATGAAAAGGTTCTAGATAAAGAAGGAGCTCAAGTCTTAACCCTAATGTGAGGTCATGATCATCTTCAACCATGGATTGAAGCATGATTTTAGGGTTTTGATCTTCCTTTCTTTTCTTCTTCACCAAGTACTTATCCATGGTGATTGCTTGTATATGCAGGAGTTGAGAACAATCCTTCGACTTTTGATAAGTCATATTCAACCTTAGGAACATGGATATTTGGATCATGGAGCTTTGAAGTTGTACTTAAGGCGGGTTATATAACTTGAACTCAACCATGTTATCATTCATCACCTAAATTTCTATATTTAATGAATTGCTTTTAATTCTGAAATTTCCTGAAATAATTGATGGAATTATGAGTTCTAGTAGTTTCTTAGACCTGTTTACATGAACTTTAATAGTTAGAAAAAAGGTTGAGATCTTGAAGATGATAGTATCACTTTATAAAAGTGATATTGGGTGGAAACACAAAAGCAAGCACCTCTAACCCGATATGATGATGCACCTACTTCACTAAAATGATATGGATATGTTTGTATGCCTTCTTGAACGATATGGTGGTATAGTATACACCTCTTTCACAATATGAGGTCAAGAAAACACCTCAAAAGTGATATCGGGTTCAAGCAAACAAGCACACACCTCTCTGCCCGATATGGTGTGAAGCACACACACACCTCTCTGCTCGGTATGGTGTGAAGCACACACACACCTCTTTACCCGATATGGTGTGAAGCACACATACACCTCTAAAGTGATACGGTGAGCAAGCACACACCTCTTTTCCTGATATGGTGTGAAGCACACACACACCTCTTTTCCCGATATGGTGTGAAGCACGCAAACACCTCAAAAGTGATATGGAAGCATACATACACCTCAAGAGTGATATGGTAAGCACACATACACCTCAAACCCAAGATGGTAAGCATACACACACCTCAAACTCGATATGGTAAGTACACATACACCTCAAGGGTGACATGGTAAGCATACATACACCTCTAAAGTGATATGGGTAGCAAGCACACACCTCATACCTGATATGGTGTAAGCACCTCAAAATCCAAATGAAGGGAAGCATCTAAGATGTTATGTACTTTATGAAGTAACACATGAATTGTCTTATATCAAGTCATACATTAAGAGATATGGAGTCTAATGAATATTGATTAAGTAGGCTAATGTACCATGAAGGAAAGGTTGAGACACCTTAATAAAGTATGAAGTAATCAATATCCTAGTAAGGATAAGAGTGAAACTCATACTTTGTGTTGATAATCATTTAATGACAAATGATGACATTAAATAAGTATGATTGAATACTTATGATATTAATGTATGCTCCTAGATGTGTGGAGCAATGAATTAGGGTTTGGATTGATATATGAACTTGAAACCCTACTCGGCAATAAAGGGAAACCCTAACCCTAATAAGTTGTTGCCTAGTGATAGGTGATAAGATGTTTAATGGTCTTGTTATCCATGTGAATAGTTGTTGCCTAGTGAGAGGTGACAAGATGTTTAATGTCCTTGTGATCCATGTGAATAAGTTGTTTCCTAGTGAGAGGTGACAAGATGTTTAATGGGCCTTGTGAGCCATGTGAATAAGTTGTTGCCTAGTGAGAGGTGACAAGATGTTTAATGGGCCTAGTGAGCCATGTGAATAGTTGTTGCCTAGTGAGAGGTGACACGATGCTTATAAAAGTCTCATGTAAGGAATTTTAATGTACAAAATAAACTAGGGGAAATGGAAACCCAATAACTTCATAATAATAATAAATGGTTATAATAATAATGAAATCTTGATCATACATGCTTTATGCTTATAGCAAAATAGGGGAAGTAGTATTTTGAATATGTTTAAATGAGGTAAGAGGAATACATGTATTACATAAAGAATGTGAATAGATATGATGGCTTGGCCCTGGGTATAATATCTGGCTTTGAACTCAGGATTGGTATAGTCTAATGCCTGGCTGTGAACTTAGGATTGGTGTAGTCCAATGCCTAGCTATGAACTTAGGATTGGTATAGTCCAATGCCTGGCTGTGACCTAAGGATTGGTATAGTCCAATTCCTGGCAGTGAACTCAAGATTGGTATAGTCCAATGTCTGGCTGTGAACTCAGGATCGGTATAGTCCAATGCCTGGCTGAACTCGATCTTATGATTGGTATAGTCCAATGCCTGGCTGAACTTTATGATCTCAGGATTGGTGAAGTTCAATGCCTGGATGTGACCTTAGGATTGGTGAAGTCCAATTCCTGGCTGTGAACTCAGGATTGGTATAGTCCAATGCCTGGATGAACTCGATCTTAGGATTGGTATAGTCCAATGCCTAGCTGAACTCTATGATCTCAGGATTGGTGAAGTCCAATGCCTGGTCGTGACCTCAGGATTGGTGAAGTCCAATGCTTGGTTGTGAACTCAGGATTGGTATAGTCCAATTCCTGGCTGAACTCAATCTCAGGGTTGGTATAGTCCAATGCCTGGATGAACTCTATGATCTCAGGATTGGTATAGTCCAATGCCTGGTTGTGATCTCAGGATTGGTGAAGTCCAATGCCTGGCTGTGAACTTAGGATTGGTATAGTCCAATGCCTGGCTGAACTCGATCTCAGGATTGGTATAGTCCAATGCCTAGCAGAACTCTATGATCTCAAGATTGGTATAGTCCAATGCCTGGCTAAACTCGATCTCAGGATTGGTATTGTCTAATGCCTGGCTGAACTCTATGATCTCAGGATTTGTATAGTCCAATACCTGGCAGAACATAATGATGTATATTCACATGATTGATATAATTTAATGTCTGGTTAGAAGATTGACTGAGGCCAATAGATAGAAATGAGAATAATTCATGGTTGTCATACCATGATAATGAGTATCATAGGATAAGTTTGAGATGTTGATATAGTATGACGGGTAAATGATATACATGTTCTTCATATTCCTTATAAAGATAATAGATGATTTACCGCTCTATCATAAAATAGTTGCAATGATTTAAAGGTGAGAATGTTCTAAACTGCTTATCCTCTGCTCAGTTTAATACTATTTAACTGTAATTATAACATTGTTGGCGGAGAGTTATATCTCTGACTGGGACAATTATCTCACCCTGTGGGATCCACATTTTTCTAGGTGGACATGCACAAGGGGGGTTGAGACCATACTGCAGAAGGAGAACAACAGCAGTAGGGACAATAGTGACAACTCAGGTTGAGTGTACTATCTGTCGTGTCTTGTAGATAGAAGTCTTATGTGTCGTCTCTGTACTCTTAGGTCCTTGGATTTAGTATGTGTTGGTTTCATGAACAATCTGAGATTTTGGCTTGTATGCCTCGAGGTTTGTTGTTGCTTTATGTATATGTTTTAAGAAAGCAAAAATTATATGTTATCCTCGAGAAGAGATGGCACAGTGTATGTATAATATATGATCAATGTGAATATCAGGTTTTGGTTCTTCCTTAAAGAGTTTTCCTAGAAATGGATCTCTTTGTAAAATGGTTTTAATTTTTAGTGATTTTTGTTAATCTGTTTCTTATGATTATTCCACATAATTAGTAACAATTTGGCTGTCAGTTTGGTGGTAGTCGTTTCAAGTTTGGTATCAGAGCTTAAGGTTTGCTGAGTCTACAGAGACATAGGACTAAGGTGTTGAGTCTGTGTTAGTGTCCTCCAGGATACCCTATAGTGACTTCTTCTTATGTAGAAGAAAGGGTAAAGTTTATATATGACTGGAGAACACGAGGAACACGTTGCTGAGAGTAATGTTGTTGCACCAAGAGAGGGTGTAAGGGATTAGGAAAGAGAAGAACAAGTGCCTGAGAATTCCTATGTTGACCCAATCAGGATAAAGAATCCTATGTTTATGCTATTATTGGGAAAGTTAGGACAACAATGATGCATATACTAGACTTGGATACTAGCATTACAACCTAGGTTACCAGTCCTCAATATAGAAACTTTGGGCTTTGAAAGGGTTCCTGAATGACATAGTCATGTTGGTATAGTGGAAAATGTTGGAAGGATTAACATATGGAAAGAAAATAGACTCTACCATAAGTATAGAAAGATAGTACATCTGTGATGCCAATGCCCAAGGAGGGGCAATAAGCTGAGAATTAAGGAAAGGTCTCTACAATTCTAGAGACATTTGCCTAGTTGTTCTAAAAAGTCAAAGTTTTTGGTGTCACCAGTGCAATAATGCCTAGTGCACTAGGGTAGTAATCACTATGTAAAGGCAAAAGTCCTAACTTTCCACCAGTAAGAGCCCATGGCTTAGTCTTTACATCGGTAATAAGGCTGATAAGACCATGGTATGAGGACAAGACATGTTATAGATATGGACATGTTGAGCATACTAAACTCTTTTCTTTGAAAAGAAGGGAGGAAATGACTCAACAACCGAGGTAGGATCGGTGGGACTTACAAAAGTCACAACCCAGTGGTGTAAAAAGGCAAGAACAACAACATGAAATATCTAGACTCTATGTGTTGAGTCAATCTAAAGCGGTAGATGACCGTGAGGGGTAATAGTAAGATAGAGTTTTTTCATTTTGATATGTCCTATCTTGATGTTATCTGATTAGCATAAAAAGGATTGCTGTTATGGACTTTCCCTATTGATTGTCCTATGGGGACATAGGGAAGAAATGATGAGAACTAGAATTTATATTATGTTCAATATTCTTATAAATGTTCTATAATTGCTCTTATCGGTGTGAAAAATGATGAGATATAGAAGTGATGCCTAGAGAAAATCCCAGAATGTTAAATCATGTATTTGTGATTATACAAAAAGTAAGAGATATGATAGTACACAAAGTGCATACTACCAAATATCAGTACTTGTATACCCTGGCTAGGTATATAATTACTAGAGATAGGGTAAGTATGGAACTCTTAGATTGTTATCTTTCTTATTACTCTGATCAAGTAGTCATTTTGAGACAATCTAGTGAGTATAATGAAACTGTAAATAAGGTATGGATATTGTTATCACATCCTAAGTGCATTAAGTGGAATCTGAGATGATCTCAGATCAATCTGTGTGCATGAGGAAATGAAAAGTATAATCCTCATGATAAGAGAATGAGAACAAGGGAGATGATCCTTGTCTGATAAAGCCTGTGTGAATAGTAAAGATCTTTTCCCATGATGTGGAAATGGGAAATGTGATGAAATCACAAAATTCTCATTAACATGTTAGACAATAACAAAGAAAGGAATAATGATATGTAATCATCCTTATAATTCCTATGCTGATGGCAAGGAACTTAGGATGAAACAAGAATAAATGACTCATGAATAGTTGAATGTTCATGCAATAATTAAAGGAGATGATAATCTCTTCTCTTTGATGGAAAACCCTGGGTAATGATGGGGTGATGAAAGAAATATGTTCCTTTGTGTTCTTTCCTTACAGGGACACGACAATCAAGTGGGTCTTATGTCACTTGATGTGCATGAGTTAAAAATGTTCAATTGATGGATACTTAGAAAAGTATCAATTTGTCTTAGATTTTGGTTCCAAGATAAAGATATATGTCCCAGGATGAAAGAGAGATGAGGATGTGATGTGAATTCAACACATGGGATGGATACCAAGGTAATAAGTTTTGGTATCTAAGAAATATCAGGTGGTATGGGAAAGTAAAAGCATAACTTTTAATCAGATGATTTATGTTGGTTACCTGGAATGGCCAACTGAGAAATCAGTCTAGTTACATAAAATAGTATGGATATCATATGTTAGTGGTTTACACTCTGCATAAACATAACATTGATAACGATGTACTAATTGAAGGAACAATTGTAAAATCATTGTGGGAAAAGCTTATCCATCTAAAAATAATTCCTTAGAATACCGCTATCTAGATTTGTTAAGGCAACTTATATTTAACATCTAGAGATACCTCTAAGATAAGTTCTTAATTGATAAGTAACATCCCCTATTGATAAGAGAATGTACAACTAATGAGATAGTTGGTACAAGTAGTAAGAAAGTTTAGTGTTGTGTCAGCAGATTAGATGGCATAGTAGATATATGATAAGACTTGTAGTCACAAGTGGGTGACAAAACATAACTATGGTCTTTCCTTGAAAGTTAAATGTTAAATTAAATAAGGAGTATGGGAGACTCCCCAGAATTAGGGATCTTGTCACATAAATTTGTTAGTTGAGAAAGGTGACAAATCAGTAAGGTTTGACACCTGAGTTAAATAAGGTATGTATAATGTTTCTCTAACTAAGAAAAGAGTTACCTGACACAGAGTTGACTCTACAGTCAACAATGAAAAAGGTAGTAGAGTATGTGTCATGTGTGACAGATTCTATGATAACCCTATGTGAAAGGACTTTGTGTTGGTCAAAGTTCTATGGCATCTCCATGACATCAAAATGTTATCTAGAGACTTGATGGTATGATGAATGAATATTATTTGTCTCCCTGTACATGGGATTTCGGGGACGAAATCCTTGTTAGGGGTTTATAACTTGTAATGACCCTGACCTAGGTTATGAGGTAACCTTGTTTGTTTTGGCTAATAAAGTTGCTTATAACTTTAATATAATCCTCTAAGGTGTTTTGTTATCATGTGACACACTTATGTTCCAGGTTTGGTCTTGATTGAATGTTGTTTGAGCAATTTTCCTTTATTTTGGACCAAAGTGCAATTTACCCAAATTAAGGGGCTATAATGCAAAATGTCACATTTTGAATGTACCCCATGTGTTTTAGCATCATAATGGATATAATGATGCGAAGTGGTGGCTTATGGAAAGCCAAAATGCCAAGTTTGAACTTGTTTGAATAATGCTGGTACCTTGTGTACCAATTTTGGTACAAATTGTTATTTACCTAAAATGTGGGGATGTTATGCAAATTACCACATCTATAGTGTCACTAATCCCTCATAGAATCATTTAGATGATATATAATTAAGGATACACCATGTTTGAATCAATTATGAGTGATGGTACTCTTGGTGATGAAATGACCAAGAAAAGGGTTGAATATGAAAGCTTAACTTGAGTTGTATCAAGTTGAAAAGCTTATATATGAGTGCCTATCGGCAAAGGATCCACAGGACAAGTCTCATATTGTAAGGACCCTGACCTGCGTTTAGGGCTTACCCTGTTTGTTTTGCTTAACCTTGATGGTTTGATTCTTGCTAATCACCTTTAGTGGTGATTAGGGTTTGGTTGTGCTTTGTTGAGAGTTGGAGGTGCCACTTGCAATTAACCCAAGTCTAGGGTTTTGTGAGCAATCTTGCCACCTTGAGAGGTGTTGTTCTCTCTCTTTGCTTCCTCTAGGGTTGAGAGGAAGGCTTGGGCTTGTTGTTTTAGTTCTTTGAGCCTTTTTTGAGCTTGTTTGGGCCTTGGAGTTCCTTGTTTGGGCTTGCTTGGGCCTTGTGTCGGCCAAGTGGAGCTTGTGTCGGCCTAGAGTGGAGCTTGTGTCTCCCATGGTGCTTGGTCCAACCTTGGTCATGTTTGGAGAACACATGGTACACATCTTGGACAAGTGTCCTATGGCTTGCAAGGGTGATGGCTTGAGTTGGTGGACATGTGTTCCTTGGGTGGACGACACCTAGCATGAGACAACCTTGGTTTCTCCTCCTTTCTCATCTATATAGGTGATCCCTTCCTTAGCTTGAGGTCCCTTTAGTTTCTCTCCTTCTTGTGCACGACACACCCTTCATCTTTCCCTTGCTTGGTGGCCGACACACCCTTGAAGAAGGAGCTAAGGTGGCCGACACACCCTTGTGTGAGCAGCTTGGAGGCCGAGACACATCCTTGAAGTAGCTAAGGTGGCCGATACCCTTGGAGCTTGAAGTGCATCTTCTTCCTTGGAGCTTAAGGCGGGTTGCATGACTCTAACCCTAACTACTCTATCCCCTTCTCTCATATGTTGTTTTATCTTGCCTATATGTTAGTAGTTGGTTCTTGTTTAGCTTACATGTTGGCCGATCCTTGTAATCTAGGGTTTAGGAGAGAAACACTCCTTTCTCCGCTTGGTCTAGATGAGTGAGATTTAATTCTAGTGTCATGAGAAATACCCCTCTTTCCTACCCGATTGAGGTGAGCTTATGACCTAGTGGCTCGAGCAAGACTCTCATCTCACCTTGGGCAAGATGGTGAGCTCATTTAGATGGCTTGAACTTTGGTCGAGATGTGTGGGGAGGTGCTGCCTGACAGCCTTGCCCTAGTTTCCCCTTGCACGGTTTTGAGTGAGCAAAGTTCCTCTTTTGTGCCTTGAGCGGGTGAGCACTCTGGCTCGCTCGCCCGATGGGTTGCACGCTCAGTAAGCTCAGTGTTGTCTCACCCGATATAGCTTTGTTCTGCTCACCCGATATAGCTCTGTTCTGCTCTCCCAATATAGCTCTGTTCTGCTTGCTCGCCAAATCAAAGTCTGCTCGCTCGGTTTTCCCTTGCTCACATGCACGTGTGTCACCCAACACCCCAGCTTTGCTCGCCCGATACTTGGCTCGCCCGACACTAGTTGTGTCGCCCGACATCAGGTGGCTCGCCCGGTACCCATGTCGCCTGATACATGCCTTCACGCTTGAGTGGCTCGCTCGGCTTTCCCCTTGCATGCCCGTAGTACTCTGCTCGCTCGAGAGACGTACGCCTGCTCACCCGATAGTGAAGCCTTGCACGGCTCAGTACCCGGCTCATTGCTTTGCACACCCAACTCTCCTTTGCTCACCGACACCCTCTGAGCGTGTCGCCCGACAGGGTGCTCGCCTATGCTCTACCCTGCTCGCCTGTTTGCTTTGCACGCATGAGTACTGCTCGCACGCCTGATGACCTTGTGCATGTTGGAGCTGCACGCCCGACAGGGCTGCACGCTTGCCTTCGTTTCAAGGGTGGTGTTCTGCACGCCTGACCTTGCACGCCCTAGTTTGGGTAAGAGTGAACTCTAATCCGAGTAGGATCTTTGGTGAGGGTTTTGTACCTTTTTGTGAGGAAGCTTGGGGCCATGGAGACGACTTGGCTAGTGATTGCCCTCGATAGTATTAATAATACCTTGCTCACCTAATAGTTACAATAATGGCTATATTAGTGCTTGTGTTATTGGTCTCTCTTTAATATTATGTCGAGGCATGGTAAGATACATGAATAGTTGCATAGTAATGTGTCTTGAGCACACAACTATCAGGTAATGTATAGTGATATTTGTAGCAATGATATCTCATGATGATAGGCTCTGTCCCTATATCAATGACATGCTCAACCTTAATTGGTTCTTGGTAACAAACCCTAGATGCGAGATGTGAATGATAAGTCTCTTGGTTACTCTCATTGAATATTGATTGGTGCTAACCATGCATGTATTGTTAGTCAAATGAGAGGCTATGAGAAATGATTATATGTGAATATTGTGATGACATGTGTATTATAAAAGGTGTTCCATAATAATGATGAAAGCCTTGAGAGGCTATGGCACTATGAATAAGGGATTGAGATCCCATGATATGTGATGATCCTTGAGATGGATCTGGATGGTTGGCAAGAGGCCAAGTGATAACATGTGATGTGGGATCCTTGTGATGGATCAATGTGATGTAAATTTTAGGAAATGCATAATATTGAGTTTATGTTGTTTTCCTTTTGTTATGTCTTGCATGTTATTAAACTTGGATGAATCTTGCAATCCATCTAAAAAGATACTAATTAATTATAGTGGAATTATATCATGTAGTTTGCCCTGGCCATAGATCCATCATCGTCAGGACTTGGTGATGGTGAAACAGGTTCTCCTACGGGTTAACTTGGAAGCGCATATTGTTGAATATGTGTAGGTTGCTCCTAGCCTGAAAATAAGGAGGTAAGAGTGCAACTGCAGTTGTAGACTCAAGGGCGAGGTGAACATAGCCCAGTGATGATAAGGGCGAGGTGAACATAGCTCATGATTCCAGATATATGATATAAGGAGGTAAGAGTGCAACTGCAGTTGTAGACTCAAGGGCGAGGTGAACATAGCCCAGTGATGATAAGGGCGAGGTGAACATAGCTCATGATTCCAGATATATGATATAATGAGCATGAATGTGTTCATGGTTCAGAGCACAGTGTTTAGACACGTGGCTCAGTTTTACTAGCGTCGTGACCTGTACCAAGGTGGGCTAGAGTGAGGGTAGCCTATGGAGCTATCCCTGTGGCTTAGACCACTTGAGCATGTGACTACGGTCCTGCTTGTGTTGTACTCGTGTACTGACCATGAGGTGGGAGGTTGTGGAGTCCGACTCTTCCATTGACCTTGTATGGAACCGGCTATGGGCTTCGCAGCCGAAGGTTGGAATTGAACGGTACGATTCAATTCCTCAGGGCATAACAAAACGTAATACAGCCATTTAGTATGTATTGCATAAGACAAACACGAAATATTGGTTGAGGACTTGTGTGTGTAGATAACTTTAATTAACTTGCAGTTGCTTGTGCATTACTCCTATGTGGTGAGTTTTATATATATTTTTCATCTTGTCAATCATGTCCCATTGAGAGGTATGCAGGTTATATGCCTTCTTAGTACAGCTGGTAAATTGTATGGTACAGATGGCCTTGCTTTTCATAAACCATTTCTGTTATATTCCTTATCAATATATATCTGCTCATATAAATGCTTATCTGAGGTTTGCAGTTTTGGCGCGGAGTTATGCCTCCCGCTGGGACAATGTTCAATTGTCTCACTCCACTGGTTTACACCCTTTTTAGGTGGTCAAGGTTGTCGTGGTGGTGGTCGCGGAGTTGCGGCCGAGCAGTGAGAAGATTAGTAGAAGGCAAGCTTTGGAGATGATGCTGTTTTGATGTTTTGGTGTAGAGTCTAGAGTCATACCTGTACTCTCAGGTCCTTGGCGGTGTTTTGATGATGTTTTACGATGTACGACCGAGATCGTTTGTATATCCTGCTGATAGCCAGTTGTGGGCCTTTGTATGTATGAACAGGTGGTGAACTCATGGTTATGATAGGACAGCTGTTTCTCTAAACTGTGGACATGTATCCAGGCTTGTGTGGATATGTATATAACATGTTTTATTGCAGGATATGGACTGGAATGAAATATGATTCTCAATTTACTAGTTTTTCCACAATCGGTTTTAATTAACCCGTGTTTTTTATAAGCTGTGGTTATGGTGATTTCCACACGTTTTCACGTAACACCTCGTTATCTGTGTGATAATGGGATGTGTTGCCACAAGTTTGGTATCAGAGCTTTAGGTTCGCTGAGTCTACATGGATTCTAGGACTAGGTTGTGTTTGTTCTTATGTGTTTTCCAGAGTTTCTCATAAGAATCTTCTTCCCCCAGCGGAAGAAAAGCCAAGATGTCTGGAAACCATGAATAACTCACTGCTGAGCACAGCGATACTGCATCCGTTGATGGAGCAGTAGGTCAGGCACATAAAGATCGGGTGCCTGAGGTCCCCCAACCTGACCCAACCATTCTTGAACGCCTTGCCTACCAACAACTTATGGGGCAGATGATGGTTACGATGAATCTCATGGTCGAACGATTATCAGTGCATCCTCCGCGAGCACAGGTTCCCCATGGAGAAGGATCGGGTATTGGGAAGACCTCCGAGCGGCTTCGCCGAGTCGGAGCTTCGGAGTATGCTGGAACGGCTGATCCAGCGGATGCAGATCTGTGGCTGACAAGTCTCGAGAAGGCTTTCTAGATTCTCGACATCCCCGAAGCAGACAAAGTAAAGCACGCTGTCTACCTTCTGAAAGGTAGTGCTGGTCACTGGTGGACAATCGAGGAAGGGAAGCGGCCTGGTAAGGTGACATGTTGGGAGATGTTCCGACGCGAGTTCGCCGCCAGATACTTTCCGAAGACGTATCTGGACGAGAAGGTCAGTCAGTTTGAGCGCTTACAACAAGAAAGGATGAAACTCGCCAAATATGAGACCAAGTTTATGGATCTGTTGAGGTCCTGTCCTCACTTTGTGGCAACAGACGAGGAACGGATCAGACATTTTGAGAAGGGTTCGAGTGCTGAGGTAACAACCCCTGTACCTGCTTTGGAGGACCGAGAACGGTTGGATATGGTTGTAGGACCTGCCCGGAGAATCAAACGATCAGTCAAGAAGAAAAGAGGATCCATGCCCCACCAAAGACCTTATCTTGCACCTAGGATCTGCTATCAGTGCAAACAACCAGGACATATCAGGTCAAGTTGTCCTTACAAAGATGGTGAAGTAACGCAGCAACCGAGACAGAACCTTCAGGGGTCTGAGAGACCACAACCCAGTGGTAGCAGAGGTCGAGGACATGGTCAAGCATCTCAGGCTGGATCGTCTGCTCAGGGAAGCAGAGGCCGTGGACAGCAAGCAACGACTCGATTCTATGCTATGAATCAGCCAGAGGCGGTAGTCAACCCGTGAGTGATGACAGGTCAGATGGAATTATTTCATTCTGATATGTCTTCTTCTTGCTTTATATCTGTTCTGGTTGACCCGGGTGCTACACACTCTTTTATCGCCTATAGTATGCTTGAAAATTGTCGTTTACCTGTTAGCCGTAAGAAGGATAGTTTGCTGTTAGAAACCCCTCTTGATGGTTTCTCTTTGCTTCGAGAAGAGTGTCCATCTTGTTTTTTGTCTTTTTCAGGACATAGCATTCAAGTGGACCTCATACCACTTGATATGCATGGTTTCAATGTTATCCTTGGGATGGATACCTTAGAGAGGTATAAGGTTGTTTTGGACTGTGGTTCCAAGCAGGTAGTGTTTGATGATGCTGGAGAGAAGTGGATCTTCCTGGGAGATAGGAAGATTCTCCCGACGTGCTTAGAACCAGCTATGGTGGCAGATAAGTTGTTACGACAAGGATGTGAGGCGTTCTTAGCTTACGTGGTAGATATCGTAGTGGATGCCAAGGCGAAAGGTCCTAGCCTTGAGGAGGTGTCAGTTGTTCGTGAGCTTGTAGACGTGTTTCCTGAGGAGTTTCCTGGTGTTCCCCCACCCGAGAGATTGATTTCGAGATCAGTCTGGTTCCAGGAACGCAGCCAGTCGCGCAAACACCGTACAGAATGGCTTCAGCAGAGATGGCAGAGTTGAAAAAGCAGTTACATGAATTGCTGGGTAAAGGTTTTATCCGACCAAGTACGTCGCCTTAGGGTGCTCCCATGCTGTTTGTCAAGAAGAAGGATGGTTTGATGCAGTTGTGTATAGACTACCGTCAGTTGAACAAGGTCACGATCAAGAACAAGTACCCGTTGCCGAGGATAGATGATCTGTTCGATCAGTTGCGTGGTGCTACAGTGTTTTCAAAGATCGATCTACAGTCTGGATATCATCAGTTGAGGATAAAGGCAGATGACATACCGAAGTCAGCCTTCAGGACAAGGTATGGTCATTATGAGTTTGTGGTTATGCTGTTTGGGTTAACCAATGCACCTGCAGCTTTCATGGATCTGATGAACAGAGTGCTACGTCTGTTCTTAGAACAGTTTGTCATAGTCTTTATAGATGACATCTTGATCTATAATCGGGATAGGCTTGAGCACGAGCAACATCTTCGTCGAGCGTTGACTCTTCTTTGCCAACATTAGTTGTATGCCAAGTTCAGTAAGTGTGAGTTCTGGTTGGATGAAGTGACCTTCTTGGGCCATGTGATATCTGCTGAAGGAGTCAAGGTAGATCCGAAAAAGGTGGAATCTACTGTAGATTGGGAACAACCGAAGACGACGACAAAAGTTCGTAGTTTCCTTGGTTTAGCAGGATACTACCGGAGGTTTATCAAGGACTTCAGTTCGATAACTTTGTCGATGACGAAGTTGACCAGGAAGGGTGTACCTTTTGTTTGGGATGATCGATGTCAGCAAGCTTTCCAGAGTCTGAAGGAGAAACTGACTAGTGCTCCAATGTTGATCTTGCCAGAGCCTGGGAAAGGCTATGTTGTTTTCTATGAGGCTTCTAAGAAAGGTTTAGGTTGCGTGTTGATGCAGGAAGATCATGTGGTTTCCTTTTGTCTCGCGATAGCTCAAGAAGCATGAGGAGAACTATCTGACTCATGATTTGGAGCTGGAAGCAGCGGTTCATGCGTTAAAGATTTGGAGACACTATCTATATGGGGAAGTGTGTCAGATCTTTACGGATCATAAGAATCTGAAGTATATCTTCACGCAGAATGAGTTGAACATGCGACAGTGACGATGGATGGAGTTGATCAATGACTATGACTGCACTATCGAGTATTCTCCTGGTAAGGCAAACATGGTAGCTGATGCGCTTAGCAGAAAGTCTTCTCTTTCTTCAAAGAAGGCACAGTTGAGTTCTCTGGTTTGCCATAGGCGAGATATGTTTTTTGCTCTGCGACAGATGAATGTGCAGATGGAAGTTTCTTTATTGTCTGGTCTTTTTGCACAGATGAAAGTCAAGCCTACATTGAGGCAGCAGATCAAGGATGCATGACAGACAGACAATACAGTACAGTTGATCATATCAGAGTTCGACAGCGACAAGCGTGATGGGTTTCATGAGTCCGAGGATGGACTAGTTTGCTATCGTGATAGGATGGTGGTTCCAGATGCTGATGATCTGAGGAAGTTGGTGCTTGAGGAAGCACATATGTCGATGTATGCCATGCATCCAGGTGTCACCAAGATGTATCATAGTCTGAAGGACTTGTATTGGTGGCCCGGTTTGAAGAGAGATGTAGCTGAGTTTGTGGCTAGATGTGCGGTTCGTCAGCAAGTGAAGAAGCCGGCATGTACGTTGCAACCTTTGTCGATACCACAGTGGAAATGGGATCATATAACCATGGATTTCGTAGTTGGCCTACCGAAGACAACTAGGAATCATGATTTCATTTGGGTGGTAGTGGATAGATTGACTAAATCTGCCCATTTCCTACCTATGAAGATGACGTATACGACTGAGAAGCTCGCTAGAGTGTATGTGGATGAGATAGTTCATTTGCATGATGTGACAGCAACGATAGTTTCTGACAGAGGCCTTCAGTTTACCAGTTGTTTTTGGGAACAGTTGCACAAAGCATTGGGAACGCAGTTAAAGTTCAGTACAGCCTTCCACCCGCAAACCGATGGATAGTCTGAAAGGACTATTCAGATTGTGGGAAATCTCCTTCGAGCTTGTGTTTTGTAGTTCCCAGGTATATGGGGCCTTACCCAGTTTTAGCACGTGTTGGAAAGGGAGCTTACGAGATAGAGTTGCCTCCTGAGTTGCACCGATTACATCCAGTGTTCCATGTCAGCATGCTAAAGAAAAGTCACCCAGATTCAGGTACAGTGATACAACCAGTTGAAGTTGAGCTTGATGCGGATGTGATCTACGAGGAAGGTCCTGTGGCGATTCTTGGCAGAAGGATCAAGAAGCTGAAGAGGAAAGACCTGGTTCTTGTAAAGGTTCTTTGGCAGCGTCGTGGCGTCGAGGAAGCCACGTGGGAGCTTGAGGAAGAGATGAGGAGGAAGTATCCCTCACTTTTCTCTTCAGATTTCGGGGACAAAATCCCTTAAAGGGGGTTAGATTGTAAGGACCTTGACCTGTGTTTAGGGCTTACCCTGTTTGTTTTGCTTAACCTTGATGGTTTGATGCTTACTAATCACCTTTAGTGGTGATTAGGGTTTGGTTGTGGTTTGTTGAGAGTTGGAGGTGCCACTTGCAATTAACCCAAGTCTAGGGTTTTGTGAGCAAGCTTGCCACCTTGAGAGGTGTTCTTCTCTCTCTTTGCTTCCTCTAGGGTTGAGAGGAAGGCTTGGGCTTGTTGTTTGAGTTATTTGAGCCTTTGTTGAGCTTGTTTGGGCCTTGGAGTTCCTTGTTTGGGCTTGCTTGGGCCTTGTGTCGGCCAAGTGGAGCTTGTGTCGGCCTAGAGTGGAGCTTGTGTCACCCATGGTGCTTTGTCCAACCTTGGTCATGTTTGGAGAACACATGGTACACATCTTGGACAAGTGTCCTATGGCTTGCAAGGGTGATGGCTTGAGTTGGTGGACATGTGTTCCTTGGGTGGACGACACCTAGCATGAGACAACCTTGGTTTCTCCTCCTTTCTCATCTATATAGGTGATCCCTTCCTTAGCTTGAGGTCCCTTTAGTTTCTCTCCTTCTTGTGCACGACACACCCTTCATCTTTCCCTTGCTTGGTGGCCGACACACCCTTGAAGAAGGAGCTAAGGTGGCAGACACACCCTTGTGTGAGCAGCTTGGAGGTCGAGACACATCCTTGAAGTAGCTAAGGTGGCCGATACCCTTGGAGCTTGAAGTGCATCTTCTTCCTTGGAGCTTAAGGCGGGTTGCATGACTCTAACCCTAACTACTCTATCCTCTTCTCTCATATGTTGTTTTATCTTGCCTATATGTTAGTAGTTGGTTCTTGTTTAGCTTGCATGTTGGCCGATCCTTGTAATCTAGGGTTTAGGAGAGCAACACTCCTTTCTCCCCTTGGTCTAGATGAGTGAGCTTTGGTTCTAGTGTCGTGAGCAATACCCCTCTTTCCTACCCGATTGAGGTGAGCTTATGACCTAGTGGCTCGAGTAAGACTCTCATCTCACCTTGGGCAAGATGGTGAGCTCATTTAGATGGCTTGAACCTTGGTCGAGATGTGTGGGGAGGTGCTGCCCGATAGCCTTGCCCTAGTTTCCCCTTGCACGGTTTTGAGTGAGAAAAGTTCCTCTTTTGTGCCTTGAGCGGGTGAGCACTCTGGCTCTGCTCGCCCGATGGGTTGCACGCTCAGTAAGCTCAGTGCTGTCTCGCCCGATATAGCTCTGTTCTGCTCGCCTGATATAGCTCTGTTCTGCTCACCCGATATAGCTCTGTTCTGCTCGCCCGATATAGCTCTGTTCTGCTCGCTCGCCAAATCAAAGTCTGCTCGCTCGGTCTTCCCTTGCTCACCTGCACGCGTGTCGCCCAACACCCTGGCTTTGCTTGCCCGATACTTGGCTCGCCCGTCACTAGTTCTGTCGCCCGACATCAGGTGGCTGACCCAGTACCCATGTCACCCGAAACATGCCTTCACGCTTGAGTGGCTCGCTCGGATTTCCCCTTGCACGCCCGTAGTACTCTGCTCGCTCGAGAGACGTGCACCTGCTCGCCCGATAGTGAAGCCTTGCACGGCTCAGTACCCGGCTCATTGCTTTGCACACCCAACTCTCCTTTGCTCACCCGACACCCTTTCAGCGTGTCGCCCGACAGGGTGCTCGCCTATGCTCTACCCTACTCGCCTGTTTGCTTTGCACACATGAGTTCTGCTCGCACGCCCGATGACCTTGTGCATGTTGGAGCTGCACGCCCGACAGGGCTGCACGCTTGCCTTCGTTTCAAGGGTGGTGTTTTGCACGCCTGACCTTGCACGCCCTGGTTTGGGTAAGAGTGAACTCGAATCCGAGTAGGATCTTTGGTGAGGGTTTTGTACCTTTTTGTGAGGAAGCTTGGGGCCATGGAGATGACTTGGCTAGCGATTGCCCTCGATAGTATTAATAATACCTTGCTCACCTAATAGTTACAATAATGGATATATTAGTGCTTGTGTTATTTGTCTCTCTTTAATATGATGTCGAGGCATGGTAAGATACATGAATAGTTGCATAGTAATGTGTCTTGAGCACACAACTATCAGGTAATGTATAGTGATATTTGTAGCAATGATATCTCATGATGATAGGCTTTGTCCCTATATCAATGACACGCTTAACCTTAATTGGTTCTTGGTAACAAACCCTAGATGCGAGATGTGAATGATAAGTCTCTTGGTTACTCTCATTGAATATTGATTGGTGCTAACCATGCAAGTATTGTTAGTCAAATGAGAGGCTATGAGAAATGATTATATGTGAATACTGTGATGACATGTGTATTATAAAAGGTGTTCCATAATAATGATGAAAGCCTTGAGAGGCTATGGCACTATGAATAAGGGATTGAGATCCCATGATATGTGATGATCCTTGAGATGGATCTGGATGGTTGGCAAGAGGCCAAGTGATAACATGTGATGTGGGATCCTTGTGATGGATCAATGTGATGTAAATTGTAGGAAATGCATAATATTGAGTTTATGTTGTTTTCCTTTTGTTATGTCTTGCATGTTATACAACTTGGATGAATCTTGCAATCCATCTAAAAAGATACTAATTAATTATAGTGGAATTATATCATGTAGTTTTCCCTGGACATAGATCCATCATCGTCAGGACTTGGTGATGGTGAAACAGGTTCTCCTACGGGTTAACCTGGAAGCACATATTGTTGAATATGTGTAGGTTGATCCTAGCCTGAAAATAAGGAGGTAAGAGTGCAACTGCGGTTGTAGACTCAAGGGCGAGGTGAACATAGGCCAGTGATGATAAGGGCGAGGTGAACATAGGCCAGTGATGATAAGGGCGAGGTGAACATAGCCCAGTGATGATAAGGGCGAGGTGAACATAGCCCAGTGATGATAAGGGCGAGGTGAACATAGCTCATGACTCCAGATATATGATATAATGAGCATGAATGCGTTCATGGCTCAGAGCACAGTGTTTAGACATGTGGCTCAGTTTTACTAGCACCGTGACCTGTACTAAGGCGGGCTAGAGTGAGGGTAGCCTATGGAGCTGTCCCTGTGGCTTAGACCACTTCAGCATGTGACTACGGTCCTGCTTGTGTTGTACTCATGTACTGACCACGAGGTGGGAGGTCATGGAGTACGGCTCTTCCATTGACCTTGTATGGCACCGGATATGGGCTTCGCAGCCGAAGGTTGGAATTGAACAGTACGGTTCAATTCCTCAGGGCATAATAAAACGTAATACAGTCGTTTAGTATGCATTGCTTAAGACAAACACGAAATATTGGTTGAGGCCTTGTTTGTGTAGATAACTTTAATTAACTTGCAGTTGCTTGTGCATTACTCCTATGTGGTGAGTTTTATATATATTTTTCATCTTGTCAATCATGTCCCATTGAGAGGTATGCAGGTTATATGCCTTCTTAGTACAGCTGGTAAATTGTATGGTACAGATGGCCTTGCTTTTCATAAATAGTTTCTGTTATATTCCTTATCAATATATATCTGCTCATATAAATGCTTATCTGAGGTTTGTAGTTTTGGCGCGGAGTTATGCCTCCCACTGGGGCAATGTTCAATTGTCTCACTCCGCTGGTTTACACCCTTTTTAGGTGGTCGAGCTTGTCATGGTGGTGGTCGCGGAGTTGCGGCCGAGCAGCGAGAAGATCAGTAGAAGGCAAGCTTTGGAGATGCTGCTGTTTTGATGTTTTGGTGTAGAGTCTAGAGTCATCCCTGTACTCTCAGGTCCTTGGCGGTGTTTTGACGATGTTTTACGATGTACGACCGAGATCGTTTGTATATCCTGCTGATAGCCAGTTGTGGGCCTTTGTATGTATGAACAGGTGGTGAACTCATGGTTATGACAGGACAACTGTTGCTCTAAACTGTGGACATGTATCCAGGCTTGTGTGGATATGTATATAACATGTTTTCTTGCAGGATATGGACTGGAATGAAATATGATTCTCAGTTTACCAGTTTTTCCGCAATCGGTTTTAATTAACCCGTGTTTTTGATAAGTTGTGGTTATGGTGATTTCCGCACGTTTTCACGTAACACCTCGTTATCTGTGTGATAATGGGATGTGTTTCCACACATATCATTTTGTGGACTCTTGTAAAATGCCATATGGTGCAAAGTACCTCAAGGAGGTGAGTTGTGTCAGGTTACAACTTCCTTAGTAAAGTTGTATCGGGTTGTGAATAAAGTGATGATTTAATTGATACATCTTATTCAAAGGGATAAGTAATGGACGAATTTGCATCCCTAGATTATCCTCAACTATTTTTCATGTCAAGATAAATGTTGATGCATGCATGTACACGTGTCATCCATTCATGGACATGTGGCACCTACTAGCTCAAAATGATGACACCTCATTTTGACATTCCTTCATAAACAACAAGTATATATACCCCTAGTTTTACCCCTTTGTGGAATTTTTTGACTCTTACCACCCTCCCTCCTTATGGTATCATGCATAGAGCTCTTGTATCATGCAGGAGTGATGTGTTATTGTGCATGGGCCTTAGGTATCACCCATAGAAAGATGATATCGCCCAAGTAGGGTGATATCGGCCAAGAAGGGTGATATCGGCCATAGTGAAGTGTTTTTGGCCCCAAGTGAGGGGGATATCAGTCACAAGTGGTGGCATATCGTGGAAGGGTTGTGAGGTATCATGAAAAGGTTCTATATCAAGAAGGAGCTCAAGTTTTAACCCTAAGGTGAGGTCATGATCATCTTCAACCTTGGATTGAAGCATGATTTTAGGGTTTTGATCTTCCTTTCTTTTCTTCTTCACCAATTGCTTATCCATGGTGATTCCTTATATATGAAGGAGTTGTGAACGAGCCTTGGACCTTTTATAAGTCATCTTCAACCTTAAGAACATGGATCTTTGGAACTTTGATCTTTGAAGTTGTTCTTAAGGCGGGTTATATAACTTGAACTCATCCATGTTATTATTCATCACCTAAATTGCTATATTTAATGAATTGCTTTTAATTCCAAAATTTCCTAAAATAGTTGATGGAATTATGAGTTCTAGTAGTTTCTTAGACCTATTTTCATGAACTTTAATAGTTATAACAAAGGTCTAGAGCTTGAAGATGATGGTATCACTTTATAAAAGTGATATTGGGTGCAAGCACACAAGCAAGCACCTCTAACCCGATATGATGATGCACCTACTTCACTAAAACGATATGGATATGTTTGTATGCCTTCTTGCACAATATGGCACTGTAGTATACACATATTGCACGATATGAGGTCAAGCAAACACCTCAAAAGTGATATCAGGTTCAAGCAAATAAGCACACACCTCTCTGCCCGATATGGTGTGAAGCGCACACACACCTCTCTACCCGATATGGTGTGAAGCACACACACACCTCTTTACCCGATATGGTGTGAATCACACATACACCTATAAACTGATATGGTGAGCAAGCACACACCTCTTTTCCTGATATGGTGTGAAGCACACACACCTCAAAAGTGATATGGAAGCATACATACACCTCAATGGTGATATGGTAAGCACACATACACCTCAAACCCAAGATGGTAAGCATACCTACACCTCAAACTCGATATGGTAAGGACACATACACCTCAAGGGTGATATGGTAAGCATACATACACCTCTAAAGTGATATGGGTAGCAATCACACACCTCATACCCAATATGGTGGAAGCACCTCAAAACCCAAATGAAGGGAAGCATCTTAGATGTAATGTACTTGATGAAGTGACACATGAAGTGTCTTATATCAAGTCATACATTAAGAGGTATGGAGTCTAATGAATATTGATTAAGTAGGCTAATGTACCTTGAAGGAAAGGTTGAGCCAACTTAATAAAGTATGAAGTAATCAATATCCTAGTAAGGATAAGAGTGAAACTCATACTTTGTGTTGATAATCATTTAATGACAAATGATGACAGTAAATAAGTATGATTGAATACTTATGATATTAATGTATGCTCCTAGATGTGTGGAGCAATGAATTAGGGTTTGGATTGATAATATGAACTTGAAACCCTATTCTACTATAAAGGGAAACCCTAACCCTAATAAGTTGTTGCCTAGTGAGAGGTGACAAGATGTTTAATGGTCTTGTGATCCATGTGAATAGTTGTTTCGTAGTGAGAGGTGACAAGACGTTTAATGGCCTTGTGAGCCATGTGAATAAGTTGTTGCCTAGTGAGAGGTGACAAGATGTTTAATGGGCCTTGTGAGCCATGTGAATAATTTGTTTCCTAGTGAGAGGTGACAAGATGTTTAATGGGCCTAGTGAGCCATGTGAATAGTTGTTGCCTAGTGACAGGTGACAAGATGCTTACAAAAGTATCATGTAAGGAATGGTAATGTGGAAAATAAACATGGGGAAATGGAAACCCTGTAACTTCATAATATTAATAAATGGTTATAATAATAATGAAATCTTGATCATACATGCTTTATGCTTATTGCCAAATAAGGGCAATATTGTTTTGAATATGTTTAAATGAGGTAAGAGGAATACTTTTATTACATAAAGAATGTGAATAGATATAATGGCTTGCCCCAGGGTATAATGCCTGGTTGTGAACTCAGGATTGGTATAGTCCGATGCCTGACTGTGAACTCAGGTTTGGTATAGTCCAATGCCTGGCTGTGAACTCAGTATTGGTATAGTCCAATGCCTGGCTGTGACCTCAGGATTGGTATAGTCCAATGCCTGGATGTGAACTCAGGATTAGTATAGTCCAATGCCTAGTTGTAAACTCAGGATTGGTATAGTCCAATTCTAGGCTAAACTCAAT
Organism: Alisma plantago-aquatica; assembly: GCA_963693085.1. Classification (NCBI taxonomy): domain Eukaryota; kingdom Viridiplantae; phylum Streptophyta; class Magnoliopsida; order Alismatales; family Alismataceae; genus Alisma; species Alisma plantago-aquatica. The sequence continues at coordinate 928,511,563 of OY856410.1, read as the reverse complement.
CTCAGGATTGGTATAGTCCAATGCCTGGCTGAACTCTATGATCTCAGGATTGGTGAAGTCCAATGCCTGGCTATGACCTCAGGATTGGTTAAGTCCAATGCCTGCTTGTGAACTCAGGATTGGTATAGTCCAATGCCTGGATGAACTCGATCTCAGTAGGTATAATCTAATGCCTGGCTGAACTCTATGATCTCAGGATTGGTGAAGTCCAATGCCTGGCTGTGATCTCAGGATTGGTGAAGTCCAATGCCTGACTGTGAAATTATGATTGGTATAGTTCAATGCCTGGGTGAATTTGATCTCAGGATTTGTGTAGTGCAATGCCTGGCTGAACTCTATGATCTCAAGATTGGTATAGTCCAATGCCTGGCTGTGACCTCAGGATTGGTGAAGTCCAATGCCTGGTTGTGAACTCAGGATTGGTATAGTCCAATGCCTGGCTGAACTCAATCTCAGGATTGGTATAGTCCAATGCCTGGATGAACTCTACGATCTCAGGATTGGTATAGTCCAATTCCTGGCTGTGAACTCAGGATTGGTATAGTCCAATGTCTGGCTGAACTCAATCTTCAGATTGGTACTGTCTAATGCCTGGCTGAACTCTATGATCTCAGGATTTGTATAGTCCAATACATGGCAGAACATAATAATGTATATTCACATGATTGATACAATTTAATGTCTGGTTAGCAGATTGACTGAGGCCAACAGATAGAAATGAGAATAATTCATGGATGTCATACCATGATAATGAGTATCACATGATATGTTTGAGATGTTGATATAGTATGATGAGTAAATGATATACATGTTCTTCATATTCCTTATAAAGAGAATAGATGATTTACCGCTCTATCATAAAATAGTTGCAATGCTTTAAAAGATGATAATATTTTAAACTACTTATCCTCTGCTCAGTTTAATATTATTTAACTTTAATAATAACATTGTTGGCGGAGAGTTATATCTCTCGCTGGGACAATTGTCTCACCCCGTGGGATCCACATTTTTTTAGGTGGACGTGTACGAGGGGGGTTGAGACAGTACTGTAGAAGGAGAACAATAATAGCAGGGACAACAGTGACAACTCAGGTTGAGTGTATTATATGTCGTGTCTTGTAGATAGAAGTCCTCTGTGTCGTCTCTGTACTTTTAGGTCCTTGGATTTTGTTTGTGTTGGTTTTATGAACAATCTGAGATTTTGGCTTGTATGCCTCGAGGTTTGTTGTTGCTTTATGTATATGTTTTGAGATAGCAACTGTTATAGGTTATCCTTGAGAAGAGATGGCACAGTGTATGTATAATATATGATCAATGTGAATATCAGGTTTTGGTTCTTCCATAAAGAGTTTTCTTGGAAATGGATCTCTTTGCAAAATGGTTTTAATTTTTAGTGATTTTTGTTAATCTGTTTCTTATGATTATTCTGCATAATTAGTAACGATTTGTCTATCAGTTCGGTGGATGTTGTTTCAAATGGCATCCCTAAATATCACATGTTTGAGGTAGGATGGTTTCCTGGTCAATTTGCAGCGATGGTGTTGTCAAATTCTTCACTGTGTGTTTCACATCAATTCTAAGCACTCAAGTTTTCCAAGATAATACAACCAATGTAGATATAGTGGTTGGGGCTACAAAGGTTGAATATTGATATTATTAAATTCACTACTCACATTGAGTCCCATAGAAGACATGATGACCTCAATGATCTTGGATCTAAAACCTAATAAATTAACAATGGATTATCAACTCATTGTCATCATGAGGCATGACCTGATGATTCACTCCAGACATTATGTTATTATATGGTGCTATATGCATGTGAGAATCGAGGAGATAAATACCTCACCTAAGAGGTAGATTTCTAGCCATTGCACTAATGGTGAAAGTTCATGTAACACTCTTATGTGAGTTTTACAGTTCACAAGCCTAAGTAATATGTTTTCTATAAAAGTTCCCTTTATAGAAAGAGTGTAACATACCCAAATTTGGGTACTTATCTCAACCTTCCCTTTCCTTATTCTCATTTAAATTGGAATATCATTAAATAAATTTCCATTGAATTAGATTAACTAAGAATCTTAGAGTTAATAAAATACAGCATTTTAACTTATCACCTTTATATAAGGTTAAAGGTACATTAAGTCTTTGATTATGATTTAATTATGTTGATTCATCAAGTAATTAGTTTTGACCCTAATTTGGTTCACCTATTTGAAGAAAGATTATAGAGTCAAGAACAATGAAAAGAAACAAAGGCAAACCTGAATTAACTTTGGAAGAATTTATAAAGCAAGATTTTGAATCTTTACATCTTGACCAGAGTATGTCCCATAATAGAGCTGATTGGGACAAAAAGGATCCATGTAGCTGATCCCAATATGGTTGGGATTGAGGTTTATATGATGATGGTGGCCTTAATTTGATTATTTAGAATCATGCTAATTTTAATTAATGTTAAAAATTTCATAAGTGTGAAATAATGTATCAAATTGATTAAGAAATGCGTTATAAGAATACTTTTTTCAGGTTAAGGAGTTCATTCATATGAAGATGGTATTACATGATGTCATGGAAATGGGAAACAATCCATCTAGATTTCATTTACATCATTTTAACACCCCCCATTTTGTTAGATTGTGAGCTTCCACATTACAACTTGTGTTTTATAAGAATACATAATGTACAAGTAATGAAATAAAATGCAAAACTGTTTCAAAATGAGAAATTGATACAAAAATTGGATTCATGGTATCGTAATTATATTACGTGTCAATTATCAAGTCAAGCAGACCTCCTTTGACTATTCATTTTATTGATTGAAAAGCCTACCTTAATGTATATAAAAGATGGCAATAATTACATTTGATTGCCAATAGACATTTCCTTTTTCTCGGTGGGTGTTACTTCTTCCACCTTGCATGCCCTACCATTTCTAGTCTTCCTACAAATGATTGGAATTGTTGTGCATCTTGTGTTTGGATTTGTAGACTTCAGCCACTAGTAACTGGCATCCATCTATTATCCTCCTCCTCCCCTTCACCTATTTCTTATGTGCTTCTCCTACATTCCATGGTGATTGTTCTTCACCTGGAATCAAGCCACTACGTAGAGAATAGACCCCACGTACCATTGTAGAGACCAGTGAAGGCCACAATTACAACCTGATATGAAGCCCTCTCTCCCTCTAGCCATCATGACGCCGCCGCCACAATACCAGATCAAACCACCTTTTCTCTCTCCTTTCCTATTCGAACATCATTGTGCCTACTTGTCCTAGAAATGAAGATCTGTCACTATTGGGACATCATGGAAGAGAAAGTATAGGCAGACATGATGTACCACATCCTTATTCCCCATTGACTAATGGCCTCATGCCTAACTGCTTGAAATCTTAGCCTCCGTCAATGACCCTCACCCGACATCAGGCTACTTGGATGAGGAGAACCATTTCCAGTAGTTGTAGACACTGAGAAGGCTGATTTGTTAATCATATGCAATGATGTACTCTTCTATCTTCAGCACATGTTCTGCTATCACCACCAAAGAGCAATCCAATCGCCATAGCTACTCCTTTTGCTAGCAATGATCAACAAAGACAATCATGATAGACTTGCATACCTCATCAACAACTTCTAAAGTCCTTCACAAGTATCACCACACCTAACCTCCACCACTAGACTTCACCAACAGACCTGCGACTCTGAGTTGTGACAACCCTCGTACCTATCTTCTTCATTTTAGGCCCCTAGCATCTCCATCAATATCCACACATTCAACTTCCTTGCCTTGGTCAACCCTCCTCTCAACAGCTCTCTTAGGTTTCAAAACTCCATAGAACAGGAAGAGCAAAGCATCAAGGTCTCTCCACCACGTGGAAGCATAGGAATGACAGGCATGAGAGAAATATAATAAACCTCATCTAGTCTTCTCTTCATCAAACAACCAAATACACCTTGCAAGTATAGAATACAACCTCTACATTGAACCAGTGGCATTTTACACTTTCTTGTTGTTCAATCAATGAGCACTAGAAGAGGGTTGAATAGAGCTAAAACACTTAAAAAAATTCATTAGAACTTCAAATTGCTTCAAAGGATAATATTTTAGATATGAATTTGACTGCAACTAAACATACATAGCATGGATGAGAGAGATTGAATGAAATCAAGAACAAGCTATGTTTAGTGGCTCCAATCTCCAAACCACGATAATAGAGATACACTACCTAAAGAGGTCAAACTATTAAATTTTGAACCATCAAACCTTTCTTATATTCCATTATAAGAGATACAATAAGACCTTCCTTTTTCATGGAAAGGATACCTAACATTCCTTTTTAAGGATCAAAAGGAGCCAATAAACCTAACAAAGTCTTACCTGTCCTTTAAGCAAGACTCTTCAACTTCTACAAGGGCTTACCTGCTTTTGCAAGAGCTAGACACCTTCACTAAGGAGCTCCCCTCTTGCAACAAGTCTTCCACCTTGGAAGAATTACCTACTCCCCTCTTGGATATTCAGCCTTCAACTTCACCTTCACCAAGGAGAATCTTTCACCATCTTTTCTTAAAAGAAATAGATTGGGAAAGGGAAGATTGAGAGCTTCACAATGAATACAATGAAGTATCTCTCTCATAACTAACCTATATAACTTGGATTGAAGTTAATATGTAGTAAGAAATAGAGAGAAAGGGGCTCTTAGTAAATGAATCCACTCAACTATAAGTGGGAGCATAAGAAGTAAACTTGGAATGAATTCTGACGGCCCCTATTTTATAGTTGGGTGTCCACTACCCAATATAAGCACTTAGGAATGAATTCTAACCATTTAGGGTGTGGTAATGGATAAATTTTTGAGTTTTACAACATTCCAACTATTAGAGTCACTTTTTTTGCACATTATGTATAGTGTGGTTGGTCAAGTTTCAATAAAGTAAACTCGACCCATAGAAGTATGCGACAAAATAATTTTGAAGTATCAATCGAGTTTTGATGAATGCATATTCATCAGGAATTTCAATCACCACATTAGATCAAAGTCAACTCAATGCATTCAATTTCATTTACTAAATAACAAAATGTGCAAAATTACTTAATTGGTCCAATTATCATGATTTTAATCGAATTTATGTTGATTTGATGCAATTCTTGATGAAGTTGAACAATCAGATGGGGCCCACTTTCACTCACCCTTGGTTCTGACCATTCAGTATGACCAAATAGTTTCATCCATTCAGTTTGACCAAACAGTTTCATCCATTCAGTCTGACCAAACAGTTTTAGCCATTCGGTCTGACCAAACGGTTTCAGCCATTCATTCTCACCAAACGGTCTCATCAAACGGTCTCACCAAACACTCTTAACCAAACAGTTTCATCCATTCGGTCTCAAGACCGAATGGACAGTTCCATTTCAAGACCGTTTAGCCATGAGGGATCGAGCAGCGCCGAAGACTGTTTGGTGTTTAGAAGTGCAGACCGTTTGAAGCCTAGCACCGCAAGACCATTTGAGGAGTTCTGGTCTGTGAGACCGTTTGAGGAGTTCCGGTCTGCGAGACCGTATAACGCAGCTACGTGCCAACCGTTTAATAATTGAAACTATTTGAGAAGACTGTTTGCTAAAATCCGCATGCAATGCCAAACCGAATGGAGCACATACGCGAAGACCGAATGAAGGACTGCAGGGCTGTTTGCTAATTACTGAAGAAGGAGACCCTTTACATCCAATAGCAAGATCGAGTAGCACCAAAGACCGTTTGGATGTTGAGGTCACAAAGACCATTTGAGCAGGCCAGCATTACAAGACCGTATGGAGTTCTGCGTCAAACCGTTTGATAAAGTGATCATTGAAGACCGTTTGGCGGCACTCCAAAGTGTTTGATGGAAACTGGATAAGCCAAGATTGTTTGGAAAAATGCTTGGGTGCGTAGCTTGTATGCAAAAATGATGAGGATCGCATGCATGCAAGATCGGAAGAGAAACTAGCTACGCGTATGGACAAAGCATGCAAAGCAAGCCGATTGGAAGAGCTACGTGCATAGGAAGGCATGCAATGCATGCATTGGACATTTGCATGAGATCGAATGAAGGCAATTATCCAAGACCGTTTGGTACTGCGGAAAAACCAAAGACCGTTTGAGGAGAATAAGCAAACCGTTTGGCCATATCACATGAAGACTGTTTGAATTTCTTGTGTGAAGACTGAGAGAGCTGATTTGAAAGGTCAAATCATTTGCTAAAGTAGCATACTCACGAGAAGAACATTTGCTCCAATAGAATGAAAACCAAATGAGCCACATGCATAGACCGGATGGCCTTATCACACAAGACCGTTTGAATTAACCAAGCAGTAAACCGAATGACTTGAGATCGTTTGCACAAGCACGCTTATATGAAACCGTTTGGTAAAGGAAGCATGAAGATCGTTTGCTTTTCCCAGCATGCGGACCATTTGCTTTTGCTGTCCACGCAATCCGTTTGAGCATGATGGTAGTAAACCGAGTGACCTTTCCACATGAAGACCGAATGGATCTAGCAAATGAAAACCAAATCAGCTGAATTCATGAAGACCGTGTGAGCTACTCATGTGAAGACCGAATGATCTATGGATGCGAGACCATTTGAGATCCACGTGAAGACCGAATGGAGTGCACCACGCAGATCGTTTGGACAGCTACTGTGAATGATACCGAATGGATCAGCTGAAATCACATGTGTGGGTTAGCAAATAACATGCAGACTGCATGGAGCAAACCATTCGATAATTAAATAGTTTCCAAACCATTGCTGCTGCAAATACAAGATCAAATGAAGAAAATATGCAAGACCAAATGACCAAATCAAAGACCGAATGAAGGAAATGTGAAAACCGTTGTTTGAGCAAGATTCAAGACTGTTTGAGTTGATTGTACCAAATGGTTTGAAGTAGAAATATCTACAAGACCGTTTGGACTGGAATCACACCAAAAACGTGAGGGCCAGATCTGTGCATATAAATAGGACCAGTAGGGTCCCCATTTGAGGCATCGTTTCTGGGACGCCGACAGGCTACCTATACACAGGTCTGATCCAGATCCAATCCCATCTACGCCAGTTTCATTCCACTGACTGCCCGTGTTGCAATCAAGGAGACTGAGAAAAAAAGGAAGACGGAGCGAGAGAGACTATCTGGTCTGTTTTGGCATCTCCCGTTCCGCGTCCAGATCTGCTCCAACACGCCGTAGAAGACCACATCATCTTCACTGAGTTGTGACTACCTACTGCATCGAGTTCATGGTAGATTTCTCTCTCTTTCTTATTCTTCTTATTTCTCACATCATGAGCGAGTAGTCTATTTTCGCTAGGGTGTAGGGACTAGCCCCGCTGCCCATGCAAGCATGTTCTTTGATTAAGCATTCCATGGCAATGTATATAACTTTTCATTTCGTTGCTAGTTGGTAAGTTTGTAGTTGATTATCTACTTGCTTTCGTGTTGTTCTTCCCTATATTGTGAAATCTTCTATGTGTAGGGTGGAATGGAAGTTTACAAAGTTCGACTCCTTGATTAGAAATAAGATGGGACCCCTTGAGGTAGTAAGTGCATGATCCGTGAGGGGACGAGCCATCTAACCTTCGGTGATGCTTCTGTGGCCTAAACATCCTTCTAGAAGGGCCACCGTCTTAGTTGGATTTTATATTGTCTTTGTTTATCGTCGACGTTTGTTTGTAGATCAATCACCTACTTTCTTATCGATTAGCGCCGTTGACACCTTGACTAGAAATAGAAGGGATTTTCTCGAGGTCATAAGTGTATGATCAGCGAGGGGACGAGCCATCTAGCCTTCGGTGACACTTCTGTGTGCCTAAAGCCTATATAGGGGCCCACTTGGATTTTTGTATCTTTGGAGTCGTAATTGTGTGATCTGGATGGTGACGAGACATCTGATGCCTATGGTGATGCTTACGCGAACCTAACGCCCATATGGGGGGTTTTGCAGCAGCTCCATTTGGATAGTTATATCTTGCCTAGATGTTTGATGATTGGACGTGTTTGCATGTGTAGTGGTGGTGAAATCGGATACCATCCCAATGATTCCATATCATTTGACCTAAACTCAACTTTAATTTAGCTTTTACTTTCTAGCAATTAGTTTAATCAAACTCAAATCAATCAATCATTTTAAATATTAGTCTTAACTCGAACTAGACTAGACTAACAAGGATTCTTAAAGACGTTGTCCTTTGGGTTCGATCCTTAACTATACTGTGATAAGACTCGTCTGCTTGCGGGTGGTATTATTCCACTTTGGTTCTGGTAAAAGCTCGGGGATTTCAACCCCAAGTGAGTTGTTAGTGCGATAAAATCCCACGTCAAATTCTGGTGCCATTGCCGGGGACAACGAAATCAGTTAGTCAAGTCTAGTTCTTTTGAGGCTAATTTAGGATTTTAATTTTCTTTTCATACAATCGATCATCTACTTGAATTTTGACTCTACTCCGTGGTTCTCACTTTCAAAATCTTATTTTTGGTACAACCTAAAGCATAGTGCATGCCCCGTTCAGACAACCCCAGACTAACAACAAGCTTTGATCCCGAGATAGACAGAACTTTTCATTGTCAGATCAGAGAAAATCAAGTAAGGATGGCTCAAGAAGAAGAAGTAGCCCGAAGGGTGGCTCAAGCCATCAATGTGTAGAGAGAGGCTCATGCAAGAAGCCAGAGGCGCAGTTCAAGAAGAAATCCTAGCAGTGCAAGTAGCAGCACAAGCAGCTGAACTACAAAAGGATCTTAGAGAGTTCTCAATCCCAAAAGCTATGAATGTTCATCATCCAGTACAACCTCCTCCCATCAACGCTCCTAATTTCGAGATAAGAGCGCATTGGATCACCCTGCTTCAGAACATCCCATTCTACGGAAAATAAGGTGAAGATAGCTAAGAACATCTTCTGAGATTTATTGATCTATGTGCTATGATAAAACAAAATGGAGTCACAGACGATGCCATTCGACTCCGTCTCTTCAAGTATTCCCTTGCTGATAGAGCTATAAGTTGGTACAATTCTCTGCAAAGTGAAACACCCATCACCACCTGGGAACAACTCCAAAATGTGTTTCTAGAGAAATTCTATCCTCCATCTCTCACATATGAAATTAGATGCCGAATAACAAATTTCACTCAAGTCCTAGAGAAACCCTTACCGAAGCATGGGATAGATACAAAGAACTACTACGCAAGTGCCCACACCATGGAATTCTTAAGAATAAACTCATCAAAATTTTCTACAGGGGTGTGGACGACGATATCAAGAGATTCTTAGACTCCTCATCTGAAGGAAACTTCATGCGTCAAAGTTATGAAAGCGCATGGAGAGTCGTCAGCCTTGGAGAAGAAAATCAAGCCAATTGGGGTAGATCTGTAAGTAAAGGAGTATTGAAAGTAGCTATGACCAAAGCTACTCCCGAGTACAACTCTATCGCTGAAACCTTGAAACTCTTATTTGCCAAGTAAGACCATATTGAATCATCCCTTGCTGCTATTGGAAGAGGACGTTCGCCCACTCGACAACAAGAATAGATCAAGTCAGCTTCATTATTCTGTGAGGCATGTAAAAGTATTAATCATTTCACATTAGCATGTAGTGTTCTTTATGATGTTGTTCTAAGAAATGTATGTGGACAAGGAGATAATGGCCAAATGGAAAATCTTAACACTGTTAATACCATCCCTGGTCAAAGTTATTACAATCCGAATCAGAATAGGAATCATCCAGGATTTCAGTATGGAAACCCCTCTAGAGCAGTAAACTCACATCAATTTGGTATGAACAATCAGCCACGAGGCCCACCAGGATTCCAGTACAACCAGCAACCGAATTTTGGGAATCAAGGAAATTTCAAGGGAAACTTTTAGAATAGGAACTTCAATAATTACCAAAACAACTCCTAGTACCAGAGTCTTAACCAAGGTCCTTATCAAAAACAAGGAAAACAAGCAATTCCAGTCTCTCCTGATGACAAGTTAACAACCATTGAAAATATGTTACAAACTCAGCAAACTATGATATCTAACCAGCAGGCCCATCAGAAGGCTATTGAATCTCAACTAGATCAACTCGCAGCTAGCATAAAGCCACCTGCTGGAGTTTTCGCTGGCCAACCCGAGAATATTCTTAAGCATCCTGAACATTTGAAGGAAGTCACCACCAGGTCAAGAAAAAACTATTAGGATCCCCTGTAAAGGCACCTGTGATTATTACAGACGAGGATGAACCTGTGATTGTCCAAGACTCAATTACACTGGAGTCTCAACCAAAAGATGATAAGACAGATAAGGGAAGTCCTGAGAAACCTACTAAAGAAGAAACTAAAACACCAGAACCTGATATTCCTGAATACAAGCCTCGTATACCGTTCCCTACTCATTGAAGGCAAACCAAGCTTGATACTCAATTCAATAAGTTTACAGAGGCCATGAAGAAACTTCATGTTGATATACCCTTTTTGGATGTGCTAGCTGAGATACCATCCTAGACTAAACACCTAAAGTCACCTCTCATAAGGAAGTACATAACGAAAGAATATGAGATAGTAAAACTGGTTACAACCACATCTGATATCATTTTGAGCAAGATGCCCAAGAAACAAAAAGATCCGGGATCCTTTGGAATTTCATGTCACATTGGCGACTCATCTTGCAAGAAAGGATTTGCGGATCTCGGCGCAAGCACCTCTATTATGCCACTTAGCCTGTGCAAAAGACTAGGGTTTGCAGAGTTGCTTCCAACAGGCATGACCATACATCTTGCGAACAATTCAGTAACTCTTCTCATGGGAATCATCGAAGATGTCCCAGTCAAGGTGGGTAAGGATTCTTATGTCCCGTTTGATTTTGTCATCATGGACATTAAGGAAGGTTCCAGACACCCTCTTATCTTTGGTCGTCTGTTCCTCGCCACTGTAAGAGCCCTAATTGATGTTGAAGCTTGAACCATACTGTTCAGATTAGGAAAATAAACTCTCGAATTTAAAGTTTTTGAAATTATGATAAGACCGATTATGCAAGAAGAAGTCTATCTGATTGACTGCATTGCACAAGAGGAATATGAACAAGACAATCATTTATAAGTGACTCTAACAAACCCATCTGCTGATAATTCCAGCAATGAACAAGTTAAAGAGTGTGGTCTTAACCTTGACACTGCCAAAGAAGATCCAGAAGCCAAGGTTGAAGAACTCATGGATGTGCAAGTTACTGAAGAGACATGCAAAAAACCAGAGGCCCCCAAAATGAAGCACCTACCCGAGGGACTTAAGTATGTGTTCTTGGATGATCTCAAGGTTTTCCCAGTTATTATAAATTCCAATCTAACAGCCGAACAAGAAGATAAACTCCTAAAGGAACTAAGGGAAAGAAAGAAGGCCTTCGGTTACAAGATGAGTGACCTCACTGGCGTTTGTCAAGCGTTTGTATGCATAAGATCCCTATGATGGAAGATCATAAGCCAACCATTGAACATCAACAGAAATTGAATCCAAATATGAAGGAAGTAGTTCATCGCGAGGTCATTAAACTGCTCACTGCTGGAATAATCTATCTGATATCAGACTTGCCATGGGTGAGCCCAGTGCATGTAGTCCCAAAGAAAGTTGGAACAACTGTTATACGAAATGAAAACAATGAAATCATCCCCACTTGAACGGTTATAGGGTGGAGGATGTGCATAGATTATAGAAAATTGAATAAGGCAACTCAAAAACATCATTTTCCAATGCCTTTCCTTGATCAAGTTTTAGAAAGGTTGGCTCACCAAGAATATTTCTGCTATCTTGATGGTTACTCTGGATTCTATCAAATACCCATACATACAGATGACCAAGAGAAAACTACTTTTACCTTCCCATTCGAAACATACACATTTAGAAGAATGCCGTTTGGCCTCTGTAATGCACCTGCAACTTTCCAACATTGCATGGCTGCCATATTCGCTGGTCTTACTGAAACAATTACGGAAGTTTTCATGGACGATTTTTCTGTATACGGTAACTCATTTGATTCATGCCTAAAACACCTCTCCCTCATTCTCAAAAGATGTGAAGAAGCTCATCTTATGCTCAACTGGGAGAAGTGTCATTTTATGGTGAAGGAAGGCATTGTCCTCAACCATAGGGTCAGCATTAGAGGAATTGAAGTAGATGAAGCCAAGATTGAAGTGATTTCCAAGCTCTCTATCCCTATCAATGTAAATGAAGTTTGAGCATTCCTTGGTCACACAGGTTTGTATAGATAGTTTATAAATGACTTCTCAAAGATAACCAAGCCGATGACAAATTTGTTACTAAAGGATGCTGAATTCAATTTTGACGAAGAATGTGTTAAAAGCTTCAACACATTGAAGCATGCCCTTACAACCACACCCATCATTAGAGCTCCCTATTGGGACCACCCTTTTGAAATTATGTGTGATGTAAGCGATTATGTAGTGGGTGTTGTCTTGGGCCAATGTATAGAAAAGAAACATTATGTGATCTATTATGCATCAAAGACCTCTGATGAAGCTTAGAGGAATTATGCCACTACTGAGAAAGAACTTATGGCAGTCGTGTATGCCTTTGACAAGTTTAGGTCCTACCTAATTGGTTCAAAGGTCATTGTCTACACAGATCACGCTACCATTCGTTACCTTGTAGCAAAGAAAGATGCAAAACCTAGGTTAATTAGATGAATTCTCCTATTACAAGAATTTGATATAGAGATCAGAGATAAAAAGGGTACAGAGAATATTGTAGCAGACCACCTCAATCGCATCCACACTCTAGATACTGAGAAGATTCTGCTCAATGATTCCCTTCCAGATGATCAGCTAATGAAGGTCTCAGAAGCTACACCATGGTACTCAGATTATGTGAACTATCTTGTCGCTGGGGTTATCCATCCTCTATGCACCGGAAATGCACTGAAGAAATTTATGCATGATGTAAAATAGTACTAATGGGATGAGATGTACCTTTTCAAACTATGTGCTGATGGTATATACATACGATGTATCGCTGAGGAAGAAGCTCAATTTATCCTAGAACAATGTCACTCAGGACCAGTGGGAGGACATATGAGCTCTAAGAAGACTGCCTTGAAGGTTTTGCAATGTGGATTCTTTTGGCCCACCATATCCAAAGATTCCCATGACTTTTTCTTATCATGTGACAAATGTCAAAGATCATGCAATATAACAAAGAGAGATGAGATGTCGTGAATCTATGGCAAGAAGTAGAGATATTCAATGTTTGGGGGTTGGACTACATGGGTCCATTCCCATCTTCTCATGGATTTTCATACATCCTAGTGGTGGTGGACTATGTCTCTAAATAGGTTGAAGTCATACCAACCGTCACTAGTGATTCCAAGCCATTCATAAAATTATTCAAGAATATTATTTTTCCCCATTTTGGAGTACCACGAACCGTGATATCCGACGGAGGGTCACATTTTCTAGAGAAAAGCTTTGAAGCATTTCTGAGAAAGTATGGTGTAACTCACAAGGTAGCCTCGCCCTACCATCCACAAACAAGTGGACATGTAGAGGTTTCTAACATACAACTCAAGGCTATATTGGAAAAGACAGTAGGCCGCAATCGAAAAGATTGGTCATCAAAAATCAACGACGCATTGTGGGCCTACCGTACTGCTTTTAAGACCCCCCTTGGAACTACACCATTTCGATTGATCAATGGAAAGTCATGCCACCTACCTGTAGAACTAGAACACAAAGCATGGTGGTAAATAAAACAACTAAATGTTGACATGAAGAAAGAAGGCGAAGCCAGGATTCTACAACTCCAGGAGCCGGATGAACTTCGGATGACAGCTTATGAGAATGCTTGAATCTACAAAGAACACACCAAACTTTGGCATGACGGTCATTTGAAGAGAAAAGACATACAAGTGGGAGACCATGTTCTGCTATTCAACTCAAGATTGAAGTCATTCCCAGGGAAACTCCACTCTCACTGGTCTGGACCGTACATTGTCAAAAGCATCTCCCCACATGGTGCTTTTCTCTTTATGGAGCGAAATGTCAGGTGAATTCGTGGCGAATGGTCATCGTTTGAAAATATATTTCACCACAGCCGACATAATCACTGAATCAATAATAGATCTCTCCAATCCAAGGGAACCACCGTGAGGTTGAAGATATCAAGTCGAGCCATCGACATAAAACAAATGTGCTTGTCGGGAGGCAACCTGATAAATAAATTCATATTTAGTTTTAATTTTGATTAATAAATTTTTCCTTAATTTTGTTTTCACTTTTTAGATAATTCTGCACCAAATAAAATTCACATCGTGAGATTCTATCTTGAATCTGATTGATCTTTCTTTAGATTCTCAGATAAGAGGATGTGCGCTGACTGGAACACTACCACATCTGGTGGTCAATCTGGCATGAATTTTCCCCTCCATCTTGGATTTAGGGTTTGCTCGAGATGAGCAAATTTATATGTTCAGGGTGGAGGGTGGGTGGTACGTACTTCACTTTCCACCTACACTCATCCTTTTCATACTTAAGTTTTGAATGCCACTTTCCTGATAAAAATCTTCAAAATTTTCAAAAATTTTAAATGTTTTTCAAAGAAATTGAACAAATACTTGATGAAATTTTGACACTTCCTATTTCATAAAGGTCGCTAACTTACCTGCTATGCATTTCGAATCACTATACCCTCCTTATCCGAAGCATATCCTCAAATGGACCTTCCTCTAAAAACTAGCCTTTTGATTGAAGTCATCTTGTGTAGCTTATGAATCCTAACATCATGATACGTATGCAAAAATTACAAGCATTTTTCGAACTAATAGGGATCAAACACGTCGTGATTCCTAACTGACTAGTGGAACACTAACATGGAATCCCCACCGGATCCTCATCAAGTCATTATTTGAGAAGAGTATGATAAAGAGAACGACCTGGTGCACTACAGTGTAAATCAAGTTGCATTCTGATCTGAACTCTCTTCTACACTTCTTCTATCATCTTCGTATCCGTCCATCCATCAAAAAGAAACAAAATAGCCAAAATAGTACCAAACCCTAAGTTCAGGGTGGCACACCTCTTCCTTCTATATCCACTTCTTCCATACCCCTCACAAATAAATAGGGGTGTACCACCAAAAATGAAATCTCGAGTCGAATAGAGGAGAGATTTACAAACAAAAAGATACCAAAGCGCACACAAAAAGAAATGCAGTCTCGAGTCGAATAGAGGAGAGATTCGCACAAAAAATGCAATAAATGAAATCGCAAAGCAAATAAAAAGAAAATCTTGAGTCGAATAGAGGAGAAATTACTTCTTCCTTCCATACTACCATTCACTCCATTTTCTACCTAATGGTACAATGCATGCCCCCTCTATTCTAAAAAATGCCAGTGTCAGATCAGATACACACTTGTTGTTCTGCGGGTATCTCTGGGCTCTTATGAAACTCTTTGACATACTTGTTGTTGGAAAAAGTAAGGAGGAAGTGATATTGGAAAGAAAAATTAGGAACGAAGATATGGTAAGATGTGTTTAGTGGTCTCAAGAGGTTGAGATACTGAGTCGTACTAAGCAGAAAGAAAACAATCGTGATGTGAAGATGAGGCAGTCACACGAATTGAAAGTATTCATTTGGCAACTATTTTAGATTTTGTGTTACTCGAGGACGAGCAACGTTTAAGTTTGGGGTATTTTGATGAATGCATATTCATCAGGAATTTCAATCAACACATTGGATCAAAGTCGACTCAATACATTCAATATCATTTACTAAATAAAAAATGTGCAAAATTACTTAATTGGTCCAATTATCATGATTTTAATCGAATTTATGTTGATTTGATGCAGGTCTTGATGAAGTTGAACAATCAGCTAGGTCCCACTTTCACTCACCCTTGGTTCTGACCATTCGGTCTGACAAAATAGTTTCATCCATTCGGTCTGACCAAACGGTTTCAGCCATTCGGTCTGACCAAACGGTTTCATCCATTCGGTCTGACTAAACGATCTCATCAAACAGGCTCACCAAACGGTCTTGACCAAATGATTTCATCCATTCAGTCTCAAGACTGAATGGACACTTCCATTTCAGGACCGTTTAGCCACGAGGGATCGAGCAGCGACGCAGACCGTTTGGCGTACAAAAGTGCAGACCGTTTGAAGCCCAGCACCACAAGACCGTTTGAGGAGTTCCGGTCTGTGAGATTATTTGAGGCAGCTACGTGCAAACCGTTTAATATTTGAAACCGTTTGAGAAGACCATTTCCTAAAGTCTGCACGCAATGCCAAATCGAATGGAGCACATACGCGAAGATCGAATGGAGGACTGTAGGACCGTTTGCTAATTACTGAAGAAGGAGACCATTTGCAGCCAATAGCAAGATCGAGCAGCGCTGAAGACCATTTGGATGCCGAGGTCACAAATACCATTTGAGCAGGCCAGCATTGCAAGACCGTATGTAGGTCTGCGTCAAACCGTTTGATAAAGTGATCATTGAAGATCGTTTGGCGGCTCTCTAAACCATTTGATGGAAACCGGATAAGCCAAGACCGTTTGGAAAAATGCTTGGCTGCGTAGCTTGCATGCAAAACCGATGAGGATCGCATGCATGCAAGATCGGAAGAGAAACTAGCTACACGTATGGACAAAGCATGCAAAGCAAACCAATTGGAAGAGCTACGTGCATAGGAAGGGATGCATGCATGCATTGGACATTTGCATGAGATGGAATGAAGGCAATTATCCAAGACCAATTGGTACTGCGGCAAAACCAAAGACTCGTTTGAGGAGAATAAGCAAACCGTTTGGCCATATCACAAGAAGACTGTTTGAATTTCTTGCATGAAGACCGAGAGAGCTGATTTGAAAGGTCAAATCGTTTGCTAAAGTAGCATACTCATGAGAAAAACGTTTGCTCCAGCAAAATGAAAACCAAATGAACCGCATGCATAGACCGGATGGCCTCATCACACAAGACCGTTTGAATTAACCAAGCAGCAAATCAAATGCCTTGAGATCATTTACACTAGCACGTTTATATGAAACCATTTGGTAAAGGAAGCATGAAGATCGTTTTCTTTTCCCAGCGTGCGGACCATTTGCTTTTGCTGTCCACGCAATCCATTTGAGCATGATGGCAGCAAATCGAGTGAGCTTTCCACGTGAAGACTGAATGGATCTAGCAAATGAAAACTGAATCAGCTGAATGCATGAAGACTGTGTGAGCTACTCACGTGAAGACTGAATGAGCTGTGGGTGCGAGACCGTTTGAGATCCACGTGAAGACTGAATGGAGTGCACCACACAGATCGTATGGACAGCTACTAACTGAATGGATCAGCTGAAATCACATGCGTGGGTTAGCAAATAACATGCAAACCGCATGGAGCAAATCGTTCGATAATTAAACAGTTTGCAAACTGTTGCTGCTGCCAATACAAGACCGAATGAAGGAAATATGCAAGACCGAATGACCAAATCAAAGACCGAATGAAGGAAATGTGAAAACCGTTTAAGTCGGCTACATGCAAACTGTTTGAGCAAGATTCAAGACCGTTTGAGCTGATTGTACCAAACCGTTTGAAGAAGAAATATCTACAGATCGTATGGACTGGAATCACACCAAAAATGTGAGGGCCAGATCTGTGCCTATAAATAGGACCAGTAGGGTCCCCATTTGAGGCATCGGTTCCGGGACGCCGACAGGCTGCCTGTACACAGGTCAGATCCAGATCCAGTCCCGTCTATGCCAGTTTCATTCCACTGACTGCCCGTGTTGCAATCAAGGAGACTGAGAAGAGAAGGAAGACGCAGCGAGAGAGACTGTCTGGTCTATCTTGGCGTCTCCCGTTTCGCGTCTAGATCTTCTCTGACACGACGTAGAAGACTACATCATCTTCACTGAGCTGTGACTACCTTCTACACAGATTTCATGGCGGATTTCTCTCTCTTTCTTATTCTTCTTATTTCTCACATCATGAGCGAGTAGTCCATTTTCGCTGGGGTGCGGGGACTAGCCCCGCTTCCCATGCAAGCATGTTCTTTTTTAAGCATTCCATGGAAATGTATATAACTTTTTATTTCGTTGCTAGTTGGTATATTTGTAGTTGATTATCTACCTACTTTCGTCTTATTCTTCCCTATATTGCGAAATCTTCTATGTGTAGGGTGAAATGGCAGTTTACAAAGTTTGACTCCTTGATTAGAAATAAGACGGGATTCCTTGAGGTAGTAAGTGCATGATCCGTGAGGGGATAAGCCATCTAACCTTCGGTGATGCTTCTGTGGCCTAAACATCCTTCTGGGAGGGCCATAACCTTAGTTGGATTTTGTATCGTCTATGTTTATCGTCGATGATTGTTTGTAGATTAATCACCTGCTTGCTTATCGATTAGCACGGTTGACACCTTGACTAGAAATAGAAGGGGTTTCCTCGAGGTCGTAGTGTATTATCCGCGAGGGGACGAGCCATCTAGCCTTCAGTGACACTTATGTGTGCCTAACGCCTGAATAGGGGGCCCACAACCTTCGTTTGGATTTCTTTATCTTTGGAACCGTAAGTATGTGATCCGGATGGTGATGGGACATTTGATGCCTAAGGTGATGCTTACACGAACCTAACGCCCATATGGGGGGTTTTGCTACAGTTCCATTTGGATAGTTATATCTTGCCTAAATGGTTGAATCACAGACAAGTCTGATGTGGAGAGGATTCATGCACAATCGAAGTTAGAATAGTTTTTTCACTAAAAATGACATGTAGAACTGGATGGAACATTAACTTAGATTCTAAACATAGGTTAAACTTCATGTTAGGTTGTTCGCAATTCTGGAATAATAGGAATCAAAAAGTATTTGATGACATCAAGATGTTTTCTATTCATCATATAAACTTAATTAATAGAGAAGTATTACTGTTTGAATTGGTCAAAGGAGTATAATCTAGGGCCAAATCACCCACAAAGATAGCGGAGTCTGCCTAAAGGACATCTTCAATTCAACACATATGCCACTTTTAAAAAGAAACGATCATGTATTGATGTTGCTTGCTACGACAATGAAACAAGTCAGGTGTATGGGAAAGATAATCAAGGATGATAGTGTGTTGGAAGAAAATATCTGAGTTATTGTTATGGCCCTAGATCTTATAGAGGAACAAGGCATTCACCCTTGAACATAAAAATTTATTTGACTCTAGAAAATAAATCTATTGAAAGAAGACCATAGGACAACCTAAAGATATCTAAGTGGATTATGAAGGCCAAGAAAAAAATGAGAAGCAACTGGTACTGCACAAGTATCAAAAGAGAAGGTAACAAAGTGGCTAACCTATTAGTCAAGCTGCACCAAAAAACAAACACTGGATTCTATTTTTATACAAGACCACCTAGAGTGTTAGTACATTTTATTGATTCTAAATCATGTAGTGGTAGTAGTACTACCTAATTTCATTATAATTAAGATAATCTAGACTATAATTTAAGTAATGAGTTTTCTTGCGGGGAGGCAAGACGAAAACCTCCTAACTTTATCAAAAAAAGTGAGGAAAATTGTATATAACAATCATGATAGGTCAAGTGTTATGTTGGTTTCTTAATGTTCCATATAGATTCATCCTATCGGTACAAAATCCAAGTTTTACATTTCTAGCTTCTTTACCAAATTTAGGATACAATAAATCAATCTTCTTCCATTTTGTGTAAATAGAGCATGTTGCAGAATACCATTGTTTTTTACCTATGCATGTGAAGATAAATTTTGTGCATCTATGGTGTTACCAAAGAAGCATTAAACTATGGTATTATAGGAAGATACCACATCACCTTTATAAGAGAATTGATTTTGGTCTTACCTGATGTCGTCCTTTTGTACCTAGACGCCCCACATTTCTAACATTGTTTCAAATTTATATAGTCATTTTCAAACAACACAAAGTCATTCAGGCATGCATGTATATTCCTAGCCTCCATTCCCATTGGGTACAATAACTTTTTCATTTCTTGTGTTGATATTGGAAGCTCGTTGCCTTCAGGGAGAATTTATTTCAAAAAAACAATAGAGAAGTATATCTTTTGCGCTCCATATTTTGTTAGGCTTCAGAGTATACAATTTCAACACAATGCTCAACTTCATAAACTTAGTACAACCTAAGTATAATGATTTATCAACATCATGCACAATGTTTCTTAATAAGGGAGGTGGATATGTAACATTTACCCTACAACTATCTTGTACTGCATCAACCATGTCTGTTTGAATTGGTCTGTTCACATCAATATCGATTCTTCTTCTACACAACTACCACTAATGACATATATTGTTCTCATACTAGGAATCTCTCCATGCCAATACCATTTTTTATAGCCCTATACAATCCCGTTACACATGACATGATCTTTGATCATGTCAACAATATCAACTTTCAAGTTGTTACTATAATTCCTATAGGGGAAATGGACCATATCTCCAGGTTGATTTCTATGTTCCTCTACAAATCATGCAAACTCATCAAGACCACTAATAAACTATGGAGTACAGTGATTTGGACTAGACATCCATGATTGATTCATCCTATTTGATCTGATGAGAGAGAAGTATCTCATCAGGTGTTATCTAATAATCTAATTTTAGAATAAGATATGTTTGAATTGAGCCCTAATCATCAATTAGAATTCATATTAATGACTGTGTACCACCTATCCCATTCTTGAGCACACCATCTCATTTGAAAGTGTATAATGTGTGTTTAATTTCAATAAATTTTGATAGCATTTTCCCACAGAGCTCGAAGTACGCTGATGTAGATGGGAAAATACCCACCTACATATCTACCAAGAAAACAAAAGGAGAAATATTGACAAAATTTATTGGAATCAAGCATGCATTATACACTTACATCCTAAGTGAGATGAATTGCTCAAGAATAGTCCAAAATTGAGGACTATCCAAGGTTTACTCCTAATGATTAAATCTCGACGAGTTTCTAGGCTAACAACATGGTTTAGAAGTCAGGTCTAGAATCTAGGTTTTATGGACTAGAGTTTATAGATCAGTGTTTACAAATTAGAGTTTAGAAATCATGGTTATATATTAGCATTTAGATTGTTCTCTATAGCCTGGCAACATGAAGATGGAATAATACTCATTATTCAACAAATCAAACAAAATATTAAAACAAACCAAATAACAAATTCTAAACAAACTAATATTCATACCAAAGAATTGTAAATAAACTAATATCGATTATACATGCATTTTCACCACAATTTGTTGGGAACATTCATATCTGTCTATGTATATGTGCTGAAAATCGTATTTCAAATGGGAGAGGTGGAGGAGATACCTCTAGCGGAGCAATGGCAACATTGGAACCATGAGGAGTAGTAGGAGAAGGAGTAGGAGGCAGTGGCAACACCATGCCAAGAAGGAGGATGAGGAGGCATAGAAGAGGCGACCGGTGGAGGCAGTGGTGTCGGCTGAATAGAGGAGACGTAATGGTGGCACTAGGTAGACAAGGCAGAGAGCAACACCAACACCGGATGGAGGAAGTGGTGGTTGGAGATAGAGCAGTGCTGGAAAAATGGAGTAGAAGTGATGATAGACTGGAGGAGTAGGACCAGTAGTAGAAGAATGGAGGAGGAGCAGCAGTGGATGATTGGAGGAGGAGGACCAACAACTGCAACAAAATTGCATGAGGTTATTGATTACCAGTAGAGGAGATCAGACTATCGACAAAGGTGGAATCACATGAAGGTAAAAGAGGCTGGAGGGATTTCTTACAGGCACAGAGAAGAGAAGAAATACAAATTTCTCATGGGGTTTAAATAAGACATTAGTCATATGTTATTATAAAAAAAATGATTGTGTGCAATACACCATCTGTTCTTTAAAATAAAACCACAGACAAATCTTGTGGAAGCACAAACCTATATTGTTTCTCCACTACAACAAAACCAAAAACTACCAATCCATCCCAATGATACCTACATCATCGATTTTATTCATGACAACTGTAAAGATAATCCAATTTGTGGAGAAAACATTTTGTGGTACGTTTGATGTGTATCCTTTCTCTTCGTTGATGGAAAAATCTACAGTATCCATTATAAGGTTTATGCTTCTAAATCTTTAGTTACATTACTAGCAACTCACATCATAGGTTTTTTGGAGGGAAGTGAGAGGTCTATCAACATTTTGTGTAAAATTCCATTTTCATGGAGTGATGTATGTCGTCGATTTCTTTAGTCAAAAATTGATGAGATAAATAAAGTACAACCTGTGTTTGTTTAGTTCCCCCTTTTGGGGGTTTTCTTTATAGAACTGACGAGATGTATTATGTCGTTGGTTTCCTTTGAAAAAAAAAACTCGACGATGTATGTCATATCTATAGTAGTGTAGGGAAGGTCACAATAGTATTCCTTGATGATCTTTGACCCAAAATGGGAGAGAAAGCCAAATGGAGCATCACAAAAAACAAAGTGAAGAAACTTATAACTAGACCATATGAGAAAAACACAACATGATCACTAGAAGAATTGAGGTATAAAGTGTTGTAGAGACATCCAAATCCATCACAAGGTGCAAGTATATAATGTGTGAGTTTTAAAGGATAGCTTAATACTCGATAGGTTATATGAAAAGCCAATGCTTTCAAAGGGGACAACAAGTAGAACATCTTGTAGAGAAGAAAACATGTTATAAGGAAGAGACACCACTTGGTGTAAATATTGGATTGTTTTTCTGTACGAAGTATATGAAAAATAAATTGGATATTTGTGACCGAAGAAGGTGTACTTGAAAAGTGATTCAGCAAAAGATTGTTAAGTTATGGATGACTGTGTGGCATTGACAACGAAGGTTCCAGAAGTCACACAACAACATCTCACTAAATATGGTTTTCGAGTTGAAAGGGTATGGATATCAGAGAAAACATAGGTAATGTTGCATACATCATAGAACACCTTGATGCCCAACTCCCCAAAATGCGTAGTATGGTCAAGCACCATTTTATATCACCAACTCCTAGTTGTCATCAAACATAATGTATGACAAATACCAACAAACCCATTATTAAAACTATCATATGCAAATGTGATAGAATTTGGGTGTATTATATATTTTATATATAATATAAAATTAAAAAGAAGAAATACAATGAAAAGAAAATTTTGTTTTCTTTTTTTCTTATGGATAAAGAAGATTGAAGTGTGTGAAAAACAAGACATTCCTTTTGTAGAATGCACTTGTATAGTGATTGGATAAAGGGATGTAGTGTAGCTATGTAAACCATTTGTTTTTGTACAATATATGACGAGTTCAAATCTTATCATCCCTGCCTATTACTACTCTTATAAAAAGTAACATGGGATTAATAAACATATAGAAAAATTAACATTTGGAAATTCCCTGATTAAACTAGAAAAGAAGAATTTCACATTATGAGTCCTAAAAATAAAGCTTATGAATACATGTTGGTAGGAGTTTTGGCTACACATTATGTAAGAATCTCCATGACAAAGGAATGATTTATGGAAATAGGGCCACCTAGACTCCTCAATCTACACTTTTGTGGGCATACATCAGTATCACTACTAAATAAGCCACCTCAAATGATAGTTAAAATACACTTATAACATTTACTTCTTACTGACACCTGAGTGGACGCCACTAGAGATATGGGCCTACAACGTCAATTTTTTGTGGATACAAAAACTGACGACTAAGCCCCAATCATGGTTGCTATGATCAAAGAACCCAACACTGCTGAGAAGGTGTGCCTCCGGTTTATGGTGGAGAAACTAACATTACGCTACTAAACCAACTCAAAATTTTAATTGATAAAGATTTATGCATAGTTAATTATATGTATAAATGGATGATATTGATGAGCTGAGTCATCAATTTTGTTGCACAATTGACGTCCCAAGTTAGTTGATAACATGATCATGTTGACCAACATGGCTATTTTAGTGTAGCTCTTTAATGTCAATTTTTCTAAAAAAAGTGATGACTAAGCCCCTACATACCATGCTGCCAAACATGGCCGTTTTAGCAAAATCCTATAATGTCAGTTTTTGGCCCAACACTGATGACTCAGACCTATAATGTTTATTTTTTGTATAACTTACAACACATTTAAGTTTTTTTTTAAAATAAAAGGTCTGCATACCTTATGTCTGGCTATTCAGATGTATGTAGAACCTATAGTTTAGAATTGCAGCTCTGAACTACAGGTTCCATCATGTATTCATCTTAACAACTGGCCAACAAGCCTACAAAACATGTAATAGAAAACACACAATCCACCGACATGCACGATCTATTCTCCAATTCCATTCTCATGACATGTACAAATATAATTCTCATTATATTCATTCATCTTCAAATTCATTCACACACATGTATGTATACATTATTCAAATATAAACCATCACATTCTCATGATTTGTAGAAATGCAAATCTCATTATGTTCATTCACCTTCACATTCATTCACATACATGTATATATTCATCGTTCACATACACACCAATAATTTACTTCCATCAAATTTAATATTGCAAGAAGTGATAAGTACCACGTGTACAGAAATAATGACATAAAAGTACAGAAAACTCATGTTTAATCTCAATCAAATTAAAAAATCACTTACTTAATGAATGCATGTGCCCATTTTTCTTGTATCTAATCTAGATCTTCTGTCGTTTATAGTTTATTTGTGTCAACCAACTACAAAGATAATGCAATAATTAAAGATATTTAAAAATGAGACTGTTTAATTGTCATGATCAAGACTATATATATTACCTTATGTATGAATTTGATGTCTAGTGCTCCCTGTTTGACAATCATGTCCATATACGGCATCACATATTATGTGCATGCCCAACCATCATCTTGTATAGGACAATATACATTTACCATCATACGAAATGTTAATAAATAAAAGTAAGCATAGTTGACATAAATATGCATTGGAGCTAGAAAAACAACCTCAACATTTTGACAACTCAATGCTTTCTTTTTTTATCCTCCTTTTCTCCAACCTTTTTGAATTCTTTTATAGCCCTATAAGGTATTGCAATCCAACCTTCCAACCTATTTTTGATTTTTTTTCTTGAAATGGAGTACAAAAACTCCTAGTAATTCTACCATGAAACAACAAAAGTCCCAAATATTTAACAGGAAGAGTGTAGCATCTTGGATTTTACCGTTCAACTATGCACATCTTAACTTGTAATACACATAATTTTATTGAATTACCACTCTCTTCATCAATTCGATGCTTTGGGATCACTTGTTTCTTAATTGACGAGTGTTGATGACTAATTGCAATTTTGAGGCCTCTTGTATAATGTTGAGTGACTTAATATATATTGAGAGTATTTGAATTTTTGGATATAATTTTCATTATTATTTTGATCTCAAACCTTCTTCATTAGATAGATAATGAAATTTTTGATCCAATGGTGTAGATTTCATCCAAATTTGAATTTTGAGGTGAATGTTATAATTAAAACGAGTTACTTTGGTTTCTAGTCATTTTTCACTTCATTTAATTCTCGTTCTTGTCCCTCAGGACTTCTCTCCCTTGGTCCAGACCAAGAGAGGCGCACACAACTGACCACTTTGGTGGTGTTCTCAGATCATCAAACCAATGGCCAGGGACCACCCTACGTTGATCCTATGTTTGTTGAGTCATCCTCAGCCTCGAGTAGGGGTCAACATCTAGAATGGAAGCCATCCCCCAGTCTGCCACCCCCACAAGCACATTTGACTTTGTTTTCACTGTTACTTGTCACCGATTTCCTTGACCATGATCCTTCGACCTTCCCCCTACACTTAGTTTGTTGTTTGGGTGTCAATAGGGGTATGGCAACCCGCTCAACCATAACCGCCACCTTGACTGAGACCATGGTTGTTAGGGGTGTCCACACCCATATCCGAGCCCCATTTTAAGAACTTTTAGTCTTCCTTTGTTTGACATTTGTTTTTCCCCTTCATCCATGCCTATTTGTGCTTTGCAACACCCTCCTTCACACCTACTTCTTCATCCACCTTGGCAGTGCCGCCATGTGTGCCCATTTGGGGCAGTCACCCTCGAGCCACCTCAAGACAAGATGACCCCCCTACTGACTTTGGATTCCCCCTACTATTCTAGACGGCTCATCAAACATCACCGGAGCCCCTTACTTCTCCCTTTTCCCTTTATCCAGCCTTCCAACGCCCCCATGACACAATGCCCATGCCTGGGGATGTATGGGAGATGAACCCTCGAAGACATGATCAAGATCCCAGGGCCTATATCAACTCGATAACCCTCTCTCTTATCGCTTTTGATCACATTCAAAGAGTCCCACATGGACCTGTGGTAGAGCATCAACACACATCCATGACATTGGCGCACTCCTCTCTGACCTCTGCCAGTGTGCACCCCACTCACTAGGAGGCAGTCTCACCACGTGGCGCCTCTCCATTTGCCCATCATCGAATATTTTCCCTCCTTGACCTGTGTTTTATGTCTTGATCTTGTAAAAATCACAGAAAATAGATCCTTTGTTGAGATGGGATATATTATATATGAAAATTGATTTTGTCGAAAGCACTTTGTTTCGCAAGCAAATTTTATTCTTAGCTCCTGATATGTTGAAAATGGCATCAAATTGATATATTTTACATACTAATGGTTATTATTATTCTCAACCATGATCATATCTTGAACTTACTTGGATTTTATGACCCTGATCAATAAATTAAGTTATCTTATGAAACTAAATCGAACTTGACCATGCTTAGTCCTTTTCATGTATCTAATGTATGAAATGGGCCATAAAATATGTGTATTTTGGACTTTGATATTATGATCATTAAGTTGATGCCCAAGTTGATTATATGAACTCCAAATCATCATATTTGATCTAGATCAGTAACTCTACATGATTTGATCGCCTAAATGATATATTGATCAATCTTGCTCACAATTATGACTAAGTGACCTAAACATGACATAAAAGTGACCTAATGTGCATGTTGCAAAATTGGATATCTAACATTGTATAAATGGTCACCCATGCTATTTGATGACTTAAAGTCATTATCTTGTTGATATATGTGACAAAAAATCTAGCTTGATCTCTCTTGTACTCTAATGTTGACTATCTTTCATGCAAATGACTTGATATGACTTAAATGCATGATATGATGGATAAGTCCTTTAATCCTATTCAAATCTTATAATTTCCCTATTAAGATGATAGCATATAAGTTTGAATTTTTGATGTAGTTGTGATGTGTCACTCTAAGTGCTAAATGAATCTATGATGTAATATGTTTCTTGATAATTATAATGCATGATATAGTTTGGGATTTTGAAATCTATGTTGAAGGAAATGAATATCTAGACTTAAGTGACACATGCAACCCCCATGATAATGATTAGCAAGACCTATTCTTGTGATGTTAATTTAGTCACACTTTCTTATAATGTCATAATATCTTTGATGGACTCTCTTCAAAGATCTACCATGTTGTATAATGCTAGTTTGCTTGTATTAAGGTACACTTTATCCTCCTATTATTCAGACTAGTAGTATTGAAATTGCTTGTATGTATGAAATATAAGATGCTTGGATTATATACTTGTTTGAGCTACATGTTCCCTACAAATACTATGTTTTTTTATTGATTACATATGTTGAAAAAACTTGAGAACATAATGATAGATGTCCATTATACAACCTTTCGTACCTGCCTATATTCTTGAGGTAAGGGCACAAGGTTGGGTGTCCTACTTGAGTTGTCATGGTAGGGAAGACCATGTTGATACAAGGGTTAGCTCTTGGAAATGGATTTGAGCCCCCTTACAAATAGGGTTAACTCTTGATGTTTAGTCTTGTATCCCCTCTCTTTGAAATAGGATAGCTAATTTTGAGCACCCTCACAGACCTCTTCTTTTGAGAAGCTGGTCAAAGGCCTTATGATATTGTTGGTATAATGGAAACGAGCTTAAAACATGATTTCATGTTAATAAGTGAGTCTTTAAATGTTGTTGATTCATTTCGTGTTATTACATTATGCTTTTGCCAAGCAATATATGTTTTTAAACCTACAATTTTATATGTTTTCCAGCACACTCAACATAGCACATGTGTACCCATTTTATGATTTTAGGTAACATGTACACTATGAATCTCTAGTGATGATCAATTCTTCCACACTAATGATAACCATGCTCTTACTCTAATGATGTATAATTACATGCAAATGGTATACACACGGTTGATATATGGGACTTACAATTTTGTCTGGTATTAGTTTAGCGTTCTTTTATGATTTGTTATCTCATACCTTAGTTGTTGTTTATGGTTTCATCCATGCATATGTTATGTGATCTATCCTACGAACAGACACTCATGCCTTCTCACCTTTAGCTTTCTAGATATTCGGCATGAGGATTTGGGAAACAAATGGTTCTGTGACAAAGAGTTCCCACATTAATACTCAGGCAATGCTAAACAATAGATACATTAGTTATTTGTTAGAAAAAAGAAGATTTTTCATTATTAATGATCATGCCCAACATAACACTGAAATCCTTAAGAATGGAAGCTATTTGAATAGAATTTTCCTGGTCATCATCCAAGAAGATGACAACATAACTACAAACAAGATATAAGATATAGCTAGACTATGCTCAACACAAATAGGATTAAACAGCTTCTCCTGAACTACATTATCAATCATATATGTTAACCCCTGCATAGAAAGAACAAAATGATAAGGGGATAAGGGTCCCCCTTGAATAATACCCCTTGAGGGGGGGAAATCTTTCAGAAGGAACCCCATTAATGAGAATTTGACGACTAGTTGATTTGAAAATTTTAGAAATCCAGTGAATCCAGCAGGGGGAATTCAAAGCAGACATAATACTCTTTAGATAGTTCCAATAAATTGAATCATATGTTTTCATGAGGTCAATTTTGATATACATTTTAGGACATGAGCTTTTCTTGATTGAGTTAATCAAATCATTGAATAAGAGAAGGGCATATGATATGGAACTGCCTTTAATAAATGGACATTGTGATTCACTAGTGAATTCAAGAAATATATTTTGCAATGTATTTGCCATAATTTTGGAAACAATCTTATAAAGAACATTGTATAAAGAAACAAGTCTCTAATCCATTATATTTGAGGCAACTCTATGTTTAGGAATAAGTGTAATGAACATTTTAAAGACCTCTTTTAAGAGTTTGTCACTTCTGGAAAAGTTTTGAACAGCTCTGACCACATCCTCCCCAATCAAATCCTAGGAAGACTAAGAGAATTTGTAAATTAAATCATCAGGACCATGAGCACTATGTTCATTAGAATGAGTGATAACATTTTCAATTTCATCTTTAGAAACTTCATGACTCAGAGTTATAATCTGAGCATCAGTGAGACAAGGAATAGGAATTCTATGATCCCAAGGAATGATGTTGTCCTTCTTATTAGAAAGCCTCTTATAAATTGAGACTATATGATCTTGGATATGATCCTCATCATTTCTCATTATACCATCAATCCTCATGCAGTTAATAAAATTGGAAAACCTACTAGTTTTCAAAGTGGAGTAGAAAAATTTTGAGATCTTATCTCACAATTTAAGATATTTGATTCTAGATTTTTGTCTGAAAAGATTCTCTTCTTCATTATAAGCATGAATAGACTCTTTCCTTTTTTCAGCAACCCTTGCATTAAACACATAATTATCAGGATTATTGTCTAAAGAATCTTAAAGGATTGAAGCATTACTTTCTAGGATTTTCCTCTTCTAATTTATATTCCCATGTGTATCCTTATTCCATAAACAAGGTGCATATCTAAATTTCTTCAGTTTTTCATTAACTATGATTCCATAAACATCAATCTCATAAGAACGTTAATAACATCCTTGTAATCAGGCCTTTCTGCCCAAGCATTGATGACATGATAGGGAGGCTTCTTCCTTTGATTTTTGTGTGAAAGATAGGTACATATGATTCTGTGATAACTATGTATAAGTTTAAATGATCTCACCCCACATGCATTCATGATCACTGGGTAAGTCCACATTGTAAAATATTATATCTATTTTGGACAACAATCTTAGAGCAGAGCTATTTATTATCCCATGTATGTTTCAAACATTTCAGGTTAATTTCAATAAAATTTGACTTACCAACACATTCATTGAATTTAGACATAGTAGAAGACAAAGGTTGATTAATCCTAGAACTGTCAGAGTTGAACTGTATAGCATTAAAATAACCACAAATAACCCAAAGGTCAATCATGCAAGAACTGGTAAGAATAAGGTATCTCCATAGACTCCTTCTATCAAAATCTTTGTTATGCCCATAAACACTGGACAAGAAAAAGTTGCTAGCTCCAATAGAAATAGAGCAATGGAAAAGTTGATTAGATTCCAAAATAACTTCAATTTCAGCATCTATATCTAGCCAAGAAAAGATTACTCTAACAAGAGCTTGTTTACTTTTATAAGAAATCGAATCAATAGA
This sequence comes from Alisma plantago-aquatica, assembly GCA_963693085.1. NCBI lineage: Eukaryota > Viridiplantae > Streptophyta > Magnoliopsida > Alismatales > Alismataceae > Alisma > Alisma plantago-aquatica. The sequence goes on along the minus strand of OY856410.1, from coordinate 928,481,010 downwards.
AGGACGCAAATGTTGCATAGTTTTCTTCATTTTCTTTATATGAACTTTGTACTCCAGGAAACATAAGATACTAGTTTTGTTATTTTTGACAAGATCTTGAATTTGTTCTTATCTCCCAGGCTTATTCATGCCTCTCACTCCAAGATATTATGGATGGAACTATATCCATTTCCACCATTTCCTAGGGTACTTTTCCCTGTATCACCATCATTAACAACCAAGGATTGAAACTTATTTGGATATAGGAGGTTTATGAGCTACCTCACTACTCTTAACATGAACCACATGTAATATTTTCTTTTTCCTTTCCCCTTGTGCACAATTGGAAGTCATCCTCAGTGGACACTTAAACTATATCAAAACTTCTTGTAGGAGTAATCAAATTATTAGTGTTATTGCCAATATTCAAGCTAGACTGCACCAATTGATTAGGAACATAGATAGCAACTTTTGGTGAACCATTATAAACTAGAATGTTTTTGACCGCATCAACAAACTGATTAGGGTCACCCTCAGTGCTCTGTTCATTATCATTCTCATTGTGAACAAACTTGGAACTCTCCTCCATTTTCTTCTTTGGAATCTTGACTTTTTGAGGACCTACTTTTGGAATATACCACAACACATCACCATGCACTAAAGTACCATATATAGAGCATTTGCTAGGAAACAATTCATACTCAAGTATCACAGTGTCTTCAATAGCATCATAACTAGTCATTGTGATGGTCTTAGGAAATTCCAATTCCTCTGGCATCTAAACAAGCAATCTTACAAAGTCTAATCGCTTTAAGTGTTGAATGCACCTATCTGTTTTGAGAGGTTTTCCAATAAAGGACCCAATCATGATGAAAATGTCATCAACCCAGAGTTCTAGCAGTAGAACACATTTTTTAATCCAAATTATAATCTCTGCTAACTTCATCTTTTCAAGAGACTCTCCCCTATCCCACTGCTTAATGGTTAGAAGTTTTCTTGACACGAACCATGGTCTTTGTCTAAAGCTATTTCCAAATCTAGTAGGTAAGAGAAGTTCATAATTAAGTAACCATTACCTCTCGAGAAGATCTCTATCCTACACGTTTGACATTCCACAAAGTTTGAAAGTGATTTTGCAATGACAACAAAGGTGGCTTCCTGTCTATGATATATCTTGTTGCTGATGAAATCCATTTACTCACACTCTTCTCAGAAGTTGATTTAGGATAGACAATCGATCCATTTCTACTTCTAGCTCTCAATTTTAAGCATTGGTCTTCTATAAGGGGGGCTAACAATTGTTCCCATTGCTTTGTTTCCTTTTCCACTTGTATAGGAGTGTTCCTCGATTGAGTTGGTCTTATTTGGAGTCATAGTGGAGGCTTCAAAACTGGTTGTTTTCTTAGATTGATCGTGCTATTAGCACCACTGGGGGAGTCTCCTGTTTCATCATCTTTTGCATGGGAGCCCATCCAATTGTAAGTTCTTTTCAGTATGTTGAGGAATGGTTTGCCCATCTTCAAAAAGGGGGAGACTGTTAAACTAACATATATACATTATCCACATTTTGATGATGACTTAAGCATTCCATTCATATGTATCTAATACGTCAATTTGAGATTAATTTCAGGTATTAGGCACATGAAAAGGATAAATGTATTCAAGCCCAATTTTGACCAAATACAAGCTAGAGTCAATGCAAATGCACTTTTGTAGAAAATACCCTAAAATTCATAGGACAATTTATGTAATCATTTGTGTTGATTCTATGACTTGTAATTAAGATGAGAAAAAATTAGGAGCACTTAAACCAAATATTTAAGAATTCTACTGGTAATTTCCAAAATTCATTTCAAGGACTATTGTCAGCCTAATTTCATCTTTGATAAACTCGATGGACAACTTTGATGGATTTTGGGAATTTCCAAGGTCGGCCTAGTTTCCCTAGGATAAACTTGACTGACACCTCTGCACAGGAAAAACAAATTTCAACCATCATCTGAGTTTACCCCAGGTCAAACTTGACGTGGGATTTTATCGCACTAACAAACTCACTCGGGGTTTAAATCCCCGAGCTTTTACCAAAACCAATGTGCAATAATACCACCCGCAAGCGAACGAGTCTTATCGCAGTATATTTAAGGATCGAACCCAAATGACAACATTTTAAAGAATCCTTATCAGTCTAGTCTAGTTCGAGTTAACATCGATTGATTTGAGTTTGATTAAACTAATTGCAAGAAAGTAAAAGATAAATTAAAGTTGAGTTTAGTTCAAATGATATGGAATCGCTGGGATGGTATCGTGTTTTACCACCACTACACATGCAAACACATCCATCCCATTGACCTAGGGTCTTAATATCCTTCTATAGGACCAGGGTTACATAAGAACTCTTAGTTGCAAAGATACCAGAATTTGTATGTATCTATGTTTTTACATCCTTTTCACTACAACTCTCTGGGATAGCATTTTACTGACCCTTTTCACGACATCATCTGGGAACCAATTCGTGAGGAATTCAATGTCCCACTCATTCTCTAGATTTACCAAGCTAGACGCCTATAGATCAAGAAAATCTTGAGGGATTGGCCTTGTAGTCATGCTTTGTAGCATTTGATCACTTCCCTCATCACTTATCCCTCTAAACTTTAGTGTCTTCACCGCTTAATGGTATCATTATAGAATTCTCATTAGTGAACTCCTTGCATTGCAGTGTTTCCCTTCCTAGTGTAGAAATATTAGGATTTTTTTCCCTAATGGTTATTGAATCTTGTCTTTAGGATGTTGCACCATAGCGAGTTTCTGTTTGTGCTCAATTGACACACATGTTTGGCTATCATGGACAAATTCAACTCTCTGATTGACTTTAAGAACATACCTCCATGCTTCTCATTGTAGGCAATAGTTTTCCACACAACTAGAGAAAGGGGATGCCCCCTGTGATTTCCTCCCCAAATGAATGATGTCCATCATCTTTTGGTGCATCCTCTCTTTATAATATGCATGATATCCTGGGTATTTGCGTTTTCTATTGATTCCCGCTACATTGCTCCTGATTCTGAGTAGGTACAGTACTTTCCCCTCCTTTAGATGATTTGTTTTTGTTATTTTTTGTATAAGATTGACAATGCTTTTCTCCATGTTATAGCTTGCCATTGTAATGACATGAGATTGGGAACACTAAATATTCCACTTTTAGACTATATCATTAATGAGGATGGTGTGAATGAGTTGTTTATAAGTGTCCTCCTCTAGAACTAATATGGAAAATTTACTTCTTGTTCTCACCATTGTGTGTGAGTCAACCTTCACCAGACATCTTAGTGCCAATCCTATTCAGTCAAAGATTGTTGGGATGTAAAGGTCTAGTGGTAGATCAAGTATGCCCATCCATGTAACTAAGTATTTCAGTAGTTTAGTGGAAGGAGGGAAAGTGGGACAACATTGATAAATGTCTAAAAAATACCCAAACAAGTTCTAAGGACTTCCTTTAGGGCCGTATCAAAGTATAATGACCCAAGTTGATTTCTGTGATGGCCTTGAAATTTAGGGTTTTAATGCACAAATATAGTATTTTAAGGCCATGAGTGTTATGTAGATATTTAATACCAAATAGAAGAATTGGTTATATAATAATGTACTATTGTAACTCAGAAAGAGTAACCAAATGTCCAATTTGATGATTATCAAGTATAGTTGAGTTCAAGTATGATGATTAACTTTTATTGATCAACTTGGGTACTTGTGAGGCCAATAGCCCATTTAGTATTCATAACGAACTCAAATGGCCAATTGATGACCCTTGAGGTATGTTTGGATCATAACAAGTGTAGTTGGACTTGTTGGACCAATATTTGATGATTACCTAAATCTAGGTCAAGGATTATACATCTATTTTGTAATGTTATTTAAAGAATTTATTTTCATGACAAAACAACAGAATTTGGGTGTAAAATTTTTGTAAGAATATGTCTTAGGATATTATGAGAGTATGTATAAAATGTTATAATTATTGGATATTCCAAATTAGAGATGTATATATATTAAGTTGGTGGAATTGATGATATAATGTTTAGAAACCTTGTTCATTCAATTATTTAGTAAGTAGGCTACAGTTAATTGATGTGTCATGTAGCCCAGCTCTAGTGGGCGCCAAGGTAAGAGAGGTGGTCATGTTTGGATTGTTTATTTCCCCTGATCCAAAGGCCACTTTTGATTATCTTCTACCTCCTAATTAAACAAAAAAAGGTGAGGGTTGGCTGCAATCTTACTGGACTTGGAGCACTTTACTCGTAAATCATATGGAACGATTGATAGAGAAAAAAATACCTACCTCACCACAATCATCAAAATAACCCACTGTGTGAAGTTTTTGGTTGAGAGAATTGCGAGATTGACCCCCACTTTCCCCACCCTTATCAATTGCTGATCACCTCAGCCAACTAGGAATGACTGAAGGGGTTAAGGTGCCAAAGAGGTATTTGTTTGCACTCCACTATGGGAACTACCATTGGAGTCATAGGATGAGGGCACGAGGTCAGTTGGGTAGCCACCAAGCTATATGGAGCACATCTAAAAGCTCCTCAAACCTATCTTCTCTGGCCATGAGGGGTGACCTCAGAGTTAGATATGAGACCTTCCTCACTGCCTATAAAAAGCATCTGCAAGTTAGTAAGAGGTATGAGGACATTCCTGGTTCTTTGTATGGGTAATGATAGAGCAAAGTAGAAAATCCTCAATCTCTTATGCCCTCCTCTCCTGCATCTCTAAGTGAGAATCCACATCAAGAAATGGACCCTTCTCCTAATTCCTTGAATGGATGTCTAGGTGCACCTACATCTAAGGTGTACTTAGGATCCATCATTTGAGGATGAGGAGGACCATGCAACATAATATTTTTCATAGGAATACATCTCCACAATGTCACTCACATTGCTGTGTGAGTTTGATAATGACGAGTAGGAGAGCATGAGGTCAATTTCGATAGACTGGATGATGAACTGGTTTGTCCGACCACACATCTATTCAGAGGATGCTCAATAGAGGTGGTCCATCCAGTTTAAACCAACCAAAGACTACCACCTCAGGCTGTGGGACCCAAATGGATGAGGTAATATCTTTCAATTCTTAGAATTGGACCAAAAATTAGAAATATAGCTAAAAATACCTCCCTTGGCCTATAAATTCCCGAAAAAACCCACATACTCATAAAAATACCGTATTCCTTATAAAATCTTTAGATAAGACTTTTGCAGCATTCATTTTGACAATACCTAATTTTGATTACAATGCTCCTTTCTAGAGTTTGTTTAATGAAATATTAGTCGAAGATGGATATTAAATATGATAAAAATTACTTTGAGTCCTAGTGGCACTTGGAAACTTAATATTGACTTTGATCTAATTATAATTTCAAAATATTAGGTCTTTCTTCAATAATTTACAATTAGATGCTTTAAACATCATATTAATTCTATGAAATACATAAAGCATCAAAAAGTTATGAAACTTGAAGCATATACAATTATTACATTTATGTCATTGCAAAAATATGAGACATGCATTTTATTTCAAGTTGAACCTAGGATAGGCTAAACCCTAATTTGGAATAAAAAATATCAAGAATATAATGAACCATATATTAATGATGATTAATTGATATTGATTAGATGATGACAAGAGATCTACATTGTCAACAATATAAGTAAGGATCTCTAAACTCATGTATGTTGATTTATTTAATTATATGAGTATGGTATTCTTGGTTGAATCATGATATCTATGTATGCTCAGTGTTTTATCACTTGAAAACATAAATTATGAGTAGAAGTTTTGTAGTTATTAAGGTGTTCATATACTCCTTATGAGGGAATGGGTTAATATTGACTAGTACACCTCCCTAGAGAACACAGTGTATAAGGAGTTTCCCAGAGTACGTGGTACATTGGATTGGGACTAACATACACATTTTTTGTATTGGTCCACCTTAATAATGTAACTCATCTAGAAAATTGACTAAAATTGGCGTAGTTTTCTTGTTAAAGAACTATTTTCTATGATCTTTCTTATTTGTATTTACAGATCTTTTAAAATAATGAAAACCATAAATATATGTATCTTCTACCCATATACAGAACACCTTGTATGTTGACTTGTTGTTTCACATATGTTAAGTTTAGAGCAAGCATGGGAGAAAAGATGGGAGCGAGCTGTTGTACATGTCGTAACTATTTTCTAGGATATTGATTAACATACATTTACAAATTGTATAAATTATCTTTTCAAAATGTAAGTTGTAATCATCCAATGTTATAATAATGTACATTTATATCACAAATTTTATTGTGTATGTTATGGCTGAATGTTCATGTATGCGAATGTCACTTTCGCGTTACACTTTGATACAATCAGTTAACATTTTTGGATTTTGTCTTCTTGTCCCCACGGGATTTCAGGAAGGTAGAATTTGGGGGCATTACAGTTGGTATCATAGCATGAACAATAGCTACACCTAGCAATTTTTCACCAGGAACCAAAAAAAATTAAGTTCACCTTCCATTTAAAACCATAGCAACTTAGTAAGTTGCTTAATAGGGACTAGGTTTTACTTAACCTCTAGGTTAGAACCTATATGTTTGAGAACTAGGTTTAGAAAACTATGTGGAGCCCTTTACACTTAGACCTCATATGTATTGGGTAGCTACACTAGTCTACACCTTGTTCTCACCATTTCACTAGGTGACATGGCAGTACACTCTCTACAATGTGTGGGAAACTTGGTTTTGTTGATTTGGTTTTTTTTCAATCGGCTCGAGCCTCAAAAGTTTTCTATGACATATGCTTTCTTGGAGGAAAAACTATATACTATTTTATTATTTATATGTAAATATAAAAATACATCCCTTACACACGAGAGTAGGACATGTTCATGCAACCTAAGTGAAAGGGAGTGGCATCAATCTAAAAGAGAGAGTAGATCTAGATTAGATATCTAGAGCCTTATAAGGATAAGTGATAGATAGATAGATAGATAGATAGATAGATAGATAGATAGATAGATAGATAGATAGACAATAAATTTAGATATGATATAAGCAAGTATGATATTATATAAGATCTATATCTAAGGTCTCCACTTTTTCCAAAAACCCTACCAATGGTAGTGGGTGGATGAGGCGATGGAAACAATCATGGTCGCAGAGGTTGCGGGGGTGGAAGAGGCCCCCATCACCATAATTCACATCAACCTAGGACTATTGAGAGAGAAGCAACATCTAATGATCTAGTTCTTTATCTAAGTGCCTCAAACATCCAGGAGATCCCCATCTGAGTTCACAACAGAGAGCATATTGAAAATAACCATGATTCTAACACCAGGCCAACCTATGCGGTGGCGACTACGGGGGAAGATCTTCATATTCCATTAGTGGTCAACAAGTTTTCTCCAGATACCTGAAAGCTGAGGACATCATGATTGATAAAAGTGGCACCCTACCGGGCATCTTGATCCCTCTAAAACACAACTTCTCCTTGAGCTATGGATGTTTATCATGGCTGTGAAAATGATAGGCTCCAACATCAACTTCCAAGACCTAATCAATAGACTCCAAATACTATGATCCCCAACAGACACCTTTCAGGAAATATATATCGATCTTGGTTATTACATCAACCAACTATCCAACCAAAATGAATTTGTGAAGGCCATGACTAGGGGACCATGGACTGTCTTTAGAAACTATCTATCAATTTAGTCCTGATCTCTTAACTTTTGAGCTTCAGATCCAATTACCTACAAATTGGTACTCTAGATCAGAGTCCCTGACCTACGTGTGTTCCTCTACCAAACCTAGCTACTGGCCAATGTTGGCGATTTGGTGGGGAATATGATAAAGATAGACAACACTACCTCCACAAGGAACCACAGGAAATGCTCTAGGATCACCGTCAAAATCAACACATCGCCTCTCCTTCCTGCCATCACCCTGAATGGAGCACAATACTGGATCGAGTATGAAAACATGTTGGTGGTCTACATGAGATGCCAAAGGGTGGGTGTGATAAAGTGATTTTTACTCATACTTTTGTCCAATTTCCAATTTTAACCTCCTTATGTTCACTCTTGGTCCCAATATTTTTTTTCTTAGCTACATAATTAATTTTGAGACTCAATTACAAAATTTGGTGACTAATGTGACTTGTTTACACTTTATGACATTTTAATTATGTTTAACGATCACTTTACTCAAAGAAATAATTTCGTTCCAAAAACTTCATTATCTTGTCCTCAAACGTTTTCTATATGTTCAAGCAATGTTCCAAATTTCACTTGATTTGGACACTCCTACTAATTTCTATGATTTTCTGAAGTTTAATCACGAAATCCCTCTTTTTTTGCTTTTATTTCGCCCTTTTAAGGGCCTGCGATCCAGTGAGTAGGGCAGAAACGATCCCTGACCCTTAGATCAGGCACCTGCGGATCGGGGCCCTGATTGGACGGTCACAAGGTTGTCCCCTACCTCCCACAATCAATGGTAGGAGGCCAAGGGGGAGCCGAGACCCTAGTCTCTTTTTTCTTTGACCCGTTTCAAAAATTAAAACATCAGGAATGCCTTCCCCGCCAATCCGGATGCGGACACCTAGTTTTCACCCCTCAAATCACTATGTATTGAAGGCAAGCAAGAGTTGCCTCTCACAGACGTCGCCATGGGCGCAGAGCTCTTCCTAACCCTAACCCTAGCCCCTTGTGCTATAAAACTAGGGCCCTCACCTTCAGCGAGCCCTGACGACCCCAACCGACACCTTGACTCTCCCTATCTCTCCCTCATTCATGTACCCCTATTTTCTCCGTTCTGTGCGCCACTGCGGAGCAAGCCTGCTCGCGGGCGAGTTCTTTTGGTTGGGACAATCAACAACAACCTTAGGATCTGGGTCCACGCTGATCTAAACCGGGATCAACAGCCCTCGTTCCCTCCATTGCTACTTTGATCTCGCGCAAGTGATCAGTAGCGGGTAGCCTCCCAGATACAGGATCTGGATCAGATGAAATCTAATCGAGGAATCCAACATCCATCATTTTTCTCAACCTTTCTTTTCTGGTACTGTATACCCCTCCTCTGCTAATATATTCAATTAGATGCCCATGTCTCATTTTAATCATAGAAAATACATCTGAGCTCTGAAAATTATAAATAAGTAGTTCATCTTAATCACAAAAATCCAATAAAGATTTTAAAAATACTTTTGAAGCTTAATTCTCGATATTTATCACTGATATGCCAATATCTTTTTCCTTTGCCTATTTAATTATCGAATATGATGAATAATCTGTGAGAAACTCTTATTCTTGATTCTAATGATAATTTCGAGACACCAAATCATTTTTTTTGACAAAATAAGGGTCAGATATAATATTCTTAACTCTTTACCCTAAAGTATGAATCATATACTTTGAAATAAGGTTTACTCTTAATATAGTGATGCTCTACCTTAATCTAGAAAGCCCTCTTAATCATATGTCTCCCTGATCTAATTTTGAGTCTAACTGTGCTATTTCATATTGGAAATGATCTAGAGATTTGAATAATGATACTAATAATTAGGGTGACATGTATTCCTAAATATACTTAGGTAGGTCATCCATTCATGAAACATGCTTGATACTTGAATATTTGTTGAACGTTTGGGAAATATTGTTGATGACCTAAACCTAAGGTAGAAATAGGAAAATGTAACCCTAATCTCAAATAGAAAAGCATGATCTTTTTAAAACTATGATCTTGACCCTTGATCCAATATTTTGATCTAGGATCTGACTCAAGGGGTTGATCTACTCTTTATTGGGATCTATACTCCAAATACTCATTTATAAAGGTACGCTATTATACTACTCCCCCTTGATTGTAATGATGATACTTTTAGGTATCTCTTGACAAATGCTTGACTATTTATTTGGATGAACTATTGTTCCCTATGATTAGTCTTCCATTTTTCTTCTATACAATATTTTGAAAAACATGAAACCCTAAATTGCAATACCCATTATGACTGCCCGTATATTGATGTTGATAATGATGTTGGAAAAGTTGATAATGTTGATATCGAATATAAGCAAAACCCCCTTATTTGAAGGGTGGGATTTTGTACTTTGACCTCCTATCTCCTATGGTGAGAAGGAGCTTGGTGACCTCCCCATTGCGTTGGGGTAATAGAGTCACACAAACTAATATAAGCATGCTTCTCAATTACAGCATAATGGGAAATTTGTAATAAAATTCTTGTTGAATAACATTTTGGTTTTTGGAAGATCGTTCGATATGCTTTTGAAACATAAGTCATGCCAAGCATACTAGTTTTCTTATAAATTGTTTTACCAATTTTTATATACCACACCATGCAATTGCATTGACATTGTGTCTTGATTTTCTCAATTTTAGGTAATGCAAGGAACTAGAGATTTACATTCATCTACTCATTTATCCACTGCAATAAAGACTGCTACATCAATTATGGACTCTACATGGGAGCTAATTATAAAAGGGATGTAGTTGTTGTCTAGTTTCTTATCTTTTTCTCTTTCCATGTTGCCTACGGGCCTTATGTACTAAACCTTTCGGTTCATTTTAATGAAGAAGAATGTTATTTCCTTTTTGCATATTATCTATGTGATTTTCAGGCCACTCAGGGATAGATGCTCTAATCCCTTTAACACTACCCTTTTGATAGTGGGATTGGGATTAAGGTAAAAATGGATCCGTGACAGTTGGTATCAGAGCCGTAACACACTTCATATGCATTAGTGGAATGATGTTCTTAATCCTTGAACCAAGGAAGCCCTAAAATTCACTATGGTGAAAAGTGAGGTGTTTATAAAGAGCATAAAGGGGGTTCTGGCATAATTCCTCCTATCTGTCTTCATGGTGGTTGAGGTTCCTCCAGCTCCACCTAGCTTTAGTTGATCCAGAAATGAATGGAAGGACTTCCTATAACCCTAGAGAGTCTTCTAGCATCTTATCTCTTCTTTAAGGATTTCCCAAGCCACCTATTAGAAGGAAGTATGATGACATATCATCTTCTCATTCTCTTGAAGGCGTCATGACTTGATCTATGTACTCTCTCTATTTTGTGTAATTTAAGGACAGGAAACAATTAAAATCCAAAAATAAATTGAGAAAACTTGTTCCAATATTTCCATGATCTATCATATTTTTGCTCTGAAAGTTATAAATAAGAAAACTTATATCAGTTGAACACTTGCAGATGGCCCCAAAAACTAGTAACAATAGGGATGGTGAAGGGACCTCTGGTACTAAAGACAAGGGGAAGAAGCCCCGTATGAATGATGATGAAGATGTCGATTCTTCCAATTAGACCACCGATATGGGGGAGTGGAAGTTGAAATAGAAGGCCATTATGGATGCCCTCCATGACCTAGTTGTTCGTACAACATCCCTAGTGCCAACCCATAAACCAAAACCCATCACTATCCAGGATTTTTTGAAACTCAGCCCTGAAGCCTTCTATGGGGAAGACAAAGATGATGTCCTAGACAAGGCTGATTCCTGGTTAGTGCCCTTGGAGAACATGTGATGTCCGTGAATTTTAGGGTTTTGATATCTAATATGATATCTGTGGACTGAGTGTTCTTGAGGTGGTTGAACTCAATTGAGGAATTGATCTAATTTGGAACCATCTTCACCTTAAATATTATGGTTAGAGATGTGATTAGTGATTATGATATTGAATTGAGTTCAACTATGATATGTATAGATTTCTATTATTCAATTTGGGTATGTATTATGTCAAGAGTTCCATTTAGTAGTCATAACAAACTCAAGTGGAAAATTGATGGGCCTTGAGGTATTTTAAAACCATAACAAGTGTTTTTGGAGTGGTTGAACCGAGACTCGATGATTGAATAAATTGAATTCAAGGCTTACATACTTATTTATGAAGTTAATTGAGGAATTAAGTTAGATGACCAAATGTGGTAAGAATGGGTCCAAACATGGAAATACAAGTATTCATGTGACGGGGAACACATGAATTAAAATTCCATCTGAATCGGGGCTTCCTACTAGGAGATATAAGAGTTTGAGTTATGAAAGATTCTGATTAAGCGAGCATCTTCAGACTATGGTCATTTAACACTCGAACAAAGTTCAAGCTGGCAGGTTATTAGGTGCATCACGCGGCCCATTCAATCATAATCATTGGTCACGCTCACAATCCTAGCTATCCAAGTAGATCCAAGACCAGGTCATCCCTAAGCTCCGCATATGGAGGAACAAAACGCAGCCAAGGAATCCTCTAGATCCGATGAAGGTGGGGTAGTCTAAGTTAATCCCTTGGCAAACCCATGACTTACACAACACTCGGTACAGGTTGAACCTTCACTTGACGCTAGAGACCCACATCACTGAGAGACTGGAATCATCATCGATACCTTCCCCCTTTCTGTGACTTGGCGACGAGAACGGTTCCCTCTCTTTTCCAGCAACTTTGTGGCTTCAGGCATGAGGGGAAACCATTAGATCTCATCAGAGCTTCGTCATCCATGGATTCGTCTCTACAACCTTCTTCGAGTTTGGCCACCATATCCCTACAACCGAGCTCCTACTGGAGGTCTGTTGCTCAGTGGATCCTTGTCTGTTGCCCTGCTCATGGCGGCGCCCAACCACAGAGCACCGAAAGACCCAGGTGCGGTGGCAAGCAGGTGGAAGTTGGAGTTGTAGGTGGCTCGAGAAAGAATCGTGGAGCCTCCACGGAGATGATGGAAACCTGCAGGGAGGACCAAAAGGATATTGACGGGCTGGCAAAGGAGCTTGAATGAAAGGCATTCCACCTTCTCGCCATGTGTTGGCGAGACTGCAAACGTTCAGAAGATGATCGGTGCGATCGTGATGAGAAGCAAGGATCTGCTGATGGTGAAGGTTACAGAAGGAGTGGATTAGGGTGTACGAATCATCGTTGATTTCTCGTCAGCTAAGAGCCCATCGGCGATGACCAAAGGTATAAGGAGCCAGCTTTGGAGCTCGCTGTAGGTCCACCTCACAGCAGCATCCTACCCTGCAGAACAAAGCAGTTGCAAGGTGAAGCCGACACTGGTGCTTCGGAGACGACGAAGGCCTGGCCGGATGATCAGTGGCGGCCTGGCAGGAGCGCAGGGAAGAAGAGAGGAGGACCCCCAGGAGGCGGCACTCTCGCGCGCTGAAAATCGGCTGAGCAAGCGCAAGCCTAAGGACGGCAACCCAGCGGAGAACAGGAGGGCCAACAATCGCACATCGGAGACCAACCCCACTGGTAGCAGAGATGCCTGCTTCTGCCACAACGCCGACGGCGGCGCGCCCAGGCGAGGTCGGAATCGCGTGAAGCTGAGAAAGAAAGATGGGGGCAGAGCCGACTCAGTCTAACAGACCCTTAGATCCGTGGATCTGACCAAAGACCCAGATCGGGCGGGTCTCTACCCAGCTGTGCAAATCAGTGGACACATGGTGGCGTCTGATAGGCCAAAAAGGTAATTACCCTCTAATATGTATAGATCTTGCATAAATCACAATAAATAGCTTGATGATCAGAAAAATATGTATAATATACCGAAATTCTCAGAAAAATGAGTAGAACACAATGAAAGCATAATATCAGTCTTTTAATACTTTAATATCAGTGATATCATGTAAAGTGTATTAAGCTTGTTTCATGAGTAATAAATATCAAACAATGGCCTAAAATCATGATAAAATGTCAGAAAGTTTATAATCATGTTTAGAATCCATATGATGTCAATAATTATGATGTTGATGCACGAAATCATGTAAATTGCTTAATATGTCTAATTAGGGCTAATAACCCTAATAAAATACAGTTAATGCATACATGCTCAATAAATGATGAGATTTACAGAAAACCCTCATATCTGTAACTGGAATATAATATATAAATATGAGATCAGTTATATGCATAGAATTCATGTTATATGAAGATGACCCTTAATACATGGGTTGTAACCCTAAATTGAATAATGTATATAAACTAGGGTTAATATGTGCACAAAAGGGTATGAAACCTAATGTTCAGATAATGAACCATAATCTAGAACATGACATCAGTAAGATAAATATAAGGCAAGAATAAAAGTAATCATGAGGATATCATAATGAGATAGGCAAACCCTAAAATGGATATAAATAGGGTTAATGATGTTGAGAACCTGATGATAGTATGTGGTCTTATCTTAATCAGGTGATGACCAGACTTATAGATGATCAAGGATAAGTTAGAAATCTCTGAACTCAGGTACGTGGGTTTTTATTTAAGTATATGACTATGGTTTTCTTGCTTGCAATCATGATATGTATGTATGCTCTCTTCTATTTGCAAATATTGGATGTAGTAGCACTATATAGTACTCGATGTTTTATCACTTGTAAACATAAATGATAAGTAGATGCTTTGTAGTTATTTAAGGTGTTCATTATCCCCCTTACGAGGGAATGGATTAATGTTGGCTAGTACACCTCCCTAGAGCACACGGTGTACGGGGAGTTTCCCTAGAGTACTTGGTACACGGGGATGGGCCCAATATTTATGTTTTGGTACTAGTCCACCTTGATAATGCAATCATCTAGGAAAATGACTTAAATTGGCGTATTTCGCTTAATAAAGAAGTGTTTTCTATGATTTTCTTTCCTTCTGCAAATCTTTTTTTTTAATTATGAAAGCCATAAATATATGTATCTTTCTGCCCACGTGCACAACACCTTGTGTGTTGATTCGTTGTTTCACGTATGTTTTAGGTTTAGAGCTAGCTTGGGATAAAAGACGGGAAGTGAGCAGTTGTCCAGGTTGTACCTATTGTGATAAGATCCTGTTAGCATACATGTTCATAGACTTGTAAACTTTTCTTCAAATTATGTAAATGTAAGTTGCAATTTTAATTCATGTTGTAATATAAATATGTTGAATGTTGAGAATGTTATGGTTGTATGTTCATGTATGCGTATTATGCTTCCGCATCGCTTTCTGATATGATTGGATGATGTTTTCGGATTCTGACATCTCATTCCCAAAAGGGTTTGGAGAAATCAAAATCCGGGGACGTCACAGAACACCTTTAGGGTTTTGAGGTGCCCTAAACAAGACAAGGTTGGTTTTGCTACCTACCAGTTGAAGGGGGCGGCCAAGTTGTGGTGGGAGAATTATATCCTATCACAACAGGTCATCCCTGTCGACTGGGAACCCTTCAAACCCATTTTCACCAACCGCTTCCAACCCACATCTGAGATAAAGGAGAAAAAAAACAATTCATCACCCTTACCCAAGGAACTAACACAATGGCTGAATATAGCTCACAGATCTTCCTTCTGGAGAGGCATGTCACCAACCTGACCGAAGAACAAAAACATGACCGTTACATTGATGGGCTCTTCCTTACCCTAAAAGCTTTTGTATCTTGATCCAAACCCACCAATTTTCAAGATGCCTATGACCATGCCTTATCCATGGACAGAACCCTAGGGACGGGACACGGGAAACCATTACCTACCCTTTCCTATCTAGGCCTAACTGAGGTTGTACCTATAAAACCTGAACAGAAGGGAAAACCCCATATTGGTGGCAATAAGAACAAGAACTGACAGAAGAACCAGAGAAATCCTCCTACCCAAAACTACAATATCAAGGACAGAACCAGAATTACAACTGTGGTCCTGCACAAAACCAGAATCCTGGCCAAAATAGGGGTTCAGGCCAGAACGACAATATTCCTCGTTGCCGCAACTGTGGTAACTTCCACACTGGCCAGTGCAAGTATCCGTCCCTGGTCTTCCACTACTACAAACAGGAGGGTCACTTTAGAGACAACTACCCCCACCCTCCTCTAGCATGGGCCAGGCAAGGTGAACATCGACAGGCCCGTGTCTTTGTTGTGAATGCAGATGAGGCAAAGGCCAATGAAAATGAACTCATGGAAGGTACCTTTTAAATTCAAAATTATTTCCAGAACATTGTATTGTGATTATCTTATAAAAAATCCTTATGCAAAATATATGTATACATAGGTATGATGCAAATCTCTAACCATTTTGTTGTTACTCTATTTGACTCTGGGTTAACAAACACCTTCATGTCTAAAAATCTTGCCTCTATGTTGAATCTTGAAACAAGGGACTTAGGGTACATACTTGATGTAACTACCCCAAGTGGGAAGATGAAAGTCCCCTACTATATTGTCGAAAAAGTCCCCCTATCTTATGTTGGACGTAGTTTTGAGTCATATTTCATAATCGTAGACATGGAAGACTTTGACCTTATTTTAGGGATGGATTGGCTCCTTAAAAATCATGTTATGATCAATTGTCATGCCAAGAAAGTCATTATTTCCAAGCCCAACCTCCGTATTCTTGTAATTCCAGGACGGAAAGATCAAAATCAAAATGTTGTTATTTATCTGATTAAAGCCCAAAACTTGATAGCTAAAGGGTGCAAAGCATACCTATCAACTGTAACCATAGTCAATCTGGATACGAGTGCCCTAGAAAACATTAATATAGTGCAGAATACACGAGTGTCTTTCCTGAGGAGCTCCCTGGGCTACCACCAGATCGTAATGTCGAGTTTTCTATTGAATTAGCACCTGGTATCACACCCATTTCTCGGGCACCCTATCAGATGGATCATGCTGAATTGACTGAGTTGAAGAAGCAGTTTTAGGAATTGCTTGATAAGGGTTTCGTCTGCCCTAGTACCTCTCCTTGGGGAGCCCCCGTTCTATTTGTCAAGAAAAAGGATGTTTCCCTTCAAATGTGTATTGACTGTCGTCTTATCAATCAAGCTACTGTGAAAAACAAGTATCCACTGCCCAGAATTGATGACCTTTTTGATCAACTTCGTTCTGCCCATGTCTTTTCAAAAATTGATCTCCATTCTGGTTACCACCAACTCAAAGTTACGGGCAAAGACATCCCTAAAATAGCCTTTCAAACCTGATACAGGCATTATGAATTTCTTGTCATGCCATTTGGGTTGACCAATGATCCTAGTGTGTTTATGAAATTGATGAATAGTGTCTTCCAACCTTTCCTCGACGAGTTTGTAGTGGTCTTCATTGATGACATATTGATATATTCGACTGATGCTGAATCACACCGTATCCACCTTTGTAAAGTTCTTGACATCCTCCAATCTCAAAAATTCTATGCAAAGTTGTCAAAATGTGAATTTTGAATTTCTGAAGTCATGTTCTTAGGCCACATAATTTATGGTGGGAAAATTTATGTTGACCTTGCCAAAGTCTCGGCTATTCTAGAGTGGCAAGCCCCAAAAATGTTTCTGAGATTTGAAGTTTTCTGGGTCTTGTTGGTTATTATCGAAGTTTTATTCAAAATTTTAGCAAGACTGCCTTGCCTCTCACAAAGCTCACCCGGAAAGGAGAACTGTTTATCTGGTCAAAGGAGTGTGAGTCTAGTTTTTAAGAACTAAAGACAAAGCTGACGATTGCACCTGTCTTTACTCTTCCCTCGGGAAATGATGGGTTCGTCATCTTCACTGATGCATCAAGGTTCAGTCTGGGTTGTGTTCTCATGCAAGAGAGAAAGGTAGTTGCTTATGTCTCTCAACAATTGAAGCCAAATGAGGTCAACTACCCAACCCATGACCTTGAGCTTGCCGCCATCATATATGCTTTGAAGATATGGCGAAACTACTTGTATGGTGCCACTTTTGACATCCTCACTGACCAGAAGAGTCTGAAATATATCCTGACATAGAAGGATATCAATCTCATACAGAGGTGTTGGCTCGAGTACCTTAAAGACTATGACTTCACCATTGCCTACCACCCCCGTAAGGCAATTGTGGTGGCTGATGCACTCAGAAGGAAGCAGGCTAAATGTGCTGCTGTATTTACTACTGAATGGAAAAACATGGAATCCATGTCACCTTAGGCCCTGAGGCGTATGGGCAACATTCTTATATTGGCCAGTGTCCATGTTAAACCAGGCCTCCAGTCCAAGATCTTGTCTGCCCAAAAGAATAACAAGAGCCTTGATTAAATGATTAAGCTATTAGAGAAGCCCCAAACTCATTTGAAAGTCAGTATGGATGGTGGAATTCGATACAAACAACGCATATGGGTCCCAGAAGATTCAGTCATGATAGAAAGGGTGTTACGAGAAGCTCACGGGTCGAAATATACTGTGCATCATGGATCGACTAAAATGTATAAGGATCTGCAAAGGCACTTCTGGTGGAGGAATATGAAGACTGACGTCGTTGCTTTCATCTCCAAGCGTCTGACCAGCCAATAGATCGAGGTTGAACATCAACGTCCAGGAGGTCTTCTACAACCCCTACCTATCCCCGAGTGGAAATGGGAAAACATCACCATGGATTTCATGGTGGGTCTACCCAAGATCAGGAAAGGGAGTGATGCCATTTGGGTTATAGTTGATCGCCTAACTAAGTCGGACCATTTTATTCTGATCAAGACAACAACCAAAGTCCCAGAGTTAGCAGAGTTGTACATTCGGGAGATAGTCAGGCTGCATGGAATTCTTGTATCTATTATATCAGATCATGATGCAAAGTTCACTTCTCACTTGTGGCGACAAGTACAGGACGAACTGGGAACTCAGCTGAATTTTAGTACTGCTTATCACCCACAAGCTGACGGGTAGTCTGATAGGACAATCCAAGTCCTAGAAGACTTGCTGAGATCATGCATCCTCGATTGGGGTAGTGCTTGGACCACTACCTTCCTCTCATTGAATTCGCCTACAACAATAGCTACCAATCCAGTATAGGCATGCCTCCCTATGAAGCTTTGTATGGAAGACCATGCTGATTTCAACTTTACTGGGATGAAGTAGGCAAAAGACGTCATCTGAAATCTAAGGAACTGCAACTCTATTCTGACAATGTCAACCTAATCAAGCAAAGGTTGAAAAGGGCACAAGATCGTCAAAAGTCTTATGCCGAAGCACATAGGACCAACACTTTGTTCTTAGTAGGTGATCTTGTTTTCCTAAATATTCAATCGATTTGAGCCATTGAAAAGAACAAAGGAAAACTTAGCCCTAGATATGTGGGTCCATTTGAAATTTTGGATTGTATTGCAGAATGTCCTACCGGTTGGCTTTACCTCCATAACATAGCATGATGCACAACGTCTTTCATGTGTCAAACCTGAAGTGGTATGTCAAAGACCCTAGCCATGTCCTCAATCATGAACCAATTGAATTAAAGGACACCCTTGTATACCAAGAAGCTCCAGTCAAGATACTCGATACTTGCACCAAGGAGCTCAGAATTAAGAAGATGGAGATGGTTAAAGTGTTGTGGAAGCACCATGATAGTGATGATGATACTTGGGAGTTGAAGTTAGACATGGAGGAACATTTTCCTGACCTTTTCAAAGAAGCCTAAATTTTGGGGACAAAATTCCGAATAAGGAGGGGAGGATGTGATAAAGTGAGTTTTGCTCATACTTTTGTCCAATTTCCAATTTTGACCTCCTTGTGTTCACTCTTGGTCCCAATATTTTTTTTCTTAGCTACATAATTAATTTTGAGACTCAATTACAAAATTTGGTGACTAATGTGACTTGTTTACACTTTATGACATTTTAATTAGGTTTAATGATCACTTTACTCAAAGAAATAATTTCTTCCACAAACTTCATTATCTTATCCTCAAACTTTTTTAATATGTTCTACAGATTTTTATGAAGCAATGTTCCAAATTTCACACGATTTGGACACTCCTATTAATTTCTATGATTTTCTGAAGTTTAATCACAAAATCCCTCTTTTTTGCTTTTATTTTGCCTTTTTAAAGGCCTGTGATCCAGTGAGTAGGGCAGAAACGATCGCTGACCCTCAGATCAAGCACCTATAGATCGGGGCCCTGATCGGACAGTCGTAGGGTCATCCCCTACCTCCCGCAACAACGAGAGGAGACCAAGGGGGAGCCGAGACCCTAGTCTCATTTTTCTTTGACCCGTTTCAGAAATTAAAACATCAGGAATGCTTTCCCCGCCAATCCAGATGCGGACACCTAGTTTTCACCCCTCAAATCACTGTGTATCGAGGGCAAGAAAGAGATACATCTCTCAGATGCTGCCATGGGCGTGGATCTCTTCCTAACCCTAACCCTAGCCCCTTGGGCCATAAAAACTAGGCCCTCACTTTTAGTGAGCACTGACGACCGTAACTGGCACCTCGACTCTCCCTATCTCTCCCTCATTTGTGTTCACCTATTTTCTCCAATCTGTGCACCACCGCGGAGCAAGCCTGCTCACGAGTGAGTTCTTTCGGTTGGGATGATCAACAGTGGGTCCACGCTGATCTAAATCGGGATCAAAGGCCCTGAGGCCCTCCTTTGCTCCTTCAATCTCGCGCAAGTGATCAGCAGCGAGAAGCCTCCCAGTCACAGGATCTGGATCTAATCAAATCTGATCGAGGAATCCAACGCCCATCATTTTTCTCGGCCTTTCTTTGTTGGTACTGTATACCCCTCCTCTTCTAAGATATTCAATTAAATACCCATGTCTCATTTTAATCATAGAAAATACATCCGAGCTTTGAAAATTATAAATAAGTAGTCCATCTTAATCAGAAAAATCCAATAAAGCTTTTAAAAATACTTTTGAAGCTTAATTCTCGATATTTATCACTGATATACCTAGATCTTGTTCCTTTGCTTATTTAACTATCTAATATGATGATTAATCTTTGAGAAACTCTTATTCCTAATTCTAATGATCATTCTGAGACACCAAATCATTTTTTTGACAAAATAAGGATTAGATATAATCTTATAAACTCTTTAACCTAAAGTATGAATCATATACTTTGAAATAAGGTTTACTCTTGATATAATAATGCTCTACCTTAATCTAGAAAGCCCTCTTAATCATATGTCTCCCTGATCTAATTTTGAGTCTAACTGTGCTATTTCATATTGGAAATGATCTAGAGATTTGAATAATGATACTAATAATTAGGGTGACATGTGTTCCTAAATATACCTAGGTAGTTCATCCATTCATGAAACATGTTTGATACTTGAATATTTGTTGGACTTTTCAGAAATATTGTTGATGACCTAAACCTAACATAGAAATAGGAAAATGTAACCCTAATCTCGAATAGCAAAGAATGATCTTTTTAAAACTATGATCTTAACCCTTGATCCAATATTTTGATCTAGGATCTGACTCAAGGGGTTGATCTACTCTTTCTTGGGATCTATACTCCAAATACTCATTTATAAAGGTACGCTATTATACAACTCCCCCTTGATTGTAATGATGATACTTTTAGGTATCTCTTGACATATGTTTGGCTATTTATTTGGATTAACTATTGTTCCCTATGATTAGTCTTCCATTTTTATTCTATACTATATTTTGAAAAACATGAAACCCTAAATTGCAATACCCATTATGATTGCCCGTATATTGATGTTGATAATGATGTTGGAAAAGTTGATAATGTTGATATTGAATATAAGAAAAAAACCCTTATTTGAAGGGTGGGATTTTGTACTTTGACCTCCTATCTCCTATGGTGAGAAGGAGCTTGGTGACCTCCCCATCGCGTTGGGGTAATAGAGTCACACAAACTAATATAAGCATGCTTCTCAATTGCAGCATAATGGGAAATTCGTAATAAAATTCTTGTTGAACAACATTTTTGTTTTTGGAAGATCGTTTGATATGCTTTTGAAACATAAGTCCTGCCAAGCATACTAGTTTTCTTATAAATTATTTTACCAATTTTTATATAGCGTACCGTGCAATTGCATTGACATTGTGTCTTGATTTTCTCAATTTTAGGTAATGCATGGAACTAGAGATTTACATTCATCTACTCATTTATCCACTGCAATAAAGACTGGTATATCAATTATGGACTCTACATGGGAGCTAATTGTAAAAGGGATGTAGTTGTTGTCTAGTTTCTTATATTTTTCTCTTTCCATGTTGCCTAAGGGCCTTATGTACTAAACCTTTTGGTTCATTTTAATGAAGAAGAATGTTATTTCATTTTTGTATATTATCTATGTGTGATTTTTGGGCCACCCAGGGACGGATTCTCTAATCCCTCTAACACTGCCCTTTTGAAAGTGGGATTGGGATTAGGGTAAAAATGGATCTGTGATAGTGGAACACATTGACACATAGTGCTCTGATATCCCATCCTTTGCAGTTCCCTACTCTACTACCCCAATCCTACTTTTGATCCCACAATATCTATACTCTCTAACTATCCATGCTAAGAAGCTAGAGAGGGGATAGGAAGTGAAGAAGAGTGTGGCTCTGGGGAGTGAGGGGAATAAGCCCACCTAATACAACACAAAGTGCTCAATCCAGAGTATAATGAGAATGTACCTGATGATGACGAATGGAAAATCCAAAACTGGCACAATAAAAAGAAAAGTCCCAAGGTATTACCAATAGGCTTTGAGAAGAGTGTTCCCACAAAGACTCTAGAGAGTTAGAAGATATATATTCCAGATTAGGACACTGCATTCATCCTTGTGGATGATGAGATGAGTTAAGTCTGGGAGAATGAAGGAGCCTTCCACTTCAACAACTCCTAATTCTTGGGAGAAGGGACTCTGTCGATTCCTTGCTTCAATTGGGACAACACAGACCAAGGAAGAAACAATTTCATGCTCAAGAACCAAAAAATTATCTATCAACCTCTTTGTACTAGCCCAGGTAGGGAGAGAAAAAATGGGAAGATCACCCAGATGTTGAGCGAATCTATAATTACCAGGGAAGCTCAAGGAATCCTAAACTTCTCGAAACAAGATAGAGGAATTGATGATGTCCTAGAGATGGTGGATGACAAAGGGTGGGGCATTGTGTCGCCATCAAGTGATCCCTACAACACCCCTCTTATCTAGTTTCCAAAAGGTGATCATCATCTGTAGGAATGTTCAAGAAGCTAAGTCTAAGGATAAGATTCATCATTTGAAAGAATTTAGGGTTGCTTACCAACTTCACCTAGTCACTCTAGTGGAAACAAGATGTAGTGGAATCACTATCATGAATTCCACTAAGAAATTTGCTTACCCTTGCTCTCATAAATTCGAGGCTCTCAAATTCTCTGGGGGTATTTTCCTATTATGGGATCTGACACACTGCAAGCTAGAGATTCTCGTTAATCTTAGGCAATTCTTATTGGCACATTAACAAAAGTTGGAACGCTACCTTTTTTTTATAGTATCCCTAGCCCAAATAAAATACTGAACCTCTAGAGGTGCCTCAAAGTGGTCTCACAATAAACACATGGAGCATGGACAATCATTGGGGATTTCAACACAATGCTAGGTTCAACAAAAAAATCTAGGAGCTGGTAATTTGAAAAACACTCCATCAACCTGTTAAAGGAAACCCTTCTCTACAGTGGCTTGGTAGAAATCAAATCTAAAGGCTAATTCTTAACCTTCAAGCATCTTCAACTCCAGGAAAAGCTCAACAAGGTTGATGCCAATAACCATTAGCTTACAGATGTTGGTGGTTTCCAAGTTGCAATCCTTCCACACCTATATTCTAACCACAAGAACCATATTTTGGAGATCAAGGAGAATCTCCTACCTATCCAGGACAAGACAACTCCCTTCAATGAATCCCTATAAGAGTTCTCGCATGCGGCTATCGCGTGGGGATCCAAAAGGGCTAAAGCTGTGAGACCCCTAACATTTCTTAAAATGTTGAACAAGATTAATTACCATAATTGT
Organism: Alisma plantago-aquatica; assembly: GCA_963693085.1. Lineage (NCBI taxonomy): Eukaryota > Viridiplantae > Streptophyta > Magnoliopsida > Alismatales > Alismataceae > Alisma > Alisma plantago-aquatica. Next base: position 928,457,280 of record OY856410.1, on the reverse strand, counting down.
ATTTTTATAAGCCTAATTTAACTTTTTATATGATTTGGAATTATACAACAAGCTTAAGTTTCAAATTTCGTCCAATTTGGACACTAGTTGAGCAAGTTATGCAACTTTTTACACATTTTGGATGTTTATGCAATTTACCCAATCGAGAGGTTTTCTTTGCAATTTATCACTTGAATTCTGTTCTTTGGATGTTCTCTCATCATTCTTGATCTTTTTGATCCATGGGGTGCCTAGTTGAACCTTGGTTTAGAGGTGTTTTCCTCAAGGTATTTTAGGGTTTACCCCTTTATGGATGAGCTACCGTTAGGAGCTCTCAAGCAAATGGTTTATTTGCTTTGCTTGAAAAATAAAGAAACATGGGCTAAGAAGGATGTTGGGTTAGATTCTTGTGTGGCTACTTGTATATCCTTAATAGTTTAAGGCCATGGACAAATGGGGAGCTACTTGTACAACTCATGCTTGCTTCCATCCTTATCCATGGGCTATATTCACCTCTTCCTTGCCCAAGTATGAAACTTTTTTTGCTTTCTATTTCCTCTAAAATTGAGAAATGACTCCACTCTATTTTTATGTGGAACCAAGTTCTGCATGATATAAGACAACCTCCTTTTGGAGTAGAAGGTCTCCTAGAGCTCCCTCTAGCCCTACCTGGGGTTTCCAAGGTCATCTTCTTGGGATTTTGACCAAGGCAAGTTGTTTTCTTCCTTCCTTCACCATTTTTCTTGCTCTTATCCTTCCCTATACCTTTCTCTAGGTTAGAACTTTTCTGTTCCATGGTATAAGTTGCTCCAAATCTCTAAAATCCTACCTTTCTTGCTCCTTATGCTTAGGGTTTGCTTCTTTGATGGAGAAATGTGTTAGATGGACGAGTTCAAAACTTATGCTTGGATTTTATACCCTACCTTCCAAAGTTTTCTTTTTTTTTGGGATTTTATGTTCTCATTATAGGCAAGATTTATAACTTGTTCCACATTTATTGCTTACCATAAGATTGCTAGCTCACGTTCTTGCTTTAAAATGATTATCCATGCACTAAAAGGCTATGCTTGACTTGGATTTCAGTTTTTATGATGTTACATTTTCTGATTTCAGTTCTAGATGAACTTGTAATAATGTTTACATCCCTTCTAAGATATATTATCACTTGGATCAGGTTTGTTTGAGAACCGGTGGTGCTAAGCACCCATCAACCAATGGTCAATTTTAGGGTTTATAGCTGATTTTTTCAATAAACACATGGCCCATTGGTGGTACCATTGCAACAAATGACGGTGTTGTCTTCATGGCAACTGATTATGGTGACCAAGGGTGTCAAGTGACGTTCACATGTTAGGTCAGGTGTTGTCTTAATTAGAATCTTAATGATCAACAACTAAGTACCCTAATGATTCTATTAATCAAGGGTGACATTAACTTGATATCTGATGATGATTAATGAATATAGTGCTGGTCTACAAACCTATGGTGAATTAATTGTCACTATTTATGGTGGAGAAGGTCTTCACAACATATGTTCAGTTAAGCATGTAGTTGTAGCATCAATTAAGCCTTAAACCAATGGTTTCGTGGGTCATCTGATGCAATGGTTGGACCTATACTCCAATTAATAGTTTTAATATATGAACTTGACCCAATGGTTAAGATCTAATGATTCTTCATCCAATAAATTGGAATGATGCCTAATGTAATATTTTGGTCCTAATAAATTGATTTATATGGTTTCCTTTATGAGATCAACTTAAGAAGCTCATTTATTGATAGCTTGTTTTAAATAAACAATCGCTTGTGGGTTTTACCCTACTCTCAATGGAATTATTTATGTTATTAATCAATGGATGTCTAGAGTTAGATGGTGACTATTTCTATAGAACAACTCAATGACTTCATAAGTGGTTTACCCAAGGTGTTTACTTATGTAAACAACCAATAGTCTTACCTTTTCAACAATCCAATGTTTTGGGATGATGCTTACGTTTGTACAGTTTGAATGATGTTGAAACCGAGTGAAGGTTTATCTTAATAATATAGTCTTTCATCTTCCCTCATATGATTAGAATTGATAATAAATATAATGAGTTCATGGACAACCCTGATGAAGTGTATTTCTTTATACTTATCCCTAATATAACCAAGTATTGGTAATTGATTATGAACAACCACTTCAATGATGAATAGAATCATTTAGTACTCTCTTTTGTGGTTGAACCCTAGTATGCTATAACCTGATGGTTACCCCTTGAGTTATGTGTGGATCGATACATGAGAATGGTATGGAATGTGATGGTGGTGCTTCACCTTATGCATCCATGATCCAATGGGGATTCCATGAGTTAGGGTTTGGGTATGAGTGTTGATTAGTTATATTAATATAATTTATCTTATTGAACCAAAATATAATGCAAATATATAAATATAAGTATTCATGTTTAACCTTCTTATATGATGACATGATGGTGGAATAATATTCTTAATATGATCATAACCTTAATGTGTTAGTTGGTGGTTATCGTAGCCACATGGTTGATACATTCTTATGCTAAACTTGTGCATTATGAATATGATGAGGGTTAATCATATCTAGATTCCTTGCATGTTGATGTAATGAAGGGATGTTCTTAATGTTAATATAACCCTGCTATGATTGTTTATGAATATCTCCCAGCTCATTAAGGCAATATTGTACTATCAGGTGTATTATATGTAAGTAATGTTGTTGATCCTTATTATAGAGTATGGAAAGATAATGATGATCTTGCAAGGAATAGTATGATGGTCTTAATGAGATTTTGGCTTGGTTGAGCACTAAATGAGGTATAATCCTCTTGTGTTAATAACAGTTAATACCCTATGATATTGTGAAAAAGGATTTATATCATGTGATAATATGATGACAAGTATAGTCTAATATATGTCAAGAAAATAGTATCGTGTGATGATGATTTGATGATAAGTATAACCTCTTGATTGGCAGGTGAATACTTCCATGTGATGTTGAGATGATAAATTTTGTCTCATGTGTTTTATATCTTCTGAAGTTGTTACATAGCAATGTTTTCTACATATGAATTAGGTTTTGTATGTCCACTTGTTTGCTGCAGCCATAATTCATCCAATTAGAGATAACAAATGAAACTCTAATCATGTAGTGCTCTGTGTTATATAACCATTTTCAGTGTCTGAACTTGCTGGATGGTAAAATGAGTATTCCTAAGGGAAACTCGGAGCACATATTATTGAGTATGTGGGGGTGGCAAGTTGATGATATATCCTTGTCATCCATAATCACATGTTATGGAGGATGACTGCGATCATGCCTTAGATATTGTGAAATGTGAAAGGTAGCAGTATAATTGTAGGTGCCTCTTTTAGAACAGCCATGCATGAACCTTTTCTCTAATATCGTGATCTGTACCAGGGGTGGACTAGTTGTTAGCAGCTTGACTATATGTCCCTATAGTGCTAGCATTGACTGATATGTCACTAACTTTTTACTCGTACTGACCGAGGAGGTGAGATCTTGGGATACTAGGACTCCTAGATCTTGTACGGAACCAAATATCCCTTCACAGGGGTCAGTTGGACTTTGGATGGTATGATCCAAATTCCCCAAGGCATAGGAAAAGATGTAAGACAGTCGTGTAGCAAATCTGTTTAGGGTTATACACAACGCTTCATATTGGATGATAACCCTTGTTTGTTTTCTTTTCACTGAGATCATCTACAGTACAATAAGAGATAGTAGATATGCTTATGTTGTAGTTATACTCATGTTGTAAACATGCTTATGTTGTCAAATATAATGACGATGATGGTTAAGATGATGTTATTAGATATGTTTAATATTTCTATCCATGACTATGTAATTAGAAATGCTTAAACTACTAATCATGCTTATGCAGTTAATTGTGCTATGATGTTAGTTCTAATTATGATATATATCTATTCCCTTTATTTGAAATGCCAATATCGATAGCCATGTTATGTTACTAGACATATTCATGATGTCAGGGATGCTTATGCTACTAGATTTCTTACGTTTTTAGCAAGGAATTTGATGATAGTCAGATTAATGATAATGATTGTTATTATATGAAATTTGAGTAGATATTTATCCAGAGAAATGAATTTATTTGTTACCTATACATACATTGATAATCATACTTGTTGCTAAGATTATTTTCTTAATCAATTTAGCATACTTGAACTGTTCAATCTATTCAATTGATCATTAAATACTCCAACTTCTCAATTATCTACTATTTTAAATGTTGTAATCAATAAGCATTGTTGGAGGTTATATCTCTTGTTGGGACATGGGTCTCACCCTTGTGGTTTGCCACATATTTTTAGGTGATCGACAGTGATGACAACAGATACCTAAAAGTAAAGAGGAACTACAATAATGAATCTTTGAGAAGTTGATTAGATATGTAGTGTGTCCTAGCATCATCAATGTACTCTCAGATCAGGGAAGGAAAAGTTTGTATATGGTGTTTCAAACAAATCAGACTTTTGTTAGCATGTTAATGCTTGTTTATGTGGCATATATTAATATTGTTGTCCTGTGTATATATGTTGTGGATAAGGTGATAGAACAATTTATATCAAATTCTTGGCATAGTATTGATACAAGAAAGATGTTGGGCTCTTATGCAAACATTTCTAAGAGGGTGTTGATGTTGAAATTGGTTTTAGTTTACCCATATTTTTGGGCATGTGATTAATTAGTGATCGATTTTGTTTTATATTTGGAGTAATCTCATTTAGTGTAATGTGTTATCACAAAAGTAGACCAAAAATTTAAGACCCCAACCTTTTGGCAGATTGACATATGTCATTTACTCTCTAACCTTAACCAAACCCAATCTAGTGAGCTTCTTTCTGTTGAGCTCTAAGAGTAGTATCACCAAATCCTCCTTCAGGAGGAAGTAGACTGGCAACAAAAGGTCGATATCAACTGGTTGTTCCATGGTGATTGCAACACCAATTATTATCAATCCTAAGTGAAAACATGTCACCATGTTAACAAGATTACAAGAACCTGAGATGGAAACGACGAGTGGATAACAAACAAAGTTTCTATCCAAATGCTAAAACATAACTACTTCAAAACTCCAATGACAACATATGTGGTTCCACTAGCTGATATTACTAAGATTAGTCAATACACAAGAGACTTTCTAGGGATCATCCATCAGTCTTACAAATTCATTACCCTCACACCTGGTCCTATTGAAATCTGTGAGATCATCTTCAAGATGGAACCTAATAAGGAACCTTGACCTGATAGCATGCTCATGGAGTTTCTTCAGCCCCACTGGCCCCATGTGGGTAACTCGACGACCTTGACAATATAGAAGGCCTTCAACACATGTGTCATTGGCACTAAACTGTTAGACTCACATATGGTGCTTATACCTAAGTTCTGTCAACCACAACGTTGCAGTGAATTTTGTCCAATTTTGCTAAATAATACATACTTCAAATAATTTCCAAAGTAATCGTCAAGAGACTAAAACCACACTTAAACTTTTGGATTGCTGAAACCCAATCGAACTTCATACCTAGGCATCATATTAGTGATAATATCATTCTTGTACAAGAGGTTATCCATTCAATGAAGAACCAGTCCTCAGGTAATAATTGGTTTAGTTCAAGATTCATTTATCTAATCTATTCGATAGAATGAACTGGTAGTTTATCATGGACTCTCTAGAGAAGTTGGGTATACAAGAAAACATGAATTCCCACATAATGAATATAATCAGTAGTGGATCATCATCTATACTTTCAGAAGGGTCACTTTTACCTCCCTTCGGTAGGTGTGCGCCAAGGGGATACCCTAAGTCTCTATATGTTTGTCCTTTGCTTGAATTGACTCAGCCAAACCTTCACAAAATAAGTCCATTCAGAAAACTAGAAGCGTATTATTTCTAGCCAGGGATGGTACTCCTCTCTCGCTATTTTTTCACATACAATACCATGATGATGTCTGAAGTATCAACTAGACAACTGCTGTTATAGAAAGAATCCTGGATGATTTCTCCTTAGTCTCGAAACAAATGGTCTCTTTAGAAAATCCTCACTACTATTTTTTGAAGAACGCTCTGGCAAATATGAAATCAACTTTCCCTGAGCACCATGGAATCCTCAAGACAAACACCATGGGGAGGTACCTTGGCATCCTGTGCTTCACCATAGACTAAACAAAGACACCAATCTACTATCATCACCTCCCTCCAGGATAGAATGTTGAGTTGGGCATCTCGCCAGCTCTCTCTTGTAGGATGGGTGTCTCATTGCTATTTTTCAAAGAACACTCTGGCAAATATGAAATTGGCTTTCTGTGAGCACCTTAGTATCCCCACAAGAACAACCTAGGGAGGTACCTTGGCATCCCTATGCTTCACCATAGACTAAACAAAGGCACCCACTCTACTATCGTCACCTCCCTCTAGGAAAGAATAATGAGTTCGGCATCTCGTCAACTCTCTCTTATAGAACGTATCGCCCTTGCAAAATTGACACTCTAAGCAATCCTAGAATATATCATGCAGACATTATGTCCCACCAAATGCTTGTGTGAAAATATTAATAGGCATGTGAAGGAAATAATTTGGTGTGGAGGTTGTGACAAGAACAATCTCTCACTGGTCTCATGGAAAAATATTACGACAGACAGAATCAATGGAGGTCTTAACATCAAAGATGTGCATGATCAGAACTGTGCTCTGATGGTCAAGAACATCTGGCTATTTCTAAAAAATCTTTCTCTCCTGTGGGTTCGTATTATGACAAAAAAGTATATATAGTCTGGCAAATGAGAAATAAACCATGCTCTCTGGTATGGTTCTTCCTCAAGAAAAAGTTTGGCCGACATCAAGGATGCATGCCACAAGGATGTTATCCCTGGGACCTTTACTAATGTTTGACTTGATAAATGGATCTCCGAGCACAGTGTTGCTAATTTTGACCCAACAATTGTTATCCCTACTAGAATCCAAGAACTAAATGCGAGTTCCATGATTTGAGATAATGGTGATTGGGACCAGGACTTCGTTACGATCTACCTCTGTTATAACCTCAATTTCCTAAGTATGTAATAAAAGGTGTAATTCTCTTTTAAAGAATAAATGAAATCTATTTCTTTGATTTGTGATGGATTTTGTGTGAAATGGCCTTGATTGATGGATGATGGTCTTTTTTGGTCATTGATCCCAATTGAAAAGAAAAGAGAAATAAAAAGGAAAAGGATTTAATTAATAAAAGGGAAATATGAGAAATAGACATTTATAAGAGGATAAAGGCAAATAGATACTCCCCAATATGGGAATCCATGCCTTTAGGATTTCTTGAGGTCCAAGAGACCCAAAATAACAAGATAATGGCAAAGGGAAAAGAAATACTAATTAATTTAGATTTAATTAAAGGATGACTTGGGAGAGATGGAAGCCTTCTCATCCATTGGAATCTATTTCCCAAATTTTTTTAAATAGCTAGATAATGTCAAGATGAACTTTCCCTTAAAATTTGAGACAAAAAGGAGCTATGGTTTAGGAGATATGAATTTCTCAATTTATCTCCAAAATAAAGCATTAATTTTGCAATTAGGAATACACTTTTCCTTTTGGTTGATCGTGAGCAAGGAGAACTGTTGGATCTTGATCTAACGCCTGGTGCTCATCGTATAAGTCCCTCAAGGACTGGGACTCTATGAGTTATAGAGGGATTTTCCCTCTCAGATTTCTTGCGATCCAGAGAGTGTGCAAATCGGTTGTTGATTCCTTTGGACTCAGGAGAGGAAACCGCAGAGGTTCATCCATACTTTGTCATGTTTTGGCCACCTATTAGAGAAGTTCCCAATTCTCACACATCTGTCTCTACCCTATATATAGGGGAGGGTGTGTGAGGGCACCAACACGACAAATTGCTACCTCAACCTCTGCGGCAGAGCGCAAGGATTGTCCTCAAGCCTTCAATTGATCCTTTCACCCTGACCTGCATCCTCATCACCTCAGCGAACCTCTCCGGAGTCCGAAGAGTAGGGGAGGGTTGCGGCGTGCTCTTGGCGCACAATTGGACCCCTATTCGAGTTCAATGAAGGGAGGCGAAGCTCCCTGGCCGATTGACGTGCTCGCAGGTTGGGGAAAGCCCAGAGTCAACCCCAAGGTTGACCATCGCAAAAGTTGAAGGAGAGGTGTGAGGTTGAAGAAGGTGCCTTGTGGAATTACCAAAGTGTCCCTCACCTCCTTATGTTGGTTTAAGGTTAGTTTTTTCCTTCACAACTTAAATCAAAGATAGGCGTGTGCATCCTTGGTCGTTGGATCCTGAGTGGACCAGCGGACAATGGATCAAACGATCCTCATTTTTCTGGAATTTGTTGATAAATCAATAAAAAGGATTTTCTTTGCTAAAATCATATCTTATGTTAGAAAACTTGGATGAGGAAATTTATACATGAAAATTGATAATATAAATACGAGGAATAAGTTAAAAATGGTTTGGAAGCCTAAATCAGTATCTTTTTGCAAAAGTGTATAATTTTGATGGAAAAAGTATTAAATTGTGGTTAGAAACCCTAATTGTTGATAAAGGATAGATTTAATCTTGCAAATAAGTTAATTCGAGCATTATTAACTTGTTTAATGATAAAGATTAATCTTGATCTGTTTTGAAGATGAAATTGCAAGAGTTAGGGTTTTAAACCTAATTTGGTGGTTAATAACCTTAGAAACCCTAAATAAGGGAAAAAGGGAAGAAAAGAATAGTTAATTTGAAATTAGGGTTTCATGTTGCCAAAATATGATCTTAGGATCTTTTGTGATAAATAAGATGAGATAATTAGGGTTTGTGAGTGATTTCAAGAAAGTCGGGTTTAAAATAATAAAAAAGAGGTGAAACCCTAATTGTAATCAAAACCCTAAAAAGGACGAGTAACCCTAGGAATCAACTAGGATTAATAGTCCATGATGGCATAATTAATGATAGTAATATTGGATGCCTATTTAAGGATCAACTTGTCTGTGCTTGCTTGGTTTCTTGCTTGGCTGATTTGTTTCTGCACTCAAGTCATCTTGACAGGTATGTGGTTAATTATGGTTACTCGCATTAGTTTCTCGAAGAGTTTCCTGAATGATTCATCGCATTAAATGCAACCTATCAGTTTGGATGTTCATACTTGCAAATCATAAAGTCACTATGATTATCACAATTGTAATATACATGTGTATTCTCGCACCTACATGCCACCCTGATGGATGAAGCAATGAGGTCAAGCCTAGGAGGGAAGACCAATGGGCACCATAAGTGATGACCCACAAACACCAAACTTGAGATTGAGAAGGTGGTCTATGTTGCACGAATAATGGGCACCATAAGTGGTGACCCACAGGCACCAAGGTTGGGATTGAGAAGGTGGCCTTAAGTCAATGGCAAAAGAGAAACCCTAAAAGGGGTTATTCCAGGGTTAGGACAAAAGCGGTGGGGAATGTCACATGGAAAATGTAAATTGGTTTGCTAATTATCTTGATTGTGGTATTTAAATTGTTAGCCATAATTGTGAAATTTTGGTTTCCTCCACATACCGGTATATTTCGATATGCTGACCGACGTTTTATTTGTCGGCATTTTAGGTATAACCCATAAAAGCACAAACAGTAAAGTGAAACATTGTGAAAATAAGAAATAAAGTGCAAGGAGAATTAGATAGAATAATTCAAGCTGTGGATAGATAGATTTCCAAAGTTTTTAAAAGGTATGCCAAGTTTTTTTTATTACCAGATTTTAATTTAGTTAGTAGAATTTCATAATTATTATTGATTATTTATTGAACCTTTGATCCAGTTTATTGGGATAACGTCTATGACCTCTTGGTCTCCCTTAAGTGGGGGTTATCGGGAGGCGGTGTTGTTACAATTGGTATCAGAATATAGGTTCCTCACTTAATCTTTAATAATTATTAAATTTTACAAATTCCATAGAACCGAGGAAGTTATTAGAGGATTTTTCGAAAGACATAGGTGTCTAGAAAAGGATCATGTCTGGGGGCTGGAAATATTTCCCTCTGCACCGCTAGTCAGAATACGAGGACTCCCTAATTGTGTGACTGCCTGGCCAATGTCTTAGGATTTGACTTGAAATAAGATACCTTTAGGACTCTCTCATCTTGTTCATCCCTTCTCAACTCAAATTCTCTTAAGGATTTTAAGATTAGGGTTTTCTCTCTCTTCCTCACACTCTCGAGGTATGGGAAAGGTTGATAAGGTTTAAGGAATCCTCCACCAATTAGTAAAAGATACATCATTAAGATGTCATCAACATAAGTATAAATAGTTAAGTATAGACTAAAGATCTATTTGTTCCTTATGTAGATGGCTCATACAAAGATCATGGATATCCCGATTGCCGCTACTGGTGGTGGGCCTCCCCGCAAAGAGAATGGGTCTTCTGAGAAGAGGAAGTAGAACCATGGTGGTGAAACGTCAAAGAAAAGAAAGAGACCTGAAGAAGCTGTGCATGAGGCCCCCAACCTTGAACTAATACCCTTCAACAACCTTGAACAAGAGGAGGGACCGGGATATGAGGAGCAACATGTGTACGAGGAAGTAGCTTGGATGGAGGAGGACCAGTCTGGTGGTCCGGAACCGACCATGGTAGTTCACACCACAGATGTGGTACGGATGGAGCAGTAGAAATGGCTGAATGAGGCTATCCGTGCCTTGGCCCTCAGAAACATGGTTAGGGATGAGAATGGTGAGCCACTTCCTATTCGTCCTCGACTGGGATCCACCATCTTGGACTTCATCAAACTGAACATCGAGAAGTTCTGGGGTGAAGATAAGTCTAAAGTGGTCGACAAGGTGGAAGCTTGGCTGCTTGTAGTCGAGAATGGATTATGTATGCTTGAAGTGCAGCCAAACAAGAAGGTTTTGTTTGCTACTCACCTTTTGGAAGGTGCAGCCAAGATATGGTGGGAGAAACATATCACAGGAAGAGACCTAAGTGAAGAACTAATCGCCTAGACCAATTTCAAGACCATCTTCACCGCCAGATTCATTCTCGTCTCAACCAAGAAGGAGAAGGAGTGAGAGTTCACCAACATGACTTAAGGAAGCTCGTCAGTTGCAGACTTTGGTCACAAGTTCTGCATCATGGAATGTTTTAGATACCTGATGGATGAAGAGAGGAGGGTGGACCACTTCGTAGAGCGTTTGCACCCTACCATCAAGCCTCATGTTATGGCTAGTAAGCCAAAGACCTTCTCTGAAGCCTACAACACCGCCTTGGACATGGAAAGGACGGTGATGCCTGCACGGAATCAATCCAAAGGATACATTGGTTTCACTGAAGGAGATCAAGGGAAGAGGAATGAACACAAGAAGGGACAAGGACGTAACCACAACAAAAGCAAGCATGGGCACAAAGGCAAGCCCCGTGGTCGCCTCCAGTAGTGTCGCACCTACGGATGGACACATCTTGGGAAGTGCCGCTTTGAGAAGAAGGTGTGTTTCAGATGTCAACAAGAAGGACACTTCATCGCCAACTTCCCTCAGCCTGACCCAAGAGGACCTTTGGGGTCACAACCTATGGTAACACAACCGGTAGTTGTAGTACCTCTAGTAGGAGCACCTCCAACTAGAGAGAGGAGACAAGCTAGAGTGTTCACCATCAACTATAAAGAAGCTCAGAGGCTGATCGAGGGTAATAACCCCTAGAGTTTTCCCTTTTAGTTCAGTAGATGATGTAATAGCTTTCTGATGTGCTATGAACTATGTAGGCTTGCTGGAAGTCATGGGACAAAATGTAAAAGCACTTTTTGTTTCTGGTTCTACTAATACTTTTATTACGAGAAATCTGGAAACTATGCTTGGTTTGGATATCAAGGATTTGGGTTACGTTTTGGATGTCACAACCCTGAGTGGTCGTATTTATACCTCTCTTTTGAAAACCCCTGTCTTACCAGTAAAGTATCTGAACCATGAGCTTCCCACTGATTTCATCCTTCTCAATATGAATGATTTTGATGTAATCATCAGTATGGATTGGCTTTCCACCTACAGATCCAAGATTGACTGTAGAGAGAAGAAAATTCTTATTAGGAAAATCATCCATCCACACTTCATCATTCGAGGAAGGAAGGATGTGACAACCAGCCTTTATGTGTCCACCTTGAAAGCTGAACAGATGCTATCCAAGGGTTGTCGAGCCTACCTAGCCATAGTTACCTCACCTGAGGTTAAGGGGTGATCGTTAGAGGAGATAGAGGTGGTTCGGGAGTATGTTGATGTGTTTCCAGATGATCTACCAGGGATTCCCCCTGAGAGGGAGGTAGATTTCTCTATTGAGTTAGCTCCTGGGACTAACCCTATATCTAAGGCACCCTATAGAATGGCCCCTATAGAGTTACTTGAGTTGAAAACCCAGTTGCAGGAGTTGTTGGATAGAGGCTTTATCTGACCCAGTACATCGCCATGGGGAGCACCAGTCCTCTTTGTGAAAAAGAAGGACGGGTCTCTTCAAATGTGTAATGACTATCAGATGATCAACCAAGTAACCATTAAGAACAAGTATCCTTTGCCTAGGATAGATGACCTGTTTGACCAACTCAAATCAGCCTGAGTCTTTTCCAAAATTGATTTGAGGTCAGGATACCACCAGGTGAGAGTGAGAAGTGAGGATATACCTAAAATGGCTTTCAGAACCCGCTATGGCCACTATGAGTTTGTGGTCATGTTGTTTGGACTATCCAATGCACCTAGTGTCTTTATGAACCTCATGAATAGTGTGTTCCAACCTTTCCTCGACTCTTTTGTGATGGTGTTCATAGACGACATCTTGGTGTATTCTGATGACCTAGACTAGCACCATGACCACCTGGGTAGGGTCCTTGATATCCTAAGAAAGTATAAGTTTGTCGAAAAGTTCTCGAAATGTGAGTTTTGGTTATATCGAGTCATGTTTCTTGGACACATCATCTCAGGAGGAACAATCACCGTAGATCTAGCCAAAGTATTGGCAATTTGAGACTGGTCGGCACCAAAGAACCCCTCTGAGATTTGCAGCTTCTTGGGGTTGGCCGGATACTACCGTCGCTTCATCAAGGATTTCCCAAAGACCTCCTTGCCGCTCACCATGTTAACTAGAAAGGATGTAAAGTTTTTGTGGCCTGACTTATGTGAAGCTCGCTTCCAAGAATTGAAGGAGAAGCTGACCACCACTCCTGTGTTGACTCTACCTTCTGGCAATGAGGGTTTCATGATTTTCACCGATGCTTCCAAGATGGGACTTGGATGTGTGTTGGAACAAAATCAGCATGTGGTTGCATATGCTTCCTGATAGCTCAAGCCGAATGAGATGAATTACACGACACATGACCTAGAGTTAGCTGCTATTATCCATGCCTTGAAGATATGGCAGCATTAACTGTATGGTGCTACCTTCAAGATCTTCACCGACCATAAGAGCTTAAAATACCTATTGACACAGAGAGACCTAAACCTATGACAACGACGACGGATGGAGTACATGAAGGATTACGACTTCACCATCTCCTATCATCCTAGTAAGGCAAATGTCGTAGCTGTTGCTTTGAGTCAGAAGCAGCTTAAGTGTGCAGTTGTGCTATCCAATCAATGGAAGATCCTGGAGGAGCTGGTGGAGTGGACTCCACAACCGTTAGAGGATCGAGTTCGTTTGGATAATATCCATATCCAATCTAAGTTGTTGAGTGAGATCATAGCAGCACAGTTGACCAGTGAAGAGCTAGAAAAGATGAAAGGTTTGATGATGAAGCCACATAATCGTCTATCCGTGGGAGTAGATGGAGGAATCAGGTTTGAGAATCGCATATGGGTTCCGATGGATTCATCGATAAAGAAGTGTATCCTACAAGAGGCTCATGGATCCAAATACACAGTGCACCCAAGATCTACTAAGATGTTCAAGGACCTGCAGTGGTTTTTCTAGTGACCAGGAATGAAGAAAGACATTGCGGCATGGGTGGCCAGCTGTCTTACGTGCCATATGGTGAAGGATGAACACCAATGACCCGGCGGGCTATTACATTCGATAGAGATTCCAGAATTTAAATGGGAGCAGATCACCATGGATTTTGTGGTGGGTCTACCCCAGACAAAGAAAGGTCATGATGCGATATGGGTCGTGGTAGATCGTCTTACCAAGTCAACACACTTCCTTGCCTTAAAGACCAATGCTAAGGTGTCGGATCTAGCTGAGATATACATCAGAGAAATAGTGTGTTTGCATGGCGTACCAGGATTGATCATCTCTGATAGAGACCCAAAGTTTACTTCCAAGTTGTGGAAGCAAGTTCAAGAGGAACTTGGTACCAAGATGAAGTTTAGTACCACTTATCACCCCCAGATGGATGGTCAGTCAAAAAGGACGATCCAAACACTAGAAGATCTATTTTGAGCTTGTGTGCTCGATTGGGGTGGCTCATGGGAGAAATACTTACCTTTAGCTGAGTTTGCCTACAACATCAGCTACCAAGCCAGTATCGAGATGCCTCCGTATGAAGCTTTTTATGGGAGACTGTGTCGGTCACCACTTCACTGGGATGATGTGGGTGAGAGGACCCTGTTGAGGTCAGATGAGCTCCAAGTGTATGATGATAAAGTTTCTTTGAACAAGCAAAGGCTGAAGAGAGCCTAGGATCAATAGAAGTCGTATGCTGATGCAAAGCAGACTGATGTGCATTTCACTATAGGAGAGCATGTGCTTTTGAAAATCTGACCGCTCCGAGCTATAGCAAAGAATAGAGGAAAGTTGAGTCCCCGATACGTGGGTTCATTTGAGGTGTTAGAACGGATTGGTGAAGCTATATATTGTTTGGTGTTACCCCCTCAGTATAGCATGATGCATGATGTGTTTCACGTATCCAAACTGAAGCGATATATGCAAGATTTGAGCCATGTGCTGAGCATTGAACCTATCGAGCTTCAAGGGAAGCTAACTTATCTTGAGTCACCTTTGCAGATTCTAGATACCAAGGTGAAAGAGCACAACTGCAAGAATATAGAGATGGTAAAGGTTCTTTGAAAGCACCATGGAGAGGATGAGGCCACATGGGAGCTAAAGGCAAACATGGAGAAAACATACCCTGATTTGTTTGTTTGATTGCTTGAATTTTGAGGACAAAATTCCTATAAGGAGGGGAGGAAGTTATAACCTTAATTTCCTAAGTATGCAATAAAGGGTGTAATTATCTTTTAAAGATTAAATGAAATCTATTTCTTTGATTTGTGATGGATTTTGTGTGAAATGGCCTTGATTGATGGATGATGGGCTTTGTTGGTCATTGAGCCCAATTGAAAAGAAAAGAGAAATAAAAAGGAAAAGGATTTAATTAATAAAAGGGAAATATGAGAAATAGACATTTATAAGAGGATAAAGGTAAATAGATATTCCCCAATATGGAAATCCATGCCTTTAGGATTTCTTAAGGTCCAAGGGACCCAAAATAACAAGATAATGGCAAAGGGAAAAGAAATACTAATTAATTTTGATTTAATAAAAGGATGTCTTGGGAGAGAAGGAAGCCTTCTCATCCATTGGAATTAGTTTCCCAAATTTCATAAATAGCTAGATAATGTCAAGACGAACTTTCCCTTAAAATTTGAGATAAAAAGGATCTATGGTTTAGGAGATACGAATTTCTCAATTTATCTCCAAAATAAAGCATTAATTTTGTAATTAGGAATACACTTTTCCTTTTGGTTGATCGCGAGCAAGGAGAACCGTTGGATCTTGATCCAACGCCTGGCACTCATCGTATAAGTCCCACAAGGACTGGGACTCTATGAGTTACAGAGGGATTTTCCCTCTCGAATTTCTCACGATCTAGAGAGTGTGCGAATCGGTTGTTGATTCCTTTGGACTCAGGAGAGGAAACCGCAGAGGTTCATCCCTACTTTGTCGAGGTTTGTCCGCCTATTGGAGAAGTTCCCAATTCTCACACATCTGTCTCTACCCTATATATAGGGGAGGGTGTGTGAGGTCACCAACACGACAAATTGCTACCCCAACCTCTGCGACAGAGCGCAAGGTTTGTCCTCATGCCTTCAATTGATCCTTTCACACTGACCTGCATCCTTGTCACCTCACTGAACCTCGTCAGAGTCTGGCAAGAAGGGGAGGGTCGCGGCGCTCTCTTGGCACACAATTGGACCCCTAGTCGAGTTTGATAGAGGGAGGCAAAGCTCCCTGGCCAATTATCATGCTCGTAGGTGGCCAAAAGCTCAGAGTCAACCCCAAGGTTGACCATCGTGAAAGCTGAAGGAGAGGATCGAGGTTGAAGAAGGTGCCCTACAGAATTACCAAAGTGCCCCTCGCCTCCTTCTATTGGATTAAGGTCAGTTTTATCCTTTGCAACTTAAATCAAAGATAGGTGCACGCATCCTTAGTCGTTGGATCCTGAGTGCACCAGCGGACCATGGATCAAACGATCCTCATTTTTCTAGAATTTGCTAATAAATCAATAAAAAGGATTTTCTTTGCTAAAATCATATCTCTTGCTAGAAAACTCAGATGAGAAAAATTTATACATGAAATTTGAGAAGAAAAATATGAGGAATAAGTTAAAAATGGGTTGGAAGCCTAAATAAATATATTTTTGCAAAAGTGTATAATTTTGATGGAAAAAGTATTAAATTGTGGTTAGAAACCCTAATTGTTGATGAAGGATAGATTTAATCTTGCAAATAAGTTAATTTGAGCATTTTAACTTGTTTAATTATAAAGATGAATATTGATCTATTTTGAAGATGAAATTGCAAGAGTTAGGGTTTTAAACCTAATTTGGTGTTTAATAACCTTAGAAACCCTAAATAAGGGAAAAAGGGAAGAAAAGAATAGTTAATCCGAAATTAGGGTTTCATGTTGCTAAAATATGATCTTAGGATCTTTTTTGATAAATAAGATGAGATAATTAGGGTTTGTGAGTGATTTCATAAAAGTAGGGTTTAAAATAATAAAAAGGAGGTGAAACCCTAATTGTAATCTAAACCCTAAAAGGGACGAGTAACCCTAGGAAACAACTGGGATTAATAGTCCATGATGGCATAATTAATGATAGGAATATTGGATGCCTATTTCAGGATCAACTTGTGTGTGCTTGCTTGGTTTCTTGCTTGGTTGATTTGTTTCTGCACTCATGCCAGCTAAATAGGTATGTGGTGAATTATGGTTAATCGCATTAGTTTCCCGAAGATATCTCGAATGATTAATCACATTGAATGCAACCTATCAGTTTGGATGTTCATACTTGCAAATCATAATGTCACTATGATTATCACAATTGTAATATAAATGTGTATTCCTGCACCTACATGCCACCCTGATGGATGATGCAATGAGGTCAAGCCCAGGAGGGAAGACCAATGGGCACCATAAGTGGTGACCCACAGACACCAAGCTCGGGATTGAGAAGGTGGTCTATGTTGCATGACTAATGGGCAACATAAGTGGTGACCCACAGGAACCAAGCTCGAGATTGAGAAGGTGGCCTTAACTCAATGGCAAATGAGAAACCCTAAAAGGGGTTATTCTAGGGTTAGGGCAAAAGTGGTGGGGAATGTCACATGGAAAATGTAAATTGGCTTGCTAATTATCTTGATTGTGGTATTTAAATTGTTAGCCATAATTGTGAAATTTTGGTTGCCTCCACATACGGACATATTTTGATATGCTGACCGACGTTTTGTTTGTCGGTGTTTTAGGTATAACCCTAAAAAGCACAAACAGTAAAGCGACACATTGTGAAAATAAGAAATGAAGTGCAAGGAGGATTAGATAGAATAATTCAAGCTGTGGATAGATAGATTTCTAAAGTTTTTAAAAGGTATGCCAAGTTTTATTTTTAATACCATATTTCAATTTAGTTAGTAGAATTTCATAATTATTATTAATTATTTGTCAAACCTTTGATCCGATTTATTGGGATAACAGCTCTGACCTATTGGTCTCTCTTAAGCGGGGGTTACCGGGAGGTGGGGTCGTTACAACCTCCCAAACACTACCTGGACTATGAACAATCTCATGCCCAGACCACACCCTGACACGAGTTCAGATACTTGGGTTTGGCCTTTGAACAATGTGGGTAGATGGCATCCAAGCCATCTTACCAAAGGATACACAATCACAAGGAAACAAAAATTGAAGGCTAATGGCTGGTAATTTGGAAGCTCAAAGTCCCTGAAACAATAAGAGTGTTCTCTTGGCTCTTACAACACAAATCTTTGTTGAATAATATCGAGAAAATCAAGAGACACATTGAAGTCAATTCAACTTGCCCAGTATGTCATAATGTCCAGACTCCCTCCTTCATAGTCTCTGATATTGGAGTGTTATCAAGCCCATATGGAACCATTCCAGGGTGGACATGGACTCCTTTTCACTCAACAAGGATGAGCAGATTTCTAGACTCATCAAACCCTCTCCAATCACAACACCATCATGTCGTCTCATAGTTTCTTGCTAGCATGTCTGGTGTGTAAGGAATGAATTTATCCACAGTGGAAAATAGCCCAACATGGAGGTCAATACAACTTTCATCCACAAGTGCAATACCACTATTGCCATCTTGTCTTCTGCACAACCTGAGAAATGGCCTACACCTTATAGGACATACCCTAGGTTGGGTACTTCTGATTACTACACCTTCACTGATGCGTCCTTCAACATAGTTCCTCTAAAAGCCATCCTGGGCATCCATACTGTGAACCACAACAACAAATGCAAACTGGGTATGGGAATTCCAATCTATTCTCGCTCTACTCTAGAAGTAGATTTTAATTAGTAGTGCATGCAAGTGCCATCTACAAAAGGAAAAATTACAAAAATATTGCAGTCCTTATAGACTCAACGATCACCATTCAAATCCTCAGCAGCAACTCAGCCACCAGCCTCATTCTCCAACAACTATGGAGAAAATTTGAAAGGCTCTACCGACATCCACAATTAGAAGTCCTTCTTTATGTACCTCCCACTCTGAACAAGAAGTCAGATGCCATTATCAAAAAGTCATTTCCCTTTCATCAACTATTTCCTTTAATTCCAAAAAACCTCAATGGTTGTATGTTAATGTAAACATTGCCTTTGAACATTTTTTGGTCTATTCTAGAGTGCATGTTTAATAATAATTAATCTCTAGATTGTCCCAAAAAAATATAAGATCCTTAGCTGATGATATAAGTTTCTTTATAAGAGTAAGTTGTATATGAGGTTTGAATATAGTTTTAGATAATCTAAGAAAAGCCTTGATGATGAAAGTTGGCACTTGTTTCTTACTTGGGATATACCAAGTTAAGCTAAGATTGAATATGCATGAGTCTCAAGCTCTTTTACAAAACAGTACCTCTAGTGTTAGGACAAGATAAGTAGAGAACTCTAGAGAGAGTGAGACCCATATGGAAAAGGTCACATGACCTAACCTCCAAAATATATGATATTTATGAGATATATGTTCAAAGTTATGTGTCATAAGCTAGATTACTCCTGAGTAGATTAGTTGAGTCCTTATACATGATTGTATAGTTGATATAAATCTTATATGTGACAAGTGGGTTAAAATAATGTTATGAGTAGATTACTCATGATAAGAAAGTAAATCCTTTGACTAAGCTAGGATTAGGTTGAGTGGCTTAAGTTGGTTATTCTCATCATTAGCTACAAGTGAGGTGATATATGAAATGCTAGTTCTTGGAGAAAATTGCCTTGTGCATAAAATACTCAACAATACATGTCGATCCTTCTTATTCTCTTTCTCTACATACAATCCTAAAAACATCACTTTAGCTATTTTGATGATTATGTGTGAAGCATCACTCATATAAGCTTGATTGATTCTGTATATCATTCCTATGTCATACATGCAATATCCATGTTTAAAATCACAATAATCTTGACTTACTATGTTCCCTTTCCATACATTTCATACAAGAAAGATGTAAGTTTGAAATCATGAGATCAAAACAAAGATATCATTGGATCACAGATTACATGATCACAAAATATAGTTCTTAACCTCAATCCTTCTGAATCGATATTGCTATGTTTAAGGATAACTCTTGCACAGTAGAATGAAAACCCTAATATGTAAGTGTGAATATCAATCCCCTGTAATGTTGAAACACAAGTATGATGTTGATCATAAACCACACTAAAGATGTTAAGTTCAATAATTCCCAATAGATAATGGCATGAAACCTTGACATCACCATATTACTAATAGTGAGAAATATGAAGCCCTGAGTAGTACCATCTTAATGTATGAATAAAACCATCATTCTTATTAGACTATGAGTATGTAAATTCTAAAATATAAGAATGTCATGTGATGACTATGTCACTAATTCCTTAAATAAAATATTCTTCCACCTATATAAGGTGGGGTTGGTACACCCTAGATTCTCTAAATCCTTCGAACACAACTTAGGTAATGTTCCAACTATGATAGCCTTGGTACCTAGAAGTGGAGGCCCAAAGGTAATGAAAGAAGATGTTGGAGTATGAGGTTGGTTGAATTTTGAGGACAAAATTACATATAAGATGGGGTGAATTTGGTGGCCCTAAAATTTAGGGTTTTCATGCACAAATATAGTATTTTAAGACCATTGATGTAATGTAGATAATTGATACCAAATTGAAGAATTGGTTTTTTAATTATGGACTGTCGTAATTCAAAAAGTGTAAATAGGTGTCCAATTTGATGATTATCAGGCCTAGTTGAGTTTAAGTATGATGAATAACTTTTATTGATCAACTGGTGTACTTTTGAGGTCAATAGATCCATTTAGTAGTCATAAGGAACTCAAGTGGCTAATTGATGAGACTTGAGGTATGTTTGGATCATAACAAGTGTTGTTGGACTTGTCGGATTGAGATTTGATGATTACATAAATTGAATTCAAGGCTTATACATCTATTTTTGTGAAGAACTTAGTTACAAGACCAAACAATGGAGTTTGTGTCTTCAACTTTTGTAAAAATCTATCTTTGGATATTATGATAGTATGTAAAAAAATCATAGAAGTATTGGAGATTACTAATAAGAAATATATTTATTTGAATTTGGGGGCATTAATGATGTAAATGTTTAGAAACCTTGGTCATTCAAATATATAGTTAATAGGTTGTAGTCAATTGATGTATCATGGGATCTAACTCGAGTGGGTGCCAAGGTATGATATGTGGTTATGTGTGGATCATTGATTTCCCATATGATCCAAAGGCCAGTTTTGATTATCTTCTACTACTAAATTAAACAGAATAGAGATGAGAGTTGGTTGTGATCTTACTAGAGTCAGACCACCTTACTCACAGAGCAGCAAGAAGAGTTGGCAGAGAAAAAGGATCTACCTCTCTAAAAGCATTAGAATGACCCATTATGCAAAATATTTGGTAGAGAGAAGTGAGATTTCAACCCTCACTTGCCCCCCCTTTCCCCATTGTTTCTCACGTTAGCCAACTAGGGATGATAGAGGGGTTAAGGATCCAAAAAGGTATTGGCTTCCACTACGGGAATCACCATCCAATGCATTGGATGAGGACACAAGGTCACATGGATATCCACCAAGCTTTAAGGAGCACAACCAGAAGCTCCTCAAACATGTCTTCTCCAACCATAAGGAGTGACCTCGGAGATAGGTATGCATCCTTCCTCACTGTCACTGAAGACCACGTGCAATTTCATAAGAGGTATTTGGACATTCTTGATTCCTTATATGCGAAAGGATAGTGGGGAGTAGCAAATCCCCAATTTGTGTTGCCCTCCTTTGCCACACCACCAAGCAGGAATCCACATAGGTCCATGGACCCTTCTCCTAATATCGTGAATGGCCGTCGAGGTGCGCTCACACCTAAGGTGTCATTTGGATCCATTAGCTAAGGATGAGGAGGACCATGTAGCATAAGATTTCTGGCTGGAATACCTCTCCATGATGCACTAGCATCGTTGTGTGAGTTTGATAGTGACGAGAGGGAGAGCGTGAGGTCAATTTAGGTAGACCAACTAATGAACTGATTGATCTGAACACAAATTTATTTAGAGGATGGCCAATAGAGGTGGTTCAGCCAATGTCATCCAACTGAAGACTGCCACCTCAGGAAATGAGACCCAACTCGATGAGGTAATTTCTTATAATTCTATGTATTGGACAACAAAATAGAAATATCTCTAAACATAGATCTCTTGGCCTATAAATGCCCAAAAAATACACACAAACTCATAAAATACCCTCTTATAAAATCTCTAGATCAGACTTTCTCAACATTCATTTTGATGATACCTAATTTAGATTACAATGATCCTTTTCTAGGGTATACTTAATGAAATAATTAGTCAATGATGGAGATTAACTATGAGTAAAATAATACAAAGCCCTAGTAGCACTTGAAAAATTAATATGGACTCTGATCTAATTATAATTTTGAAATATTAGGTCTTTTTCCATTAATTCATAATTAGATGCTTCAAAATTATATTAATTCTAAAAAATACATAAAGCATCAGAAAATTATGAAACTTGAACTCGACCTTAATTTCTAAATTTATGTCAATATAAAAATATGATACACACATTTTCTATTAAGTTTTACCTAGGATAGGATAAACCCTAAATTGGACCCAAAAAAATTAAGAATATAATGAACCTTATATTAATGATGATTAAGTGATATTGATAAGGCTATGACTAGAGATCTATAAGATGTAAAATATAAATAGGGATGTCTCAACTCAGGTACATGGGTTTATTATATTATTTGACTTTGTTTTATTGGTTGAATCATGATATCTATATATGCTCCTTTATCCGTAAATATTAGATTTAGTATTAATTGGTGTTTTATCATTTGAAAACATAAATTATGAGTAGATGTTTTATAGTTGTTAAGGTGTTTATTATTCCCCTTACGAGAGAATGGTT